>VMDR010000147.1:0-382857 GCA_007922815.1 Macrotus californicus
TGCACCTATTGTAGAAAAGCACACCTGCAAGTTGTGTGGGGTGGAGCCTCAGACAGGTGACCTGTATCACAGCTCTGTGGCTCTGTGTCGGGCAGGGCTCAGAGAGGGGACAGTGCCACTGCCTGGTCTCTGGAGATTGCCTGAGAGGAAGCCGTCTCCCCGGCACTCACCCCCTTGCCAGCCACCTCACTTTCTCCCCCTCTCCCCGTGTGCCTCTGGTGCCCTTCCAGTTGCCGCCGTGGTACTAAATCCCAGAGGGGGTGGGTCTGTGTGAGTCCTGAGTCTGTTGCTGGCCCTTTAAGGGGATTCTCTTGAGAATCCTGCTGTTTCTTCTGCCACCTCAACACCCACTGGTTTTTAGTCAGAAGTTTGGGGACTTATCTTCCTGGTGCTGGAATCCTGGGCTGGGTGGTCTAGTCTGGGGCTGGGATCCCTCGCTCCCGAGGCGTCCCTCCTGGTTTTTATCCACCAGACGTGTGTGTGGGACCATCTGTTCCACCCGTCTTCACGTCTCTGTCCCTCCTACCCGTCTGGATGACTGTGGCTCCTCTAAATCCTTGGCTGTTGGACGTCCACACAGCTTGATTTTCTGACTGTTCTGAGTGACACGTGTTTTGTGGTCTAGTTGTAACTTTTCTGTGGTTGTGCGAGATGGCAAGCCGTGCTCACCTGCCCTCCGCGTGGACCGGATGAGTGTGCTGCCCTATAATTGCAGCCACAGCGAGCTCTTCTCTTTTGCCGGACGCGTCCAGCCCAGGAGCACTTCTTAGTGTCGCCCCGGTGTCTGTCCACTGTCACAGTATGTTATAGTTTTGTGCGCACTGTCCTGTCTGCCATGTGGTGTGTGCTCTCCGCTCTTTCCTTCCGGGTGTTTTGTGAGGGTTAGTGTTTCCGTTCTCACAATCGCTCAGCTCTCACAGTTTTTCAGTGCCGTGGTTTCCTGTTTTCCTATTTGAACTTTCATTCTGGGGTGTGGGTTTTTTTTAAAGATTTTATTCATTTATTTTCAGAGAGAGGGGAAGGGAGGGAGGAAGAGAAGGAGAGAAACATCAATGTGTCGTTGCCTCACATGCGCCCCCTACTGGGGACCTGGCCTGCAACCCAGGCATGTGCCCTGACTGGGAATCGAACCAGCAACCTTCTGCTTTGCAGGATGATGCTCCAACCAACCGAGCCACCTGGCCAGGGCCACTCAGAGAAATTCTAAGTCACATTTCCTTAGTGAATGATTTCAACACCCTTCTCGTTTCTTTAAGAATCTGTTGAATTTATTTCCTGTAATTTTCATCTTGACTGACTAATTTCTTCTTCTGACTTGTTTTTAGAAAGTCGATACCTATTAGAAGCATTGTGGTGGGCCCGGCAAAAAGTTTTCCCCGGCTCCTAGGTTGTCCGCTGACTTTGTGAGGGAGCAAAGTGTGGCTTTGACCTTGACTGTGGGCGAGTGGTCAGGTCTTTACATCCATGGGGGACAGAGGAGATCTGAGAACAGGACCTCCACGCACAGCCAGCAGGACACAAGGACCCCTGGCTGCTTCTCCGAGGGAGTGTGGGGCAGAGGGACAGCTGAGAGCGGCCACAGGGCACAAGGAAGGAGGTACGTGAGTGTGGCTCCGGGGGCTTGGTGGGCAGCTCCAGAGTTAAAAGGGGGGAGGTGACAAGTGTGAAGGTGTCATCTCTGCCACCCCAGAGAGTGTGGGGCCATTTGAATAAATATTGTTAGTAAAATGCAATTAGCGACTCATCCACACGCAGCGAAGCATCAATTAGCACTTTTCCAGGAAGGAATTCTTGACCTGTGTGTGCACCTGTGGTGCCTGGCCATTGGCCTCCTAGTGGCTGGGCAGGGTGGCTTCCATGTCCGCTTCTCCTCTCAGTTTCCTGGGGTATAAACTTCTCATAAAAAGCATGAGCTCAGGGCAGCAGCTGGCAGACCTGTCCCACCGCCCCCGTGCTGCTCCCGGATCCCTGTTCCTGCTGCGTGGCTTGTTCAGACAGAGGGGTTGGGGAGCCTGGCTGGAGTTTGGTCCGAGGCTCCTTGTTGCCCCCACCCAGGGGTTGTGGGAGCAAACACAGCAGCTCACCACAGGCATCCCCCACCCTGTTTCCCCGGAGGGTCCCCTCCAGATGACAGGGGCATAGGCAGTCTCAGTGGGGCCAGTGGGGGGATGGGGCGGGACGGTGCAAGGCAAGTGCAGCCGGAATCCTCAGGGGAACACGAGATGGTTAGGGAGTCCAAGACATCATTCAGAGCAAACCAGAATTGTCTCATGGATGGGCCGAGAGTGCCACTGGACCACCCCTCGCCCTGGGTCCGTCCACGCGCTGCCCCTGAGAAGGGCGTGACCGGGAGTTTGCCCTGGAGAAAGGAGGGTCACTGGAGAACTGGCGGATCAAAGTGTGGATGGCTAATGCCTGAAGGACCCAGCTGCCGGTGGCCTGCAGGTGACAGATGATACAGGACAAGTCATGAGCCTGGCGGGTTGGGGGCTCAGGTCCTGCTGGGAGCCAAGGGGCCCAGAAGCAGGGGGTGAGGTGGCCATTGCTGTCCCTCTCGGGCACTGGACCATGACCTGCTGTCACTTCACATGAGGCAATGGCTCGGGGACTGCTGTGTGCTTGTCCCGGGCAGGGATGGAGGTGCCAAATGCCAGCAGTTGTGGCGTTTGGAAGGGGACGGCTGCAAACACATGTTAACGCGTGGGACCCGCAGGGGTGGCGGGGGAGGGAGCGGCCGCTGCCTGTCTGCTTCGGGCACCGGACCCCATGCATCTCGACGCTCAGAAAACGTGAGCGGGAGCCTGCTCTGTGCCCCACGGGCAGGCTGTGAGCATTTCAAAGCCAGTGGAGCTGCAAAGTGGGGTAAGACGGACCTTTTCTCTCAAAGAAGGCGGGAAAGGGGAGACACAACAGAACAGAACAGGAAGCATGAAGGCTCTGCTTGATCAGAAATCACAATAAATGCCAAATGTTCCGAGAGAGACTGTCACAGGGAACAGGAAGGGGAGCGGTTCCGACTAGGACACAGGGTGGGGAAAGGAGGCCCACGGCCGTGAGCACAGGAGGCCGTCTGTCCCTGTGGGTCACGCTGTCATGAACTGCACCGTTCGCCAGAACGAAACTGCTTCTGGCCACCCCTGCATCGCTCACAAAGAGCACACTCAGAGTAGCCGCGCATGTTCAACACCGAAAGGTAGAAAAAATGCATCAGAAACGACAAGAAAAGGTAAGTAACCCTAGCAACACCCACAACACACAAAATAAAACTCAAGGCAGAGTACTTAAAAGGGCCAAGGGGGCACTCGAACTGGCAAGTGGGGCCGTGCGGGCAGAACACGAGTCGAGAGCAGACTTGTGACGAGCACTGTGCGGAGCGAGCAGAAAGGCACAAACCCACGCTCACGGTGGGACGCGTCCCCGGAAACCAGAGAAGGAGTAGACTCTCAGGGAGCCTGCAATCACCCCGTGCCCTCCCCGCCCTGCCCTGTTCCCGCGGGCGCACAGCCCAGGAGCACAGCGGGTGCCTGAAACCGAGTGCGGACAGTGCGGGACCCTCTCCGCGCTCATCCCTGAACGCCCGGCCTGTGGCAGACCATACATGTGCTCTCCTGAGCCTGCGGCGCTAATGGCCACGCCCCGAATGACAGACTCAGCAGGACTCCTGGAGGAGCCCACCCCAGCGGGAGTGACGCCGGGCTCCTTACTCCTGGTCCCCCTGGACCCTCCACCTGGCTATCCACCTGCCCCTATTCACCCCCACCCACCCCACCCCTGCTGCTCTGCCTGCAGCTTTGTTCCGTCCTTCATCCTGTCGCCCCTCGCCCATCAGCTCTGCACCCACCCACCCACCCTCTCGTTGTTCACCTATTCATCCATCCCCCCACCCATCCCCCCACCCATCCGTCCACCCATCCATTTGTTAACCTCCCCCTGATGTATCATTTCATTTAATCCCCCACATGTCCCCTGGGCACGCGGCCACCCTCCCTCTGCCCATGCCCCGAGCAGCTCACCCTTCATGTGACAGTCCTTCTGAGGGACACACTCGCCTCCCCCCGCACTTGGGGCGGGACCTGCGTCAGCACCCAGGCGGGCGCAGTGAGGGAGGCGGAGGGTGAACGGAGCGCCCTCAGCCATCTTGTGACCCACTCCCGTGTCCACCCTCCCTGAGAGCCGAGAACACGGCGTGGAAGTTACATTCCCTCTCCCCGGTTTGTTTTCAGAGCCTCCACTGACCCCTTCCTTCTGCGCTCACCTCTTGGGACTGGCTCCTCCGTGCTGAGCCACCCTCCAGCTCTGCAGCTGAACCACCGGTGCCCTCGACCTGCTGCCCTGCCTCCCCCCTGCGGGGTTGGGGGTGGGGGGTGGTGTCTGAAGCCGGTGATCAGTCTGGAGGGCTCTAACCCTAACCCTCCACTCGGAAAAGCTCTCAGGTGGCCCAAGTCTTTCTCGACTGCCCCCCCAGCCGCCCCGCCCAGCTTCCCTGGACCCTCCCAGACCCCGGCCAGACCGACAGCCTCCTCCAGCCCCGCACGCCTGTCACGTGCGGTCAGCACCTGTGGCAGGTTACCTGCCGCTCCATAAACGCCAGCGTGGCTGCCTCGAACTTCCGGAGTTTTCTTTCCAATCCCAGCCACAGGAGACACCTGAGGGCCGAAGTCGGACACACACCTGGGCCCAGGCAGCCAGCTGTCTGCTTCTGAGGCAACCGCGGTGGGGCAGCGTCTGTCTCTGGGAGCTCTCGTGGGTTCAGACAAACAGCCAGACCTTTTCTGTAGGAAATTCGAGGACACGGCACACATCACTCCTTTCAAACTGCCCTTTGCACTTAATTTTGAGACAGTAACGCTGAGGGCCAATGCTGCTGCTCTGCCCCCGCTGTGCGGTCGGTGGGACCTTCCACCTGCGGAAGGACGGATTTCAGCCCCCCCCACCCCGCCACTGGTGCGTGCACCTGCTGGCTGTCTCCACCTGGGGCCGGCGAGCCCTGGAGACCAGCCTCCCTGGCCTCCTGCCCTTGCACAGCAACGGGTTCCTGTCCGGCCACAGCTCCTGGGACGCACAGAGCTGGGTCGGGACTGCGGTCCATCCTCAGGGTCCTCAGGCGCTGCCCTGTCCCCTGGGACACGAGCGGAGGTGACCCCCATTGAAAGCCCGTGCGTTCACTTGTCCTTTCGAGCTGCACCTTCTCCCTGTCACAGAGAGCGAGCGCCTTTCGGTCCACGCCTCCACGTCCACCGCGGTGATGCATCTGCTTGTCCTGCCTCTTTCCAGCCTGCCGGGGCTCCCGCCCACGGGAATCGAACCGTGTCTGTTTGCTGCTCTCTCTCTCTCTCTCTCTCTCTTTCGTGCATCTTCTGACTTTCACGGCGATGTATGTTTTTCCGCCACCGAGGGTTGAGTGTTTTCAAACGGCTGAATCTCCAGTCTTCCTTTTCTGTTGCTGGAATTCCTGACTCTCACCTAAAATTATGCAAATAAAGTCATGATTTTTTTTCTATTAAAATATTTTTGTTTTTCATGCTGGCCGTTTAAAACATACCATGTTTATTTCTGTATCGGTGTGAGGTGAAGGGTTGAATGTGTCTTCTGACCTCTGGCCCGCAGCCGGGTCGACGCCGTGGTGGATGGAGCCCTCGGCCCTCCGCATGGACACGCGGGCCCCTGGGTCCTGCGCCCAGGGCCACATGCGCGCGAACTGGGTTCCAGGCCCTTTCGGTCTGGCTCTGTCTCTGTCTAGACCTGGATCCAACGCGAAGGGCCCGGCTTTGGGCTAACCCAGCGCTTTGCAAACAGCTCCGGCAACTACTGTGTGTCCGTCCTTCATAACTAAGGAGCGGCTCAGGAGAACAGCAGATTTCTCCGGGAAGGACAGCCTCTCGGGCGTGTGCTCCAGAAACTTCTCTCCGTGACTGGGTCTCGATTTGGGTCCTTCGTGAAGTTGATGTCCCTTCGTCCCGGTTGCCAGCTCCCATTTACACACCAGCTTCTGGTGCGCTCGGGGCCTGGGGACCCCACAGCCAGGACTGACTGAGGTGAGCTGAGTCTGCCTGGCCCAGCGGTCGTGAGGTCATGCCCTCCACGGCAATCTACCTGGACCCAGAACCGTCCTGGAGAAGTGCACAGGCGTGAGGCCGGAGCTGGGTTCTGCCAGCCTCTGCCTGGGAGAGCTCGTGGGGAAGGAGCCCTGCCTCGGACATGGCCCTGAAGGCTGAGGTGACAGGTCGTCTTCCCAGTGGGCAGCACACCGAGGAGCCGGGTGGACTTAGTGAATGCGCCCCTCACCTGGGGGCCGAGGGGTGGGCTGCGGTGGGTGCCACCCTGTGCTGTCACCTGTGCTGTCACACTCTCTTCTCTGGCGGCTCCAGGTGCAAGCACAACGCGCTCCAGAAACTGCCCTCTGCCAAGGGTGCTGCCTCCCTCCCTAGGCCCTGCCCTTGACCAGAAAATGTGAGTGGACAGACTTGGTCTCCTGGCCTCATTCGAGGCCTCCCCAGGGACACCCCAGCTCAGAGCTCCTGAGGGACTGGCTGAGGCCTCCGTCCCAGCTACGTCCCGTGCGGCTGGTCCCCTGGGGCACAGCCACCCACATTCTAGCCCCAGGGTCTGTCTCCCGGGCGCACACCCAGACATCACAAGGAATTCTGCCCTCTGCGGAGTCCTGAGTGCTCAAGGCGCACAATCGCGCCGTCTTCCGCCGCAGACATTCGGCCCCTGAGACGCGCTGCTCACATGCAGTCACTGCCTGGCTCCCGCGTGCAGACGTGCCGGACAAACGGGCAGTGGCAGCTGAGGGTGAGAGCCCGTGGTTTTAAGGGGAAGATTTCTGACGCTGTTTGAAGTTGTTCCTACCACACTCGGGTAGTTCTCTCCACAATTTACAGAGTCTTTGAAGAAATAAGGGATGGACCTCGGATCGTGTGAAACGCTTTTCCGGACCAAAGTCTTTGACCAAAGTCTCTGGGTGAAGTTTAAATTGCTGGTACACTTTCGGGGACCATTGCTATAGCCCGTTACTAGAAACGCCCGCCCCGGCACCCAAGCACAGACGTGCAAGAAGGCTCACTGGCCAGGATTTGAAATAGGAACGCTGAGGACGCCTGACACTCAGCTAAAGAGGCCAGGTCAGGTGAGCCGCGGAGCCGCCTTTATCAGGGTGCACCAGGCAGCGATGAAGGAGGATGGGCCGGAGCTGGAGGATGTCGGGGAAGGGGCCTGTGCCGCACCTGTGACCTGAGCATGTGCGCGCGGCAAAGTAGGTGGCGGGGGCGGGGTGGGGCCGGGGTGGAGAAGGAACCCTTTATTTTGTGCGTCTGTGTGTTGCTTGACTTCAGCTTGGGCAACACAACAGGAACCTTTTCTAGCGCCCCCAAAAAGCTGGTGTCACCATTAGCCAGTCGGCCGTCTCTTTCCGGAGAGGCAAAGCGGCGGCCTCCTCGCCCTGGGAATTGGACTCGACGTGACTGAGCCTTAAAGGGAATCAGAAAAGACATTAATTCCATTAATTAATGCACCCGCAGGATCCGGCTCAGCAAACGGCTGCCACAATGAGGGGCTGGGCGCCCGTTCCTCATCCTGCAGACACCAGCCCTGGGCTGCGTGCGTGCCAGGCCTGTGACAGATGTCCCGCGGAGGGCCAGGCCTGCACAAGTGGTCCCGGACCTGCTCCCTCCCCACCACGTCCAGGCCTCACTTGGCTCTCTCACCCTGTGGGTGACCTCCTCGCACTGACGCCAGCCCCTGCTCCCAGGCCTTCTTGCTCCAGGACTGAGCCGGGCCGGACCGCAAACCTCACCCCCACCTGCGCTGTGCCACGTTGCCTGGGCCGTCCAGAACCTCTCTCCTAGGCTCCTTTCCTTAAGCTCAGGGGGAACTGGGGATACAGAACCAGCCCAGCTGGGCCCCCGCAGGCGGCTCCCGGTACTGATGGCACCGAATCGGGCACACAGAAGCTGATCGACCATCAGTCCCGTTCTCGCTTCCGGTCTCCATTCCGCATCTCCATCCGGGCACCCCTTCCCCCGCCTGGCCCACACCCACGCCCTGTCCCCTCGTGCGCCCCCCCCCCGCCGCAGCTGTCCGAGGTGCTGACCCAGGCGCAGCCCGCCTTCGGCCGCTGCGCAAGCATAGCGGGCGGGGCGCGCAGCTCCGCCGGCGCCGCCACTGCGCAGCCTCCCGCGCGCCCCGGTCAGCCTGCGCGCTGCGCTCGGCGCCTCTCGGTCCCGGCCCGCGGCCTCCTCCCGCCATGGCGCTCAGCCGTTTCCTCCTCGCGCAGTGTGTCTGCTACTTCCTGGCCTTCCTCTTCAGCTTCGTGGTGGTGGTGCCGCTGTTCGAGAACGGCCACGACTTCCGCGGCCGCTGCCTGCTCTTCACCGAGGGCATGTGGCTGAGCGCCAACATGACGGTGCAGGAGCGCGAGCGCTTCACGGTGCAGCAGTGGGGCCCGCCGGCCGCCTGCCGCTTCAGCCTGCTCGCCAGCCTCCTCTCGCTGGTGGTCGCCGCGGGGCACGCCTGGCGCACGCTCTTCTTCCTCTGCAAGGGCTACGAGGGGTAAGTGGGCACCCAGGGCCCCCGCCCACGCAGCCCTCGCCCACGGCGCCCCAGGCTCTCTCTCCCCGGGAACTCAGAGGCCCGGAAACGTCAGCCCTGGGCCCTTAGCACTTCCACGAGCATGGCCCTTTGTCTGCGCGCAGAACCCGGGGCCGCGCGGATCACCCGTCCTACGTATGAGGCCAGCGCGGCCCTCCCCAAATGCGCATCACCTCCTGCTCCTGGCACTTGGGCATTTACCCCTTCCGAAACCCCCGAGGGTGTAGATCTAGCATCGTCTTCCCGAGCACACTGGGCCTCTCTCGCCAGCGCAGCCGGGCCCCACACGTCAGCACCGCGGACAGCTCCACCCGGCCTGGGCCTGCGCTCTGCTCCTGGGGGGGCGGTGTGTGTGGGCGGGTGGGGGGAGGTGGAGACCAGGACAGGCCCCGTGCGACATGGGGTACCAGGGAGACCTCCCCTCACTCCCCATCTCCAGGGAGGGCTGATGGCGGGCCGAGGTCTGGAGGGAAGACCCTCGAGGCCTTGGCTGGGAGTGCTGGGCCTGAGCCTTCGTGCCAGGCACGACTTTGCTCTCCCTCCCGATGCCATCCCCTCCTCACTGGCTCCCGCCCAGGCACAATGTGGGAAGCAGTGGGATGCCATTCACCTGGGGTGGGGGGGACTGGAGGGGGGTGAAATCTTAGTGACCCACGGGGGTGGTTTCCCAGGGCTGCTGCAACCTTGAGCCCCCTCCCTTCCAGTGCTGGGGCCCCAGATCCAAAGCCAAGGTGTCAACAGGGCTGGTCCCCGCTGCAGGAGAGTCCCCTCCCCCACGCTAGCTTCTGGCGGCTGTTCCAGGGTTGGGGTTTTGCCCCCCCACCAACCTCTGAGTCAGCCCTCACATGCCTCTGTTCCCTGTCTCTTACGCTCCTGTGAGGACCTCACTCATTGGATGTGGGGCCCACCCACTTCCAGGATGACGTCGTTTGCAGATCTTTAGCTTCGTGACACCTGTAAAGAGCCCATTTCCTAATAAGGTCACACACGCAGGCAGCGGGGGAGTCTGCGTGGTAAGGACACGGTTCAGCCCACTGCACTAAAGCTCTGGACTTGGGGTCAGCCTGGGGAGGCCCCCAGGTGCTGTGGGGCTGGGGCTCTGCCTGGGGTGAGCCCGGTGTCATCAGCCCTCACGCTGCCATGCGCAGGTGTCACCCCAGTCAGCATCCTCGTGCAGGGTGGCAGGAGGAGCACCTCTGAATATGAGGGGGGTCTGAGGAAGAGGGCAGCGCAATCAGCAGGGGCATCAGTTGAGGTCCCTTGGGTCTGGGGAGCTGAGGGCGATGAGCACAGCTCGTGAGGGTCCTGCTTTGGCCATCGGCTCGTGCTCATCACCCCAGCTTGTCCCCACAAGGTGAGTGGCCTCAAGGCATCCAGGGTCAGCTGGCGAGGACACGGAGCAGCTCTCCAGGTGGGGTCCAGCCTGCATGGATGAGAGGGAGATGACTTCAGAGCCGGGACAGACGTCCAGAGGTGGGGGGCAGGCGGGGCAGCAGAGAGCCTGGGGGACAGGAGCCCTGGTCACACTGGGCTGCCCGTCTCCCACACACAGGACAGCAGACCCGAAGCTTGTGACAACAGCTCAGTCCTTCATCGTCCTGTAGAAAGGACAATGCCATCGCCATCCTCACTTTATTCTATTTCTTCATTTCTTTACGCCCACCCATGGGCTTGCTTAGGGAGGGCAGAAGGGAGGGACAGAGAGAGACAGACATCGATCAGCTGCCTCTCACACGCACCCTGACTCTCTCATATGCCCCGACTGGGAATCGAACCGGTGACCTTTCAGTGTGCGGGATGACCCCCAACCCACTGAGCCACATCAGCCGGGGCACCGCCCCCATTTTAGAGCCACAAAGTGGGGGCTTGGGGCTTCCCGTGCCTTCCTGTGACCCATCATTGTGTTCATCCATCCAGGGTAGGGCGCCCTGGCGCCCGGGACGTGGTCTGGGTGGAGGGACATTTCAGGTCTTCTGTCTCTGCATCTGCCTGGGGGCCCACCTGTCCCACCACCAGTGATTGCTGTCCGGGCTGTGATCGTGGCAGCCGAGGTGGGGCCAGCTTCCTCTTCTCCAGAGACATCTGCTGTGCAGTGCCCTCCTTGGCCACCGGGGATGACGGTCCACGGCCCCACGTTGTCTGCTGCAGCCCAGGGGGCTGTGGATCTGCTGTGATGGCGCCCTCATCTCCACTCTGACCCTGGCCCTCCCTCTGGGGGCCAGGCGGATCCCAGGCAGGCGCGCCCCTTGTCCACCTCTGTGTGCTCGGGCTGAGTGCAAGGCCGGGTACATGGGGGTTGCCCAGGTAGCGTTTGTTGAGTGAACGGCAGAGAGAGGCCTGTGTCCTGAGCCTTGCTGCTCATGGCCACTTATGTGGCCCCGGCGTCCCCCCAGAATCTCAGTCTGGCCAAGGGGCCAAGGCTTGCTGTGTCAGCGAGTTCTGGAACCCCCTGAATGCTGGGTTGGCCTCATTTGGCCATAGGCAAGTGGTCACCCAGAGAAACCAGTTCCAGCTCAGTGGCTGGTCAATCCATGCAGAGCAGGAGGGCAAGAGCTGGGCCGGCCAGGGGCCTGAGGAGGACAGTGGAGTAAGCTCATAACGGACCAGGGGTCTCCCGGCCAGCAACAGCCCTGCAGGGCCTGCCTACCAGGACACCGTGGGCCCGTCACACACGGGTTTTTAGAGGGCCCTGCCTGCTGAGGGTCAGTGCGCACACTGATTCTCTGAGTCCAGCTTCACAGACAAGCCAGGACCCTCACCAATGTGGGCCAGACGCTGTCTGTGGGGCCAGCACGTCCTCACGCGGAGCGGAGGGGCAGCTTTCTGCTCAGGGCACCCCAGCCTCTGACTGAGGAATGGGCGGGGGTCTGGCATCTGGGGCTTCCTGGGGCCTCGCCATTTCAGGGCTGACGCACACACTGCGGCTGAGCCATGGTGGCGGGCCTGGGCAGCTTTGCCCAGGCGGAGCCCTGTGAACCTCCAGGTGGTGGGGGTTTGTGATTGACAGCTGGGGAGCGCTGGGTTAAAACAGCCCATCTGCCCACCACAGCCTCCCAGGGCTTCCGGAAGCTGTCACCATGGAGACGGCACATCCAGGCAGGGCACCCTGAGAGGCTCCAGAAGAGAGATGGTGTTAACCCTGTGTGAGCGGCTTCCGGCCTGACCACCGCTCTGGCCAGTCCTGGGGGAGGAGGAGAGGGCCGGGCTGGGGCCCCTGAGACTCTGGAGAGCCCCTGACCCTCCAGGATCTGTAGACCCTTCCCCAGGCTTCAAGGAAACCGACCAGGAATGGACAAGAGGAGTGGGAGGAGGCTTTGGCAGGGGGACCTTCCCTGTCTTGTGGGTTGGGGTCTCCCTGGTCGGGTCTTGGGGGAACCCAGATTGTGCTCATTTAACAGGGAGTGGCTGGGGTCCCTGCAATGGGTCTCAGAGGTGGACAGGCAGCTTCCTGATGGGGTGGCTGTGTCTGGGATCCGATAGGGGTCCCCTGGGGCCACCACGTCTTTGGCTGGAGTGGAGTGGCCGCCCAAGACTCTGCTGCTGGTGTGGGTGGTGGTAACCTCCGCTGCCCTCCGAGCACCAGCTCCAGTGGGCGGAGCCATCCTATTCCCTGAGCTCCTCCCAGCTGCCCTCCACCCCCCCTACCCCTCCACCCCCGCCAGGCCACAGCCCGCACTTTTGGGCCCCCAGCTGCAGGCTCCAGGCGTCTGGTTCCGCCGGTGACTCAGCAGCCTCTCCACCCACGACATGTACCCCCAGCTCCTGTGGCAGCGTGGGCCCAGCCCCACGCCCAGCGTACACGCAGTGCAGGTCTGGGAGAGGAGGAAGCCGGCCCCGGCCCCGAGGGTGGGCAGAGTGCATCCATCGAGCACCCAGGCGGTGGAGCTTTGTCCCTCCGCTTCACAAGGACCCAGTGGGGGGCTCTCACGATCCAGTTCACGAGGGGGAAACGAGGCCCAGAGACTAGTTTGAACGGATCCTGCCTCGGTCCACAGTCCCCACGTCGATGGCGGCAGCCTGGACGTTTCTGGGCTGAGTCCGGCTGAGACCTCTTTAGTTAATGTTCACTGTGAAGTGCGCCATTACCCTCCGACCACGTGTGACAGGGACCACGTGTGACAGGCTTGTGTTTGTGTCTCACCTGCCAGCAGGCGAGAGCAGGGCCTGGGCTTCCCCTCTGGAGCGAGACCCCCCTTGGGTCCCGCTGGGGGACAGTCCCCCCTACCTCCCTGTCTCCGCAGCCTCAGTGAGCAACCCGGGGGCTCACACACAGGACTCCGATCCCGAGGGGGCGACCCAGACTCGGTGGGATGCTGGGTGCTTGCAGGGGTGCAGGCGAGTCTGGTGGGGGTGGCTCAGCCGCATGGTTCCCGGGCTTCAGAGAGTACACACTGCTGCCCCAAATCTCCTCAGGGCGCCATGCCTGTGTGGACCCTGGGAGGGCGGCCCTGGCCCCTTGGGGCAGTGCAACCCGGCCCTGAGCCAGCCCCATCCGCCTGCCCATCCTCACAGCCCTGCCTCATTGGCGAACCTCGTGAAAGGCCTCGAGGGGAGTCTCCTCTTCGCAGCACCTGGGCGGGCTGAGGTCTCTGCCCTCCTCACTGGGAGGCGGTGGATGGGTCTCTGGGAGGGCAGAGGCGGGCAGCCTGGGGCACTGCAGGGTGGGGGCCACCCCAGGTGCAGGGCCCAGGGGTGCCGCTTGGTGACCACCTGTGCTGACCCCCTTGCAGCTCCTTCCTCTAT
The DNA here is from genome assembly GCA_007922815.1 of Macrotus californicus. Taxonomy (NCBI): domain Eukaryota; kingdom Metazoa; phylum Chordata; class Mammalia; order Chiroptera; family Phyllostomidae; genus Macrotus; species Macrotus californicus. The sequence goes on from VMDR010000147.1 coordinate 13,333, forward strand.
GCCCTCCTGAACCTGCTGGTCAATGCCTTCGTGGTCTTCCTCGTCTTCATCGCCAGCACCATCGTGAGCGTGGGCTTCACCCTATGGTGTGACGCTGTCACGGAGAAGGGCACTGTGCCCCGCAGGTGCGCCCTGGGCCCTCCCTGGGACTGGCCCCTCCCAGTACGAGTCCCAGCCTGCCCCGCAGCTCCACTCCTCCCACCTATGCGCACCTGTGCGCACCTGTGCACACCTGTGCCGTGCCTGCGCGCTCCTTCCCTGGGACCTGCCTTCCACCCTGCACCCCCCTCAGCTTCCCTCAGAGCGGGGCCCTCTTGCACCCTGGGGTGGCTCTGGGTGGGGGTGTCAGCCGGGGAGTTCAGAGCTTCCCGCCACTCCACTGTGTATGGCACATGGTGGGGTGACAGGACCCCGCAGGTGGGCTCCAGGTCCCGGGAGCCCAGATGTGCTCCTGCAGTGGAGGCAGAGGCCCCGTCTGGGTGGGGTTGGAAGGTGGTGGGAAGGTGGGGAACAGCTTTGGTTGGAGTGGGTTGGGGGCAGAGTGGCCACCCTGGGCCCTGAGCAGGGGCCAGTGTCTGGCTGAGGGTAGAGCAGGGTGACTGCCCCACTCTCAGAGGGAGTTGCCTACTGCCCAGTGCCCTTGGCTCGCCTCTCCCAGAGGCTCCAGGTGGTCTGTCGAAGCAAAATCAGACCTGGAACCCCGACTCAGGGGAGGGAGGAAAGGACTGGAGTGTGGGGCTTCTCGTCTGCCCATCCTGCACCCTCGCCCTGGGCCTGGGTGCAGCCTGCGGCACGCACCAGGAAAGGGCATGACACTTCCCACCCTTCGCCCCCAGCCCCAGCCCCTTCAGGACGAGCCAGGCCTCTGGTCCCCCCTCCCTGGGCTCGGGCTCTGCTTACTACGTCCTGACATCTCAGCCAGCCACAGGCCCCTGGGGCCCAGGCTCATCCACTCCCAGCTCTGAGGCCAGGCCTGGCCCAGCTGCCCACGGGCGGGGTCTGTGGTGTCGCTCAGGCCTGGTGGTCCACCCTGCCCAGGCCCGCGTTGTGGAGGCAGTGGGGTCAGGGACAGGGGCCCCAGGGCGGCAGAGCCTGGTGTGGGTGTCCCCACTGCCCTGGGCTAGGTTGAGGCTGGGTTTGCAAGCATTGAGGTTCCCGTCTGCCCCACCTTGGGGACAGCCCCCCGCTCTTTGGGGTGATGCTTGCTGCCCTTTTTGTGCTTGGTGGCCCAACAGTCACCTTCCTCCTCTGGGCCCTGCCATTTCAGCTGTGAGGAGCTCCAGGACATCGACTTGGAGCTGAACGTGGACAACTCTGCCTTCTACGATCAGTTTGCCATTGCCCAGGTGGGCGGGGCTGCCGTGTGGGCGGGGCTGCCGTGTGGGCGGGGCTCCAGGTCGGAGGGGAGGCCTGCGCTACCCTCCAGGAGACCGTGGTGGACTCTGGGGACCGCATTTGCTAGAACACAGGCTCGTCTGGACGTGTTGGTGGTCAGCGATGGTCTGCCCCTCACCACCTGTGTCTGTCCTCCGGGGAGGACACGCATGAGCCCGATGACGGGGCAACAGGGTGGGGGTGGCTCCTCCCAGCACCCAGCAGGACTCCCTGGCCCCCAGGTCCACTTGTGCCCCAGACTGGCTGCTCTGGACGTCGGTGGATTGAGGGTTCTTTGCAGAGAGGAGCTGAACCTGCCACATACACCTTCGTGAAACTTAGTGGGAAATGCTTCAGCCCTTACCCCGAGCAGTTAGGTTAAGGGGGAGCCAGGGAGTCTGATGGCAAACACCACCCTGTGAGGCCTGCTTAACATGGCCTGGCCTGGTTCTGATTCACCTGTCTCCCTTCAACGGCTTGGAAACAGCAGCCGAGGGTCAGTTTGTTCTGGCTGCAGCAGCAAGCTCCCTCAGGGACCAGCCGTCTTTGGAGCTGGGCGGCTGAGTCTGGGAGGGGACCGGGCTGCCAGGCCACTGCCCGCCCGAGGGGCCGAGGGGCCGAGGGGCTAGCTGGCTGGGGATGAGGGCAGAGGGGCAGACACCTGCACTGTGTGGGGCTGGGAAGTGATGGTGGCCAAGGAAGGAAGCCAAAGGCTGCCCCCCTCCCCCCCGCCCACTGGAGCTTGATCCTGTCCTCGTCCCCAGAGTGTCCTTGCTGCTTTCCCAACAGGTGCTGTCCTTTCCCCAGGGGCTGGGTGAAAGGGGTGGGTGCTGGGAGCGGTTGACGCTGGGTCCAGCCGGTCCTGACCCTGCCCTCCACTCTCCATGCAGCTTGGCCTCTGGGCCACGTGGCTGGCCTGGCTGATCCTCACCGTCATGGCCTTCGTGAGGGTCTACCGCAACTGCCGGGAGGAGGCCCTGCTGGACAGCCTGGCCCACGAGAAGGAGCTGCTGCTGGCCCGGCCGGACCGCGCCCCCTTCCAGGAGGAGAAGAGTGCCGTCATCTAGGCGTCCCCACCGCCCCCGCTGCCCGGGGCGTGCGCCCTGTCCCGGGGCCGTGGCGGGGCGTCCGCCTGGGCCCCCACCCCACCCACGCTGCCTTGCATGCCTCCCCCCAGCCCTGTGCATCGTGAGTAGCTGCTCCCCCGAACGCCCCGATTCCCACTGTGACCTCAGCGGCTAAGCAGGTGGGGCTGCGAGGGCCTCTGCCAGGCTTCACGCAGCTGCTCGGGGGACCTGGCTGGCAAGGCTGCGAGAGGGCGGCCAGCCTCTCTGGCCCCTCTGGCCACCAGATCCAGGCTCTGCCCACGTGTCCAGGCCTGGTCGCAGCATCAAAAGTGCAGGGATGGCTGTGGGGGCCTGTGTGGGTGTCCTGGGGTGCAGCTGTCGGGCCTGGGTGGGGGGCCCCGGGTGGCCTGGCCCAGTGCTTGTCTCCTTGTGTGTGGGCTGGGCCGGTGCCCCTGCAGGTGTCTGAGTGTGCACGTGATGGGTGTGAGTGTGCATGTGTGAGTGCAGGTGCACAAGAGTGTGCCCATGCACAGCAGTGTATGTGCATATGAATGAGGGCGCACAAGTGTGGGCGAGCACACAAACGTGCAAGCACGTGGAGGCAAGTGCGCACACTAGTGTGCACGTGCATACATGGGAGTGTGTGAGCATTCGTGTGCAGAAATGTGAGTGTATGTGTGTGCACAAGGAGTGGTGGGTGGAGACCAGAGCAGGTGAGGGCAGGGAGTGCGCTGGGCAGCTCCTCTGCACCTCCATCCACAGGAAGTTGGTGCCCCAGCACCCTGGGGTGGGCTCTGCTTTCCCAACCGAGGCCTCGAGGCCCCAGAAGGCATGACACTGCCCACACAGCAGTATGTTGGGCAGCTTGGCTGTGGACCCATCCTCAAGGGGCTCCCTGGCTCCCCACCTGTACCCCATCCACCGTGTCCAGTCCAGGAGGGGGCACCCGAGGTGTAAGAGCACCCCACCCCTGCTCTGTAAGTGGTGTTAGCTCCCCAAGCCACCCTCCAGCTGCAAAGCTTGCTTCCCTGCTGCCCCCCACCCTGCGGGGGAGGATGACCCCGCTCCCCATGACTGGGCTGTCACTGCCAGTGACTGGACTTGTCTCCTGGCCAGGGGTATGGGGCCTTGGAGGCCAGGATCTGGGCCAGGATCGAGGTGTAGAAAGGGGCTGTGAACAGACTGGGCCAGGAAGCGAGGCAGCAGGTCACTTGCCAAGATACTGCCATGCTGGCTTGAGGCCACGTGGCTGAGGGTCCTGGAGTGGCAGAGGCTCTCTGGCCCCAGAGTCTGGCCAGATTCCAATCCGAGCAGTGGCTCTACCGGATAGGGAGGAACGTGTTGGCAGAACCCAAGGCCCCCCAAGCAGATCTGGTCTTGCTGGCCCAGCTGGGCAGCCTGGGGGTCCTCTGTAGCCCCTGAGGCTCCTCGAGTCTGCTTATGGAAGGCAGGAAGGCGCCCCCACCCCAGGCAGCAGCCCACTGGGCCGGAAGGAGGGGCAGGGGCTTCTGGAGCCCAAGGGTGCACCAGAGCTTTGAGGCTGCCCTGCAGGCTGCCTGGAGCTGGTTTGGGGTGGCCCCTCAGTCCAGCCTACAGAGACCTACGTCCGCTTCCTGCAGGTCCCCTGCAGAGCGGGTTGTCTCAGACACCCTGGCCAATCTTGGGTGGCTGCCCCCGGTGCCTCCAGACGTCTAGGCTTCGGGGGATTCCAGCTGAGGGGCACCTGGGCCCCCAGTGGGGGTGTTGGGACAGGAGCTGTGTGCCCTTGCTGTGGGCAGGGACGAGGCCCCTGGGCTGGACGGGAACGGGAGGCGGGGCTCCCGGGGCTCCTGGCGCGGGGCCACCCATCGCTTCCCCCTGCTGTGTGGTGACAACATTGTGTTTTAATTCCACTTGTGGCCAAACCAGAAGTAAAGATCCTTAGGTGTATTTATTTCTCAAAGTCAAAATAAAACCGGGTAACCGGAGCATCTCACGTGGATGCTTTGAGCTTGCCTGTCAGCGATTTGACTGCTGTCACTCGAGGGTGAACACTGCCCTGGATTCATTCACCCTGTCCTCCCCGGGCCCCCCATGTCGCCACACTCCCTGGAGGCTGCCTTCCCACTGCGCCCCACACGGCTTTGGACGGATGGTGCCTTCATTTCTCAGGCTGACGGTGTCCACCTTGAGCGATTTTTTCCCGGAAACACTGGGTCGTCATCTGGGTCTGCAGAGCCTGTGAGTCTCTCTGTGGCTTCTGTGGTGACCAGCCTTTGCCTGTGAGCGTGGCCCCCTCGTCCCTCCTGCGGGCGTGGTCCCCAGACGGGCCAGGGCTGCGGGGCTGAGCTGGGTGGGACCTGTGCTCACTGTCACCCGGCCTCTCGGAGCCCTGTTCGCTCATCTGGAACGTGGGGTGCAATCTGCCTGTTCTCTCAGGGGATTCGGGCAGATGAGACAAGTCCTGGGGCTGGACTGGTGTGGGGGGGCCCCGAGATGCTGGAGGGTCCCCGAGGACCAGGTCTGGGGTTCCCTCTAGGCCACAGGGGCCTCCTGCTTTGGGATCCCAAACAGAGAAGCCAGAAGGGGTCCTGGGGACCCCAAGATTTAGAAGTGGAGCCCTTCTCCTCAGGAAGCCTCTCTGTGGGCCCCAGCCCGTGCTGTGCTGCTTGCAGGGGCCGCGAACCCCGTGTCTGGTCTCCAGCCCTGGGGGCCCCGCCTGCAGCCCCCTGAGTCCTGGGCTCACCCTGTGCTGCTCCAGGCCTTCCGTGGCTCCTGGGGCCCTGTACACAGGGCCATTGGCACTGGCGCCGTCACAGCTGCCGCAGGAAGTGCCAGCAGGCGAGGGCCGCGTGCCGGAGGCGCAGGGTGAGGGCGAGGAGCCAGGCCCACAGGTGCTCAAGGGCCAGCGCGAGGGGCCCGGCGCGGCTGCAGCACAGGCCCAGCAGCAGCAGCAGCAGCAAGCAAAGCAAGAGCCGCAGCAGCAGCAGGGAGCGGGCGTGGGGCCCGGGCTGGCAGGGTGCTGGGGGCCCGAGCAGGCCTGTGAGCCTCAGCCTGCAGGCCCTGCCCCCAGGGGCACCCGGGGCTCCCTCCTCCCTGTGGGGCCCGGGCGGCTGCAGGGAGGGCAGGGGTGGCATTGCAACTCTGCCCATGGGGGCATCCCTGGAGTGACCCCATAGTCCCCGTGGGGTGTGGGGGTCCCCCCATCCCTGCCTGAGGCCTCTGTCAGTGGTATCCAAGGGCGGCACTGGCACTGTGTAGGGGGCGCTGAGGGCCCTGGGGGCGGCGGGGAGGACTCAGAACTTACCCTTGGCGGCAGGCGTGGGCTTCCTGCTGGCGATGTCTGCGGAAGAGAGCTGAGGGTGGGGGCACCGAACTTGCGCAGCACCCCAGGGCTCCTCCCCACCCAAAGGACCCACACTGCCCGCTTTACAGAAGGGAGGCCCAGGCCGTCCACACTTCCTACTCTCCAGTCTGCCTGGCACCACCAAGGGGTCGGCCCAGCCCCGCTGCTTCAAGTTCACACCAGAAAGTGGGGCACCAAGACGCTGGGCCCTGCTCCCAGAGCCTGTGGAAGTGGGGGCCTGGGGGACTACGTGGGCGGTGAGCCCGAGGTGGTAGGACCCCCTCCCTGTCCCACCCCTGTAGCTCACTGGGGGACCCCAGACCCACTCTGGACCGCCTGGGCCCTGATTCCCTATGTGCAGAGTCTCTGCTTCCTCCCCAGCTGCTGGGGCAGGGTGGGGGAGGGAGGTCGAGGTGGGACCCTTCTGTGGGGCCCAAGGCTGAACCCTGGGGTGGGGGTGCAGGAAGAGCGGGTGGGAGTTCTGAGGGGCCACCTGGGAGACGCTGCCCTGTGTTGGGGCTGTGACTCATATCCACAGCTCAGCGGGGCTCATGAAGCACTTTCTTGGGGGGCTGTGGCAGGCAGAATCTCAGATGTCCCTGGAATCCCCCTTACCCCGTGTCCTTGCCTTGGTGCAGACCCCTCCTCTCAGTGCAGGGGCTGCGGCTCCTTCCACCCACTAGCCCATGTCACGGGGTGGGGGGGGATCCCCAGGTGGCTCTGAGTCGACCCGAAAGGGAGGATAGCTCGGGCGAGCCCGACACACCCAGGTGAGTTTTTGCAAAAGGGTCTGGTGATGGAGACTTGGCCTCAGGCCTCGAAAGCATAGCGGCCCGGAGCTCCACCATGGCAGGAAGTCAGCTCTGCAAACACCCCAGGAGCTGGGGATGCACCGGCTTCAGATGAGGCCCCGCACTGCACGGTGGCCTCGGGGGACCCTGAGCCCGGCCCCCCTGTGTCACCCAGGCCAGTATGCCCCCTTACAGTGGACTGCCACCTCCACGGGCTCGTGGAACCGCACACGCTTCAAGGTCCTTGGTGGCTCAGCCCTGCAGCCACGGTGCTCCAGCTGACCTCGCCTCAAGATCGAGGGGGGGCACTTCCTGTCGCCCTCCTAGGACGAAGGTGGGGAGCAGAGGGAAGCGAGTGGAAGTGAGGCCCCCCTCAGTCCCTCGGGGGCTGTCTTGCCAGGATCCCTGCAGCCAGAACTGCTGCAGGAACCGAGAGGGCTGTGGGGACCCCTGCAGACCGGCCCTCTGCACCCTGTCCCCCTCTCCCACGCCCCACTCAGGACCACGAAGGCCATGTCTCCTGAGGGGTCTGTAATAGTGTTCACAGCTCAGTAACGATGACGAGGTGGCGGTCACTAACGCCCTGGAGGGCTGTCCTCATGCCCCAGCCCTACGTACGCACATGTGGAGCCTCGCTGACCCTGCGCAGCTCGGTGCCCCGAGTGCCACACACTGGGCCGGCGTCACTGTCCCCTGGACAAGGTAGGGGCTGTGAGCACAGGCCAGGGAGGGGCAGGGCCTAGATATGTGTGTCCTTCCATCAGGGGCCACCCTCCCACGCACTTGGTGTGGCTCTGTGTCTTGCTGTCCCCATCTGTGAAACAGTGACAACAGGCTGCTTGGAGGGCGAGGACCCCTGCCAGCAGTGCCACTGCAGAGATGGCCCTGGCTGGGGGCTGCCAGCGGCTGGCCTTCTGGGGGTGGTCAACCCACTTGGGCTCTGGACCCACCTCGTGGCTCACAACCCTCCCCTCGGCTGGGACGTCGGCGCCCATGGCCTGGCAGTGAGTCCTGATCAGGACTCTGTCCTCGGAGAGACCCCGGGGCTGTCCCTCCTGCCCCTCCTCCTGCCTCTCTGTCCCAGGTCCAGACCTGCCCAGTTGTCCCCTGATGGCCTTCACTGGTCATCCTGTCCCCACCACGTGTCCCTCCCTCACCCTCCTCCCTGGGCTGCCAGGGTGACTATGCTAGAGAGGCACCCTGACACTGCGTGTCCGCTCCAGCACCCTCCCTGGCTCCTGCTGCCTGCTGCCTCTCCGACTTCCTCTGTCTGGCCTGTCACCACCCCCCACCATGCTGTGCCCCTGCCCCACCCTGGGCACCTGCCACCCTCTCTGCCAGACCTTACCCCCAAAGTGTCACTCCCGGTGCCCAACCCACACCCACACTTCCTACCCCCTGGGAGTCCTGGGGCTGGGGACCAAGGCCCGCCCGGACCTGCAGCCTTACCCTCCCTGCCCTGGGTGTCGGTGAGCCCAGAGGGGCTGCCACATGCTTTCTGGTCTGACGTCCTGTCTGTGGCCGGGGGTCGGGGCTCCAGGCTCTTGCGGCTGTCCTCATCTACTGCGTCATGGCCCTGGGAGGAGCAAGGGCACCATTGCTGCGTGGCGGGCGCGGGAATAACGTGCAGGGAGGGGACACTGCCCCCAGGAAGCCATCGGGCTCCCCGCAAGCAGACTCGCTTCCCTACTGGGTGGCCCCCACCCCCCACCGAGAAACCTAGGGCAGAGGAGGCAGGAGGGAGGCCTGAGGGCCAGCACACTCAGTGGGGAGCGGGGAGGGGGCCTGGCAACGGGGCCACCCATGGCCTGAAGGCTGGGCTTGGTCCCTCGGGGAACCCCGCCCTGGGTGAGGTGACAGGCTTGGAGACGCCCGACCCCTCGTGGCCCTGCCAGCAGCACCCAGGTGTGGAGGGTTTGCCCGGGGGTGTGGGGACAGCAATGTGTGAGAGTGTGCACACGCGGAGTGTCCACATGTGTGCATGCACTTGAGTGTGTGCACGTGTGTGATGTGCCTGTGTGCACATGTGTGCATGTGTGTGAGCTGGGTGTATATGTGCACACACGTGCGGCGTGTGTGTGTGACCGTGCAGTGCGCTCATGTGTATCCCTGGCAGTGACCAGGCAGAGTCACTCAGAGGCTCTAGGGCAGGCAGCCCGGCGCCCTGCTGGCTCCATCGCCTGCCTCATGTGCCCACATGTGGCCGTGGGCAGCCCCTGGCCTCTCTGTGCCGCAGTCCCCCCGGCTGCAGCGACCCCTCCGTGGGTTCTGGTAGGGGAGGGCGAGGTGGCGCGTGTCGAGGGCTCAGAAGCGGGTCGGGGACTGAGCCTGTGCTTGGTGACAAAGCCATTGCTGTCATTACTCAGGGACAGGGTGTACTCTGGACCTGGGACCATCCTGTCCTGCATGGAGGTGGCGAGGTCCTCCTCCGGCTGTCCCCTGCCCTGTCGTCCCCGCGCCCCCTCCGGGGCCTGTGCCTTGTCTGGGCCGCTCTCTGCTCCCAGGTGGACCCCTCGCCCCACCTCCTGCAGCTGGGCCTCATGTGTGGCAGAGGAACCTTTGCTGAGACCTGGGCTGTCCTTCTTTGGGACCTTAGTCATTGGAGTGACAGCTTTGGCCCTCAGTTTTCCCACTGGAAATATGGGGGGAAGGGGAGGCTCAGCAGGGGCGGGCTGCCCTCTGCATGGCCTCCGCCAGCCCAGCACCTCCCTCAGGCAGGGCCCTGCAAGGAGGGGGGGCCAGGGCCTCTGGCAGGGACGGTATGTAACCCGAGTGCCCTCTGCTCTGAGGCCAGCTCCTGACAGATGGGCGATAAAGGGCGGAAAATAGCTCCTGGCCTGGGGCCTGCATGGTGTCAAGCCTGGGCCCACCCTGGCCTGGGGAGGCCACGCCCACGGGGGACACCCCTCTGCCCTGGGGCGGGGGGACAGAAGGTTCTGGCTCCAACCCTTTTCCAGGAGCAGAGGTCTGGCCAAGTCCATGCCCCCACAAGACCCCAACAGTCTGCGGGGTTTGGCCCAGTGTCCCCAGCCTCAGCTCAAAGCCTTTGGGAGATGGTGAAACCCACGGAGCCCATAGCGCCCCCAGGCCATTTCCCCGGCCTGGCTCTGCACCTGGCCAGACGCTCCCACCGGCCTCTGGGGGTGTGAGGTGAGGAAGGCTGGGCCTGTTCACACCTGGTTCAACACCTTAGGTAATGCCCAGCCCTGGGCCCAGCTATGCTTCCTGCCGCCCACCTGCCCTGTGGCTCCGGGACCCCACCCTCTGGGCTTCCTGCCTCCTCTGACAGGCTGTCGCACCCATGGGCCCCCAACCCACGTGCTCTGCCGACCCTACTGGCCCGCCACCCACACCACTGCCTGCTGGTGCGTCTTCGTCCTCCCCGAGGGTCCCTCTGAGACCCCCGCGCAGCGCCCACCGTGCACAGGGAGGGGTCCGTCCTCAGCACTGGGGCTGGCAGCCGCTCAGCAGCCACCCCTCCAATCACGCGCTGTGCCCATCCACCCACGAGGACTTTGGGTGCAGGGGACAGAGGGCCTGGCAGAGGCTGAGGGTCTCACCTGCCCATCAGGTCCCACAGAGCGCCGGCCATGCCCCCTCTGCTGTCTGATCCACCTGTGACACCTCCTCCAGGGGCACCTGGGCTGGTGACGGCGGGAGAACTGTGCTGGGACCTTGACCGGGGGTGCCTGGAGCTTGTGGGGCCCCACTCACACCCCCATAAACACACGCACACACTCACCCCACGTGTACACACACCCCATAAATACACACACTCACACACACACGCACACACTGCACTGCCCCACCTGGGCTCCCGCAGGTGCTGCTCCTCTGCGTGAGCTGCCCACCTGCCGGCCGGATCACCGGCGTCCGAGCCTCGAGCACAGCGGGAACTGGAGCTGCTGCCGTGCACGAGCCAGCTGAGAAGATTCCATTACAGCCTGAGTGGCCCCCGCCACCCCGTCGCCCTCTGGGCCGTCCAGCTCTGGAGGAGGCCGTCATGGAGGAGCTTGGGGGCTCTGCGCCGCGTTTGACTTCCCAGATGTCAGGCATTTGTCCTGGGCAGCCTGGCTGGATTAGAGGGGCTGAGGCTGCCCCTTGTCCCAGCTGGACAGGAGGAGGGAGCTGTGGACACCCCCACGTGCCCTCCCTCGGGGGTGAGTGAAGAGGCTGGCTGCTCTCCAGGCAGCTCGTGGATCTGAGTTAGGCAAGAGGAGGAGGCCCCCTGGGGTACCCGGCGGGGGACTGTGGGGGCTGACTGCTCTTGCACAGGCTGGCCCTGGCCGGACAGACAGCAGGAGCTCGCCTGGTGGCCCCGAGGTCCCTGCCCTCACCAAAATGTGCGGCCTGGACTCCTGTTCGGACGTGGGGTGACAGTGGGCTGGGTGGTGGCTGTGTGTGTGCTGGGGCTGGGGGACGCCCTTGAGTGGGTGCGGCTGCCCTTGGCCTCCTGAGCCCCAGGCAGACGGGGTGGGTGGACCTGGGCAGCCCTTTAGCCCGAGTTCCAGTTCCCACATAGCAAGCGGGGTTTGCCGACCGACCGACACACAGTGAGGACAGAGATGACATGCTAACCCTCCTGGAGGGCCGGCGCACAGTAGGTGCCGAATGGACTGTGCATCCTGAGCTGGGAAAGGGGCCAGTGCTCGGGGGACTCCCAGATTCGGGGCCTGGGCTCCAGCAGCCCGGAGTGACAAGCTCTTCCGGCTCAGCGGCGCCTGCAGCTGCAGGGCCGGCCCCAGCAGGGCCCCAGGGCCTTCGGGGAGGCTGGCGGGGGCCGGCCGTTCTGACTCTGGGCCCTGCAGCCCCCGAAGGGTTCAGCCCCCTTCCCAGGACCCCTCCCACCTCTCAGACCTGCTGCCCTGGCCTGGGACCCTGGCTCCTGGTGGCTCCTGAAGGGGCTGGCTTGGCTCACTGTCCGGTGAAGTTGGAGACAGCCGCACTCAGCTTCCGGGGTGGGATTGGGCCTCAGGCAGGGATTGGGTGAAGGACCGGTAGGGCCCTGGGCTCGGGCCTGGCTGCCTGGGGAGGGCTCAGGGCCCCCGGGGCTGAGAGCACTGGCCGCCCCCACCGTGTAGATGGACTCGAGCTTCAGGGGGCTGGGTCTCCCGGGGCCACGCACCGCCCTGGTTTGCCAGGGACTGTGCCTGTTTTAGCCCGGATGGCCGATGCCCCTAGCAACAGGGAAGGGCAGCCCCTCACTCCCATCCCCTACCAGGACTCCAGAGTGCCCTCTGCATGGCCTCTGTCCACATCCGACGGGCTTCCGCCCCCCGTGGGAAGTGGGCGTCTCCCTGCTCCCTGAGAGGGGATCTCACCTGTCGCTGGGTCCGGGAGGAACAGTGGCGCCCAGGCTCTGCGGCTCCCCCCAGCAGGCACAGTCCAGCCTGGTCCAGCCTGGTCTGGAAGGGCAGCCCCCTCCTGCCCCTGGATAGGTGGGCGCTGAGCTGCGCACATGGACAGGCTGCAGCTGCCCAGCCTCGGCTGTGATCTGCAGTGCTGCTGCCGGCCTGCAGGGCTGACCCTCGGCCGCCTGCATCCCCGCCCCAGGCCCCTCTCCCCAGATGCAGGGCTCAGCCAGCTGGCAAGGACTGAGCTATAATTACCTCTCCCCTTTGGCAGAAATAGCAGCGACCCCAAGGACAGGCCACTGGCCCCAGATCGGGAGAGGAGGTGGCCGTTTCCCAGGACCCGAGAGCACAGGGCAGTCCCGCAGAGCAGACGAGGGGTCAGTGTCCCCCTTCCCCAGCCCCGGCCCTCGGCGGCCTCCCAGGCCGATTCCAAGCTGTGTAGCTCTTGGAACAACCCAGGGACTGGGGTCAGAGGCTGGGGGGAGGGGCAGAAAGTGGGACAACAAGGGGGCCGGGCGAGGTGTGGGCAGTAGGAGGGCAGCGTCTGGTTAGACCCTGCCCCCAAGTGGGGTCCCAGGCAGAGAGAGGCCTGCCGCCCTCCACCCCCACACGTACCGCCTGGGGTTCCACGAGGCAAAGGCGCGGCAGGCACCCCAAGCTGCCAATCTTGGGCACATTGGCCTGGCCCCAACACTGCCCAGTGTCCAGGTCAGAAGGGCAGTAGGGGAAGGGCTCCCATGTTCCCGGGGCCTGCCCTGGGGGCGGGGGGCATTTGAGTCCTGCGTGCAGCCATCCTGCCTGGCAGGCGCTCACCCCCATTTTGTAGCTGAGGAAAGTGCAGCTCAGAGAGGGGAGGCGAGCTGCCAGACGTCACACAGCCAGGGGCAATGGGCGAGGCCCAGCTTTGGTGCCCCCCGTGCCCTCCCAGCCTGCTGGTGCCTGGGCAGCAGTTTGCTCTGGGGATTTATTAGCCTGGAGGCCCAGCCGCCCTAGACCGGCTCTGCTTGTGTCCCAGGCAGCAATGTCCCCGCCTCGTCTGCCTGAGCGACTTCTCTGTGAGGAGCTGGCTCGCAGGTCCCGGAGACCGAGGCCCCATGTCTGTACTCGGCCGGCTGGGGGCCGCACTGACCCGAGGAGGGGACCCACGTCCTGCTGTACACATCAGGCCCCGAGCGGATTCCCTTTCTCCACCTTGGTTCTGTCCGGGCCCCACCGAAGGAGGAAGCCACCACTCTGCTCAGGTCACAGTCTCCGGGGAGCGGTGACCATTCGTCTGTTTGGGAAAAGGGACCGTGCTGGAGCAGGTGTGGTGAAGAAGAGGGACCTGAGGGGAGAGGCAATCCTGGATGATCTGGGCGGGCACTAAGGGCCCTTACGTGTCCCTGCAAGAGGGTGGCCCGGCCCAGAGGAGGGGCGGTGATGTGAGCGGAGAAGGGAGCCACGCAGCCACAGGCCACGGCACGCTGGCCCCCGGGTGAGCACACGCCCCCGAGCCCTGGAGGCTGTGCTGTCAGCCCAGGTCTTGGTTTTGGACTCTGCGGACCCAGGAGAGAACAGACTTCTGTTGTTTCCTGTTGCGTAGGTGGCCCGGTTTGTGGCATGTTCTTGTGGCCCTCACAGCAAATGAGCCAACCAGCCATCGTGGAGGTGACATCAAAAGCCGTGGGGCTGGAGGAGTGACCGGTGGTGCCCAGGGGTGTAGGCACAGAGTGGGGTCCAAGGGCGAGCCCTGGACCCTCCAGTGCAGGCAGGGCGGACCCGGGCTGTGGGGTCCTGCAGCCTGGGAGGGGCAGGGAGCAGGGGGAGAGCTCTGGGCGGGGGGGGGCTACTGCCAGGCCAAGAGGGACTCGGAGGGGCAGTCTCCAGTGGGGGTGGCCAGGGCTAGTGAGTGAAGCCTGGGGCTGGAGGGTCATGAGAGAGGAGAGGAAGGGGGAGGGGAGGGAGAGCCAGGCTTTGGGTCGAAGGGGCTGATGGGTGATCTGGGGAAGACCTGGGGGGAGCCAGCAGGCGGGGAGAATTCCTACCAGGCCCACCCCATGTGCCTCCCCCCTGCCACATGGGTCCCTGTTCCCGACAGGCACTGGGGACCACACAGGACAAGCAGAGGCGGGCTCTGCACCTGTGGGCAGACAGATGCCGAGGATGCCGCAGGTCCTTTAAGACTCAGCTCAGGCCCCCGTGGCCCCGCGGCATCCTCCCCGTTCCCTGGATGTCCCCTCTTCTCCTCTGTGCTGGGCCCTGGACAGCATGTCTGCCTCCCCACCGGCCCCGGCCCTGCAGTCATCCCTCAGTGCTCTCACACAGGCCTGCTTGCTTCCTGGGCCTGGGACACTGGCAGGAAGCACCCTGGTCAGCTAGGCTGTCCCCTGCTGTCGCTTGGCGCCCACCTGACCAGTCCTTCCCAAGACTGCTCTTTACCCTGGAGGACCAGGCTTGCATACGAAGGCAAACACAGCACACGTGCACAAACAGACATAGCTGCACATGCAAGCATGGGCACACGCACATGCTCAGGCACACACAGGCGTGTGGGCAGGTGCTCAGGTGGGGCTGGAACAAAGCCCCCCAGGAGGGTGGTGGCCCCTCGGCCTCCAGGGTCTGCAGCTGTCTGGAGAGGGGGTGGCCTGCCCCACCCCGCCTCGAGCTGCCTGCCTTTGGGGCCCACAGACACCGCCCACGCCAGGGAGCTGGGGAGCGGGTGGCGGCTAATGAGGTGCTAGACTTCACATTGCACGGAGCTGGAGTAGTCTGACACCCACACTCAGGGGGAGCTGAGCTCGACGCTGAGCTGCTCATGCACACGCTGAGCCTGAGCTGTGGGCTGGGCGGGGCGGGGCGGGGGTGCGTGTGGAGCCCGATGAAGCAGCAGATGAAACACCTCTCGGAGCATTAAAGTTAGAGGTGGACTGATTTGGTGGTAAAATGCCTTATTTTCCTTTTTTGAGTTTATTTAGAGGCGCGCAGCCTTCTCCCGACACATGGCCCTCCTGTCCTGGCTGCGGGGGCTTCTGCTGGATGAGTTGGGGAGGCTGAGACTGCAGGGTATGCGGCCAGCCGGCCGTGACCTCCGGTTTGGACAGTGGCAGCGGTGCCTGCATTTCCCGAAGAGGCCTCCTCAGAGCCTCCCATAGGCACGGGGCCGCGTGCCGGGACCTCACCAGAACAGGACTCTGACTCCGGGGAAGGTGCCCCAGGGCCTGCATTTCTGGAACGTTCGTGTGATGCTTGTGTCGTGGGCTGAGGCACCGACCCCAGGGCTGCCTCGGGGACTGGGTGAGCTCAGCACCTCCTCCCAGTCCTGCTGGCCACCCACTGCCCCAGCCACGGCCCCTGAGTGCTGGGTCAGCAGGTCCTGCCCAAAACTGGGTGTGGTGAAGACAGGTGAGCCCTAACCATGGTCCGCCACGTCCTTCTGCAGACAAGAGAAGCACCCCCAGGTTTGGTGAAGGCCCCGGGACTCACCGTGGCACGCCTGGCCCTGTGGCCTTCACGCCTGGACCAGGTTTGCTCAGGGGCCTCCTTCTGTGTGTTGGAGTGAGGGGCCTGAGTGGGGGCTGTGGAGGCTGCTCGGGATCAGGAGCATGGAGGACCCCGCAGACCCTGTGCTCCGATGCCTCTTGGCCTTGGTTGGGCGTCTGCACGCTGCCAGCTCCGCGTCTGCAGCCCAGGCAATGCCACTGGGCCCGTGTCAGAGATCACAGGTCTGTAACCTCAGCAGTGCCTGAGGGGCAGGCGGAGTCAGAGCCAGTGTGTGGGTTTCTCAGGTCCTATCTGCAAGCCTGCTCCTCCCATCGAAGAGGGTGCTGCTGGCCCCCTACACGCTGCTGTCCTCAGGATGCCTGGAAGTGGACGGTTTGGACCCCCAGCCACCCGGGGAGAGTCCTGGAGACTATGCTGTGGGAGGCAGGAGGCTCATCCTGGACTTCAGGGCGCTGGTGCCTGCAGGTCCTGGCTGGGGTGCCCTTCCCACCTGTGTCCCCCCACCCCTGCCCACCTCACCTCCTCCTACTCAGCAGTCCTGGGTCAGGGGCGCCCATGGCTTGAGGCTAAGAAAGCTCTCTGGGGAGTGTCCTCAGCAGGGTCCGGGAGGGAGGTGGGGTCTGCAGGTGATCGAGGTGGTTGGCCCTGCACCCAACCAGGCGGCCCTTCCTGGCCCCGCTTAGTATGATCACACCTGCCCCACATGAGGGCCGCCCCCAGAGCAGCCCCTGCCACTCACACCCCCAGCGGGAGGCAGGCTGGCCTGGTGAAGGTCGCACTGTGTGGGAGAGCCGTGGGCCTGCTGTGGGCAGGGTGTTCGGGGGGCACTGCGAGCCTGGCCACCCCCCCCCACTCGTAGACGGGCAGCAGGTTGAATCCTTGCCTGTCTGGGAAGGAGAGGGCTCGCTACTGCCGGCTGTGGGGGGCCTGAGGGGTGCAGGGGCCCCACTGGGCCTTCAGGTTTGTCCTTGTCCTTGGGTGCCACAGGTGAGGCTGAGCGGCAGACACTGGGTGGGGGGGGAGCCTGCAGCCTGAGCAGGTGGGAACACCAGGGCTGCCCTTGGAGACAGAAGTGGCCTCCAGGTCCCCCCACCTCATGTGTTATGGTGACAGACCCACCTGTTTTTGTCTGAGCTCACTGGCCCCTCCTAGGGACAGGCTTCTGCTGACCCTGGACACTTAGAGGTGGCTCGGCAGCCCCCAGCCTGGGGGATCTCCCAGCCCGTGGGAGCTGGACTGCTTAGGGTGTGGCTGAGAAGCTGCCGTGGCACTTGTGGGCCCCCCGAGCCCATGGATGAGGGGACCGGCATCAGGTCTGAAAGGCTCAGAACCGTCCCTCCCACCAGCCTGAGGGGCAGCACTGGGTGCGAGACACCACCATTTCCAGCTGACGCTGATTAGAATTTTTTATAAGTTTTTTTATGAGTCATAACAGTGCTTTCCAGACAATAAAGCGGCGCGGAGAGGGTGTTAAAAACCTCCGGGAACGGGGATTTGATTAGCAACCGGGATGGCCCCTCTCCGCAGGCCGGCTCTAATTTCCCGCATTTATGTTCTTTTTATTGCTTCCCTCCGGGGACCAGCCCGATGATCAACAGCAAGGAGCCGCTCCAGCAGACGGCCCACACCGGCCCTACCTAGCGGGCCCGGGAAGGGGTGCTGGAGACCCCCACTGCGCCCTGACACCGCGGTGCCCTGGGAGTCCCGCAAGGTCCGGTCCTCCAGTCCCAACAGAGAAGCCCCCAACGAGGCCAGCGGGGCCGGGGCTGGCGGGAGGCCGCGGCTGGCGGGAGGCCGCGGGACGGGAGAGAGGCCACCAGGTGGCGCTGGAGGACCGGCCAGGAGGCGGGGTGTGCTGGCAGGCCGGGCTGTCTGGCCAGTGCGTGCCACATCCGCAGGGACTCAGCGAGCGCAGCGTCTTCCCCGAAGGCAGGATCCCCCCAGTACGGTTTCAGCCGGGACACGCCACACTGGAGCCCCGGGGACATCACAGCCTCCTCAGGGCCCTGAGCTGTGCAACTCTGGCTGGGGCCTGGAGGGAACAGCGGTGAGAGGGGGCAGGCAGGCCCCCCCCAAAAAACCTGCTGGCCCGAGGCGGCTGCACCCTGGCCTCCGGGGCCACATCCACACTCCCCTTTCTCTGCTGAGCCAGGAGCTGCACTGCATCCTAGCAAAGGGCCTGGCCCCCCCTCCCCGGGGTGGGTGCTGCGTTGAGGGCCACCCGGGGGCCTGCGGTGGAGACATTAGGTGTCTCAGTGCCCATGGAGCTGCCTGGAGCCCAAACTCCTGGGAGCCAACCCCCCCACCCTCTGTGGCAGCCTGGCCTGGGCCTGGGGACCCCTCCTGTGGGGTGTGGGGCATGGGGCGGGGCCTTGCCTGGAGGGGGAGGGTTTCTGGGGTCAGCCGCAGCCTCAGGGTGTCCACCTAGAATTCTCTGGGTCTTGGTGCTGTCCAGGGCCCCATGGGCTCTGCTGTCCCTGTCATGGGCCCCCATCTGGGAGCTTTTGGGGACCCTTGGCCAGGCCTGGGCTGTGAGGCGAACGGTGGCTTTTCTTCCTCGTGGTCTGTCTTCACTGTAAGACCTAGCAGGGGGTGACGTGACCTGTGCTCAGGGGACCAGGCAGCTGGACCTGGCTCTGCTGCCCAGCAGGTAGGGGACCCGCAATGGGATTTGTGTCACACAGACGGGCCACAGTCTTTTTGCCACCAGCCACGTGACCACATGCACCTCAGGTCATGTCTCAGAGCCACAGACCTTAGGAGCCTGGACCCCTTCCGCTGAGGGGAGGGGCGGTCTTGGAAAATCTCAAGGAGGCTCTAGTTCTCCCCTGGGTCCTCCGGGCTGTGCTTGTGGGGCCGCTGCCATGTGACTTGTGTGGGGCAAAGGGGAGACCCCGGGGGGCTCTGGGCACAGGCTCTTTGTGACCCGTGTCCCTACTCAGGGCCCGATCCAGCCTCAGCACGTTCTTCACTTGGGGAAGCCTTCCCGCTACTAACAAGAAGGTCCCGGAGAGCAGAGACCGGCAGCCCCGGTCCAGACCCAGCACTGTCCTCTCTGTTGGAGGGAGGCCAGCTGCTGGGGCCTGGGCTGTGGTGGGGACACTGAGGTGGCGGGAGCCCCAGCAGGGAGAGCAGGTGGGCCAAGTGGCCGTCACGCCCAGGCACCCGCCCCTTTCCCGGGTGACAGGCCGCTGCCGTGCTCCCAGCCATCTCAATTCATCTGTTCTGCACTCCACCCACGATCCGCCACGACCTCGCGGGCAGCGCGAGTGGGGGCGCGCCTGAGAAATTGCTGCCACCAGCGCTTATTTAAATCTCAGCCTGATTTGTGAGTGTGGACAGTTTTAAGGCCACCGCGAGCAGGCAGTTAGCCGGACTGCTGAACTGGCAGTTTCCGAAGTGAGCACAAAGGTGCCCGAGTGCCCTGGCTCCCCGGCCTGCTGTCCAGCCCCCATGCCCGCTCAGCGCCCCCTCAGGGGACAGCACTGTGTCTTGGCTGTCCTGGCGGAGAAAGTCAAGGGTGTCCTGTCTGACGCAGGTGTCTCTGGGCTCCTCTGGCCTCCCTCAAGCCTGGCACGGGGGCTGAGGGGTGGAAAGACCCCGTGTGGGGCCTAGAGCACCCCTTGCCCACCCACTGTGAGGGAAGGAAGGAGTCTGGGGGTCGGAAGGGAAAGGAGGCGCCCAGGGTGGCGGTCGGTGGACCCCAGAGGAGGGACACTTGCTGTCGCCAGCTACATCGGGCCCCCGGGGCACATCTGAGGCCAGAGGAGGGTGGTCTTCTCTGGCCCCTCACTCGGCTTCTAGGATGGCTCTGCTCTCTCTGCACAGGGAGTGGGGCCCACATGACCCAGGGGATGTGCGGGGACCCTAGGAGTGAGGCTTGGAGTCGGGGCTGTGGCCTCAGGGCATGGGCATGGCTCTCACTAAGGAAGGTGGCACTCGATGGCCAGGATGCCCTCTGCTGTCCCCCTTTCCAAATCCCCAGGGTGAGGAAGACAGGCTGAAGGTGGGGGTCTTGCCTCTTTTTGGGGAGATATACCCTGATTACAGGGAAGGTACAGAGGGGCAGGGGGACAGAGGCCACTGGATGTGGATACCCAAGGGCTGGCTGTGGTCTGCGGAGGTGGAGAGGCCAGGAGGGCCGTGGCAGGCTGCCAGGTCGGCTCTGCATGGGGGTTGGGTCCTGGGTGGTCGAGGGGGCATGTCCCGTAGGCGGTGACAGCTGCTGGTCCTGAGGGGACAGTTGCACGGTGGGCCCCAGGCCAGCGGTCCCTGGGTGTGGGACAGTGGGGGGCACACTGCTGGCCCCTCCCCAACGAGGCTGCAGGTCGGGGTGCAAATCCACAGCTAGTGAATATTTAACGCGGCCTAACAAAAGCGCATGCATAATTGATCAGGCAGCCAGGATCATCTGTCTTCTTAAAGGGGCCCGTGATTTGTCAGCTGTTGTGAAGTCGGCCGTCTGCCCGCCGGGGCCCCTCTCAGGCCCAAATTAATTTGTGTGATTTAGGAAGTGGGAGCTCCCCTCGCGCCTCCGGGGTGGGGGGCCTGGCTCCCAGGGTCCTGCCGTGTTTGCCGATAGGCCCATCGGCAGAGCGATCCCTGCATTGCTGGAGTCCCAGTCACTCCGCCCGCGCTGCTCAGGTGGGCCCCCTCACCCACCCCTGGTGAGCTTGCCCACGTGGAAGGTGCCGCTGGGGCCCGTCCTCAGAGGCTGGCCCTGGTACGGGGTGAGTCCCTCTCGGGCAGGTGCTGGGTGAGCCCGTGAGGGTGGCCTGAGACGCCCAGCTGCAGCCACTTGGTCTTCAGTCCTGCTCTGAGGTGACGCACCAGCTGTGGTTTGGGGACCAGACTGTGAGGCTCCAGATTGTGAGCTGTGACTTGCAGGGTTCCTTGGAGTTTCCGTGGGAGGAGTCCCACCCTGCCCCCATCACCACAGGGAGTCCTGGCAGGGCGATCCCACCTGGACCCCAGGCCCTTCCAGACCCTTGGGCACAGGGACACCTGCCACAGTCTGCAGGGTTCCTAGGGGGACGGTCACCAATTTTGCTCCCAGGTGGGGTGGAGGTAGGGTTGGTTGGCTGTTCCCTGCGAGTCTCCTGGTCAGGTTTCAGGACTGGCAACTGTGGAGGAGGGGTGTGTGTTTTCCCATGGTTCTAGAAGATTCTGAGGGAGCTGGGGCTGGGTCAAGTCAGAGAGACTCCTCTCTGGGATGAGTGACCATCCTGGACATAGTCACCGTTTCCTGCTGGGCCCACCTCCTGGGTGGTCTCCAGGCTGTGGCTCTGCCTGGGCTGGGGGAGGTGGTCGTGGGAGGCTGAGCCCGGGCTCCCGAGACCCATCAGCCCTCCCGGCCCCTCCCCACCTTCCCCACCTCCCCCACCTGCTTGACCCCAGTGCCCAGCTCCCTTGGCCTTGGCCATGATTTGAGTTGGACTTTCTCGGTGCTGAGCTCAGGGCGGGAGCCTCTTTGGGAAACACCTGGTTCCTTCCCCTGGGCCACAGGTGGGGGCGTCCTGTGCTCACTGCAGGCCCAGCCTGGCCCTTGCCCAGGGCCCATGAGGCAGGGTTCCATGGGAAAGAGCAGAGGAGGCTGTGGGCCACGGCTCCCTGGTCACTGCTCCCTGGGCTCCAATGGGCATCCGCTTTGCTTAAGAGCTCACCTGCCTTCGCTGCACAGGTGGCAAAGCCGGGGCCAGAGAGACCTATCCACGGCCACCAGGCCCCGCCCTGGGACCCTCTCTCAGGTGCGCCTCATGTCACTCTGATTTTCGGCTGACGGTCCTCACCTGGTGACTCCCTCCAGGAGAGTCCAGGGGACCACCCCGACCCCGGGGGGCTCCTCCCAGATGCCCTGTCTCCAGCCACTGCTTTGTCCCACCCAGCACGGCCCCCAGCAGCTCTCTCCACGGCTGGGTGAGCCCTGAAATTCTCTTTCCATTAAAAATAAATGCCCCATTTTATCTGCCTGAAATGGCTGTGCTCTGATTGTCTCCCTGTGCCGCTGTGCATGAGGACTATAAAATCATAATATAACTATTAATCCCCTCTATCTGCTTGTAC
Organism: Macrotus californicus; assembly: GCA_007922815.1. Classification (NCBI taxonomy): domain Eukaryota; kingdom Metazoa; phylum Chordata; class Mammalia; order Chiroptera; family Phyllostomidae; genus Macrotus; species Macrotus californicus. The sequence continues at coordinate 34,787 of VMDR010000147.1, forward strand.
CTAATTTTTATTAAAAATACCCTGCGCTCCAGCTGCCTTATAAATTACAACGCGGTTGAGGAGTCTCCTGGTGGATCAGCTGGGAGGCCGAGGCGCATGGAAGTAGACAGGTGCACTCGGTGCTGGGCCTGCGGGGGTGGGGGGTGTCAATGTGGCCAGGTGACCGGGCTTCAGGGAGGGGTCTGGTTCCCCTGACAGATAGGCCTCCGTGGGGACCAGCACCCTGCTCCGGGATGAACTCAGGGAGGCTGGGTGCAGATATGGGTTCCTGGTGCCTTGGCCCCCACTCACCTGCCCACAGGTGCGGTGCTGGGGCTCGCTGTGCCCTTCCCGCTTCCACCTTTTGTGAGGACAGAGGATGGCAGCTGGGGACTCGGCCGGCCTGGGCCTGCAGGTCCCTGGGGTTCAAGGCAGCGGTGGCCCCAGGATCCGCCCTGCCCAGCACCAGGACCGAGCACAGCCCCTGCAGCCCACTGGGCTTGCTCACTATGCCAAGGGGCTGCAGGCCCTGGGGGAAGGCAGGCATGTCGAGACCTCTGGCGCCCGATGCTCAGCATCCCCACTCCGCCCCGAGACAGCAGCCACCATTCTGGGCTCCCTGGGCTGGCGGCAGGATGGCAGGACGGCCTTCTCTGATGCCTGGACAGAGCCACTCCTGTGCTAGAGCGGTACTCAGTCTGGGTGGACAAGCCCTTGGGCTCTTCCTCCCAGGGAGGTCCTTTTGTGTAGGGACAGGAGATGCTTGGTGGCAGGGGACCAGTGTGGTGCCACTCACAGCCCAGCAGTACAGAAACAAGGACCCTGTGGCCCTGGACTGGCCTCCTGGGGCAGGTGGGGACAGGGGTCTGCCAGCATCCAGCTCAGTAGCCTGACCTGGAGTCAAGGCTTCCCGGCCCCATGAGAGCCCGTAGGAGGGAGGTGGGAGGAGGCTGCCCGACAGGGGCTACAGAGCTGGTAGGATCACAGCTGGGGTGCAGGGACAGTGTGTGGGGCTCCTGGGGCCCCTGGAGTAGCAGGACAGAGGTGGCCCCCCTTCCACTGGGGTTGCCTCTCAGCTCAGAAGGGCTCCCTCTAACCAGGGCACAGCCCATGCAGCCCTGGGGACTCAGGCCCCATGCCAGCTCTGTGGGTGGGCCAAGAGGCACCTGCTTCTCCAAGACACACAGGGACATAAAAACAATTCCCGCAGAGACAGAGCCTTTAGACATTTCGCTTTTATGAAAAGCTTTATTACAGAGGCTTTCCCGTGGCCGGCCCGTCAACGGCTCTGCTGTGCCACCCAGCTGTTCGCATGTGGCCCGAGGCCTGGAGGAGCCTGGGCAGGGCAGCGGCAGCCCAGGGCTGCGGGTGCGGAGGACAGGGGTGCATGTTTTCCTGAGGACTCAGCATTTGTGGGACAGGCACCCACCCCGACCACCCGTCCCGGATCCTGCTGGGGCACCAGCAGCCGTGAGGCCCCTGTTCTCAGGGTCGTGCCCTGCACACTGCACGGGGCCTCAGGAGCTGCCAGCCAGCAACGGACTGAGGACCCCGGGGCTGTGGCTTTTGCCAGAGAGGACTGGCCACTAGGCCTCCATTCTTGGCAGGAACAGGTGGTGTGTCCTGGTGCCCGGGAGGGGAGGGGCCCTGGAAGACATGGGCTTGCAGTGTGACGGTGAGAGGAGAGGGGACAACGTGGGGACGCGGGAGGGCACAGGGGGAGCCCCTGTGGAGGACAAGGCTCAGGGCACTGGACGGAGGGGCGCAGCCAGACCCAGGCCTCCTCTGCTGATCCTCACTCACTTCCCGGCCTGACCGGTCTGGCTCTCGGCTGCAGCCGGTGCAGGGGCTATGGTTAGGTTGTGGGGAGACACCGGCCTTGGCGCAGAGCGTGATGTGTGGGAGGCACGGGGACAGTCCAGGTGGCAGGAGGAGCCCCGACACGGCAGCTGCTGGCACCCTCCTGCTGAGCACGGGAGGAAGGACCACGGGTGAGGAGGAGAAGGAAGGCCACGTCCAGGGAGAGGGCTGACACTGACAGGCCAGGAGGGGTGTCCAGCAAGCAGTGGCCATGCCCCTCCCCCCAGGCCCCCACCGACGGACAGTGACAGGAAAAGTGATAACTAGAACAGACAATGCTTTTTCTACACATTCCAGGAGTCAGCACAGAGTTGCAAGTAAAACCAAAACCTCTATTTAATCACTTTTTAGGTTTTTTTTTTAATTTTTAAAAAGAATATTTATTTATTTATTTTTAGAGAGGGGGGAAGGGAGGGGGAAAGAGCGGGAGGCAAACATCAGTGTGTGGTTGCCTCCTGCACGCCCCCCCCAACTGGGGACCTGGCCTGCAACCCAGGTGTGTGCCCTGACTGGGAATCGAACCGGCGACTCTGATTTGCAGGCTGGCACTCAGTCCACTGAGCCACTACAGCCAGGGCACGCACGTGACCTTGTTTGATTTTGCTGTTAGTAACAACTATTTTTGGACGCGTTGGTTAGGGATATGTTCAACTTCTTACACTGGTCTCACCAGACGGGTTTCTTGCCTCTCGTGTAACCAGCAGTGCCGAGTCCAGCAGGGAGCCTGGGAAGCAGGCAGACGCCAAACTGAGCTAGGGCCCTGGTGGTGCTCGCAGGGGCCCGGGCTTGTTCTTTGCAGCCTGTCCTAATGTTGCTCTTGGCCTTTTGCCTAGAGCCTCACGGCCACAAGATGGCTGCAGCACCTCCAGCATCACATCTGTGTTCCAGGCAGGAAGAAGGGGCAGGACAGAGGACAAAGGATAGTGAGAGGGATGAAAGCCTGACAACTGGGTCTCCCCCATTTTCTGGTACTTTCTGGGAAGCCCGACGCAGCACTTCGCTTCCACAGTGCTGTCCAGGCTACAGGGGGACCCAAGCAACCTGCCTGCAGAGGGCGGCGCATTGCTGCCGTGGGTTGGGGAGGCAGCTGCCGGTCCAGAGGCGAGGCTGGGTGGATGATGGGAAGGTCATCGTGTCTGTCCCTTGGGACAGGCAGACACCCTGTAACACCACTTCTATTACGAAGGCGAGGAAACTCCTCTTTTTTTAAGTCCTGCTTTTAGCATAAAAGATCCCCCCACCCCCACCCCTGCCAGTCGGGATGTCGCTCTGTAATTAACAGAGTCTGAGCTGCTGGGGAGGCTGGCTGATTAGTTTTTTATTAAAATAATGACGCCTTCCAGGCAATCAGGGGGAACTGCATGGAACTCTTATTTATGGAAACGTCGAGCAGTGGACAGTCTCATTACCGTCTGTAAATGCCCAGGGTCGAGTCCTTGGTGGTGAAATACTACCTCCCTGGGGGTGGGGGGGCGTGCCCACCCCACTCTTCGGGGCCATAAAACCCTCTGGAATTAATTACCAGGCGCTTTGAACGGGCTTCTGACGATCTTGTTTGTTGTCCTTAGAGCCTCTTGTGGGTCCCTTGGGGTCCCACAGGCCTGGGTGACATGCAGGGCGTGGGGGCGGGCAGACCAGAGATGGGCAGTGTGTCTCGTACTGGTGACCAACCCCTTGGGGCTCTTGGAGGTGACCCGCTGGTGTGAACCGCGCTGACTGGGGCAGTAGTGCATCCTGATGAGGGTGTAGGACCCTGGGGTGCCAGCCCCGCCTGGTCAGGACACTGGGGCTGGGCCCTGCACACCCCACGATGCAGGGCGGGGACGGCACCTAGGTTCCTTTGGTGGCTACACTCTTCCTGCCTCCCTGGGGCTCGTGGCGGACTCCGGAGAAGGGCCCGCTCCCTCCTTCCCTCGGGAGAGAGCCCGAGGCAGCAGGAGCTCTGCTGGGGGCAGACTGGTCGGGGCTCTCCAGCCACAAGGAAGCAATGAACAGATTTATGACCAGGACAGGCTCACTTGATAGGGCAGCTCAGAGGTCCCGTGGTCTCCGGTCTATAAGCTGGGAGCCCAGGAATAGAGGGGGCAGGGGAAGGCCCAGGTCCCAGCTTGGTGGTTGGGGGAGCGTGGGCCCCCAGCTCTGCCTCCTGTTCCTGGGCTCCCTCGGACTGGATGAGGCCGCTGGCCCTGCGCCCAGCCCACTAATTCAGGGCCTGGGGAAAGACGGGGCGAAGCTCCATGTGCCCCTGGTCCCTGAACTGCCTCTCAGATTTGGGTGCCATGGTGGTGTTCAGTGGCCCTCCTGAAATCCTCGGGGGTCCTCTCTTTCTGGGTGGCTCCCCCTCTGAAGCTTTGTGTCCCAAAGCTGACCTGGGGGCCTGACAGAGTCACCATAGAGGGTGGCTGTGGCCGGTGTCCCCGTGTCTCACGGGGTTGGTCCCAGCAAGCATCCGGGGCTCGGCCTACGCTTTCAGTGTAGACTTTAGGGGTTCAAGGCGTGTCTTCTTTTTCTTCGAGGGTTCCCTCTGACGGGGCCACCTGCGGAGACGGGGCCCCAGCGGGGGCCGATGGTGCCTGGGAGCCTCGGTTCGATGACTTTCCTTGTCTTCGGGCTCTCAGTCATCAGGGCAGCCATGTTGTAAGTTTTGTCCTGGTGGATGAGACAAGTCCCCTGTGCGAGACGGGGTCTCTGGAAGCTGTGGGGGTGGGGCAGGTGAGGGAGCTTGTTTCTCCTGGGGGGCGAGCCCAGCAGCACGGGGTAAGGGGTGGAGGGACCAGGCAGGCAGGGCTTGTTCACTGTCAGAGTTCGCCTCCTGCTTGTCACAGCAGGGCCATCGTCGGCCAGTGGCCTTGGACCCGTGGGGCGATGTGAGGGGGGCCAGGCCCCCACCTGCACTGGGACGCTGCCATGGCCAGAACCGCCTGCTGCAGCCTCCCTTTCGGGGTCTTGTTGCAGCCCCTACGCAGGTTTTAAGGCCCTTCGGCTCTTTCTGGAAGTCCCAGATTCAATGTCCCCGGAGCCTCTGGCTATGACCTTGCTCTGCTGATCCTGTCACAGCTGAGACTCTCCGTGTTGTCAGGGTGGCCAGGGTGGGGGTGGGGGGTGGGGGCCGCTGAAGTCACATCCGCAAGTGTCTCCCCCCGCCCCCCCACCCCCTGCGTTGGTGACGGCCCGGGGAGGGGTCCCTGCCAGCCAGGACCCCCAGGCCTGGGGGCTTGCTCTGGCTCGAGGTATGCTTCCGCCCGCCTGCCTCAGCAGTGCAGGATGAGTCAGAATAAATTAGCATGCTAACAAGGGGGCCGCACAGGAACCATCTGGAACAAGGCATGTTGTCATCCAAGAGCCAACTCATTCCAAAGCCACGCTTAACACTTCAAACTCACCTCCCCGCCCCCAGCCTCAGGAGGAGGCACCCCTACAGCTCAGGAACAGGCTGCGGGGGGGCCAGCTCCAGCACACTGCCTAGTCTGGCTGTCAGGGGAGGCCGGGGGTGGGGGGGCCTGAGGGGCAGGGTGGCCGGGCCTGCCTCCCCCTTAGAGGGAGGTGATGGCCTCATGGGGACAGACAGAGACCTTGGTGCCCCGGCTGAACGAGGTGCTTGTTGACAGGCGTGCACACACGCACGCGCGCGCGCGCGCGCACACACACACACACACACACACACACCGGCTCAAGCTGGCCTGGTGGACTTGAACCTGGAGCGACTCAGAGCCAGACGGAGCAGCTGCTGCAGGGCTTGGGGATACTGCTGGAAACTCAGGAATCTGCTTGCTTAACCCTCCAGCCCTCCCCTGGTGGGGTCCTGGCTCCACACCCCTGGGGACCTCAGCCAGGCTCCCTGGCCATGCCCAGCCTCTGTCTCCCCCATGGTGGGGGGAGAGGACAGTTCCTGCAGCGTCCAGGACGTGTCCGGGAGTGGGTGCCAGGTCGCTGTTGCCAGCTGCAGGGGTCTGACTGGCAGGGAGCGGTGGCCCCTGTTTAGGGAAGAGGCCTGAGGAGCGGTCTCAGGGAGGGACCAGAGAGCCCACTGAGGTGGCTGGGCTGCAGCTGGCCAGGAAACAGGGCAGGGGCGGTGCCAGAGGGCGGGTCACGGGTCAGGGAGGCAGGTGCTGGACCTTCTGAGCTGCTGCCCCTGCTCCCCCCAGGGCTCTGTGAACCAGCTGACACGCGTAGGCTGTGGGAGGAGGGCTTGGAAAAAAACGGAGTCAAAGCTCTGCCTCTGGGTTTGTGTGGACTTGCTGGGAGGGGCTGTGCAGCAAGAGCCACAGATGGAGGCAGCCTCCCCGGGCAGGGGCCCCCGGGGACTCCAAGGTCCCGGGAGGAACCCCGACATGGCGGGGGTGGCTGTGGCACCAGCTCAGGGTGTCACGCAGAGGACGGTGTGCAGGTGTTCTTGCCAGTATTGCTCCTAGTCCCGCAGACGCGGGTGTTCCAGGCACGTGTTCGGTGAGCGCGTGTCGAGCTGGGGACGTTGCGACCACAGACGGGGTCCACCGGGTCCCAGCTCCTCCAGCCTGGGCCTCGGCGAGCCCCTAGAGCCCTCACACTCTGAGCTGTTGGCCCGCTCAGGGCATCCTGCCTCTTCCGCGTCACAGGTGCTGGTGGCGAGCTGTCTGCTGCTCAGTCACTGTGATGCCCGCCCTGGCCTCCCCACCAGTCACTCCGTGCCTTTCGGTGCTGTCCACCGCGCGGGTCTCAGTTTGCCCTCCTCCTTCTCCTCGGTGTTTGCCGGCGGCCTGGCTTCCCTCCTCTTTGACGTGTGAATCGTTCCTTGCGCGTGCCCTCCTGAGTTGGTTTGGGTGTGCCTTGCCCGGCGATGCCTGTTCAGGTTGTCCTCTTCAGCTGGTGCTCCCGATTGCAGCACACACGTTTGTTGGTGCATCTGTTACGTACGCGGTTTCCCTGGCTTTGGCTCTGTGAGCTGTTTACTATCTTATTTTCTCCAGTGTTTTGGAAGGCCTAAGTCTTATTTGTGTTCCCGTGGTGGCAAATTCCAAGCCTAAAATATCTCTCTGGAACAGCTTTATTGAGATATAATTCACATACAATGAAATGTGCATGTTCCACGTGGGCATATGTACAACCATCACCAGTTAATGTGAGCAAACCCGCCACGCGGGTGTCTCCTGTCCCTCGTCACCTCCCCGTCTCCTGTCTGTCCCCCTGCTCCCACCCCAGGGAAACACCGGCCTCCTGTCACTGTGGAAAAGTTTGTGTGCTCTGGAATCATAAAACAGGTCTTTGGGGTCTGACTCCCTCCACTCAGGACGGTGACGTTGAGGTGTGTCCCGTCGAAGAATCTCTCAACAGCCCTTGGTTCTATTGCCGAGTCGCGGCCCAGATGTGGATGGAGAGTAACCTCCCTCCCTCCCTCCCTCCCTGTGGGGGACATTTCGGCTGCCTCAGGTTTGGACTGTCACCCGCAGAACTGACGGCAGCAGAGATGCACAGGCATGTGCGTGCTCGGGGCCCCCTTTCCTGGGAAACCACTGAGGAGCTGTGGGAGGAGGAGGTCTGAGCATGTGCGAGACCCCCTCTCCCGGGCCCCCCAGTGGGTGGGAGCTCCCGCTGGTCCAGGCAGCCGGTCGGCCGTTCCAGCCCTTCCCGTGGCCTGCCGTGGTGTCTCAGGGTGGTTTGAATTTGCGTTTCGTAATAAAAAGTGACGTGCAAAATCTTTTCTGTGCTTATTCGCCACTCGAATATCATCTTTGGTTAGATGTCTGTTCAAATCTCTCGCCCTTTCCTGTGTTTTTGTCGGGTTGGGATGAACGTGGACAAATAGCGAGACGAGAGGCTAAACCCTCCTCATAGTAGCTGCTGCTCGAAGCGGCCTGGCCACCCGGGGAAAGACAGAGACGTTCAGGTCGGACGGAACAGCAAGACCACGCACAGGCTGCCTGCGGGGAAGGACATTACACATAGGGAGACGGGGACATTTATTTACGTTTAACCCTCGCCTGCGGATGTGTTGATTGGTTTTAGAGAGAGGCGGAGGGAGGGAGGGAGAGAGACATCGATGCGAATTGCCTCTGGTGCGCACCCTGACTGGGGATTGAGCCCTCCAGCTTTCTGGTGCCCAGGACGACACTGCAACCCCCTGAGCCACCGGCCAGGGTAGACAGGTGAACGTTTAAATCGGAGGGGTGGAAAGAAGATGTATCTGCTAACACTAGTTAAGAGCAAAACCAGCATGGCTAGAGCAGCAAAGCGGATTTCAGAACAAACGGTAGTGCTGGGCGGGTGGAAAGAGGTGACTTCATTCTGACCTGTGCCCGTTAGTCCAGAAGATGCCACAGTTCTGAATGTTTACGAACCCGGTAAGAGGGCTTCACAATAGGAAACAAATAGGAGCAGAACCTCAGGAGAACCCGACGAACCCACAACTGCACTCAGCCCTCCGGTACAACACAGAGAGAACAGTCGTCAGAAATGGATTTGGGGACTTCCGGCCAAGACGGCAGCACAGGCCACACGGCTCGCCTCCTGGTGCAGCCACATCGAAGTCACAACTAAAATACAAAACCACCGTCACTCAGAACTGGCGGAAATCGAGCTGAATGGAAGCCCGACGACTGTGGAATTGGAGAAACCATGCCCGTTCAGTCTGGTAGGAGGGATGGAGGCACGCAAGGGGCTGGCCCCATACCCACGCTGGCGGGTACAACTTCGGGAGGGGCGTCTCGGGAGCCAGGAGCCCACAGGAGCCCAAGCCGGTCACTGGGAGTCATCAAAACAGGGAAACCCAGACCACAAAACAACGTTTGTCCTGGAGAAAAAAACCCAAACTCTGTTAAGTGCTGATTTGGAAATCCTTGTTTCTAGGAGTACGGAAAGTGTCACATGACGAACTGCGGAAAGCAATGACAATAATACTTTGAAATGTATGGCCTTAAAGACTCGTGTTAGAAAACACAGAGACTGACATGAGTTGAGCGTCCAACTTAGGATGTAAGATAAAGTAACAAAAACGTCGCAGGAGATTCAAATGAAGATGTGAGACAAGAGAACGTTTTAAAAAAGACGACGTCCCCTAAAACATGAGCGAAGTAGACAAGCTTCCAGGCAGGCTTATCAAAAGAGAAGAAAATGGATAAAACACAAACATTAAGAATAAAAAGGGACCTGATAACAGATACGTGAGGTGTGGTAATAAAATATAAACATTGCTTTGCCAATACATTTGCAGCCCAGACGAGGTGACTTTACAAAACCACGAGGGACACCCTGACCTGGGGGAGGAGCCCACCCGTGTCCTGACGATTCACACCAGCGTCACGGCCGGGAACCATCCCCTGGAGAGGAGGCCAGAGCGTGGGATTGTCACCCAGGAAACGTGGGGACCCCACTGCTCGGGGTTCAGAGGATCAGATATGGAGGCAGGACTGACTGATAAGTCCCTGCCGTCGGTGATTCGCTCAGTCCCCGCCCCTCCCTGCTCCCACTCCCCCTGAAGAGGGGGTGCTCCTCTGCGAACCCCCTGCAGTGCTGCCACCTCATCACCATCAGCTCAGGTGTGGCTGGGGGTTGTTCTCAGCGGCAGACTGCTGTCGTCACTCAGGAAATGCGGGGTTCAGCGGCTCTGAGCTGGGAACCGGGACAGAGACTAAATATACATTTCTTATTATATCTCAGTCTCAAGCTGTGACAGCCAGGAGAGCAGGAGGAGACAGGGTGACTGAATGTCACGTGGAGTCCTGGACGGGGACTGGGGACAGGAAAGACAGCAGGAGAAATCGAGGGCATCTGAGCCACGGGGCAGAGGCAGGGGCTGGCTCCCGGCGACACCCCCACCCCACCCGGTGGCTGGGCTGGGACTCTAACCACAGGGCCGCCATGGGGGGTGGGGGGGGCGCGGGGCTCCGCACAGTCTTCTCTGTGTTTCTGTCCACGTGGAGACCGCAGTCCACGCAGCAGCACAGCCACGTGCTGCGGCCGTGTTGCTTGGAGGCACGTCCCCGGGGGGCGTCGGTGTGTGACGTGGAACAATGAACACCTCTGACAGGCCTGTCCCCGGACTCCCCATGGTGTCCATGGATTAGACACGGGCCTGCCGTTGTCCCCGTGTTAATTCCCGGAGACGAGAAGCCCGTCCTGTCTTTCCGTTGCTGAGAAACTGCGTGTGTTAGGGTGGGCGACGCTGCCTTGAGGGCACCCGATGCGCCTGCTGCTTCCAGGGAAGGGCTCTCAGTGGGGACTTCTCGGCACGGACAGGTTCCTAGCCTTGCCTTCTGGGTCCCGAGGGTGACAGTGAGCCGTCTGGGGTGGCTCCAGGATGGGGTGAAGGTGTGGCCGGTGCACAGCACCCGGGGAAGGGCCCCTCAGGCCTGGCCCGGTCCCTGCCGCCCCGCACTGCTCACTCTAGCCGCCACCCGAGACACCAGGCTGGCTCGCCCCGCTGGCTTTCGTGCCTGTGTGTTTGTTTTCCGAGGGACTCAGCCGCTCTGAACCAACAGCTTGAAGCTACTCGAGTGTCTGGCTGTGGTGGCTGGTATGCAGCCTTCCTTCCTGAGCAGCCCGCCTGCCAGCAGAAAGGCTCACACGGCGGTGGCCGTGCCTGGAGGCTCACAAGGGTGAGTGAGGGGTGGGCAACTCCGGCCCACAGCCTGCGGCCTCTGGGCAGGTCCTGAAGTTCTGGACCCCAACCACTGCTGATGGCCAGCCTACCCCGAGCTCAAGTGGAAAAACCAGGCCAGGCCCAGGCCTCTGTCCACCACGGTCTCAGGGTCAAGAGCAGGCCTTAGGGTGGTGCTGTTCTCCTAGGTCCTTGGGAGGATTAGGCGTCAGAGCTGGCCTTATGGGAAAGTGACCCAGTAGCTGTGACCAGACTGGCAGTGTGGCATCACTGGGATGATGCAGGGCCGGGCCCAGGCCTCACCTTCACTCAGGCCACTGGCCGCCCTGTGGTCACTGAGGCTGCTGGCCAGCCCTGTGGTACCTGTGTCCTCTGCAGAGGGGTTGGTGGTCCTCTAGCCTTGGCATCTCTAAGGCCAGCCAATCAGAGAGCCCGACAGACAATGGCCATGTGACCATGGGAAGAGGCTGGGTCTCTTGCCAGCCAATCTGATAGGCCTATGCAAATGAGGTTTGTGATGTCATGAGCCTCCACCCCCTGCAGCCCTGGCAGTGGAGGCACCTGTGGTGGTTGGACTTGCATCTGCTCCCTGCCTCTGGCTACCCCCCAGCCAGCCTGGAACTGGGACTCGACCTGTGGCCACTGGGATGCTCCATGGACACGTTTGGGGCCCCAGAATTACTGTCCGTTTGGAGCTTCCTTTTCCCAGTTCAGTCACCTGGGCACAGGGTGTGGTCCCTGCAGAAGGTGGGATCTGGAAGGAAGCACCTCGAGGGGCCTTGGGGCTGCGGGCTGCCGTGGGGGCAGGAATGGTGTCAAGCCGGGTGAGGACAGTCTCTAGAGGCAGGTGATCGTCGCAGCCAGAGTCAAGGGCATCGGAGCGGCCTGGGGCCCATGGCAACCAGTTCCCCCTAGGTCCCGGTGGGGTCCTCACGAGATGCCCCTGTGCCCCAGTGCTGCTCAGTCAGGCCCCCTCGGGTCAGCAACTGCCTGGGTCGGTGCGATGGCTCGATTTTTAAGTTGATGTCACTTTAAACGTTACCTTTACAGAAAGACTGTGCAGCCGGCACTCAGAGCTCCCCACCCCCAACCCCGCCCCCTGCGTTCCAGCAGTGCGTTTGTGGGACTGATGAAGGACCCAGTTCCATCGGAAGTCACCGTGCAGCCCCCACCTAAGGGGGTGTGTAGGAGCCAGGGTGGGGCTCGGGGTGGGGCTGGGACAGGCATAGAGAGCCCGACCATGTGTCCCCATGACCCACGTCCAGCACAGACCCCTCGGAGGGCAGCGAGGACATGGGCCTTGGCAGCCTTGAACAGCTCATCCAAGGGCCCATTGACAGGGTCCTGCTGGACGCCGGCGGGACGGGCTTGGCTCCTGTCCTCTGGCGGGTCCTCCCAGGGAGGGGCATCGCCGATGTCAGAGCTGTTCTTTCCCTGCTGCTGGCTCTGCAGCCTGAGGTGGCTTGCTGCATGTGGGCTGGGGACGCCCGCAGGAGCGTTTTCTCAGGAGGTAGCTGACACATGGTTTCAGGCTCTAAGCCTCCCACTGCAAGGGTGTGACACTGTCTGGGGAGGGCTGTGCTGGGTCCCAGCCCGGGTCCCTTGAGGGGAAGGAGGCACAGGAGGCTGCCTCTGCCACCCCAGGCATGGAGGCCCCAGTGGGCTCACCTGGCACTCACACTGGGTCCCTGGGTTTGGGAGACCAGGGATCAGGGACCTGACTTCCACCCAGGAAAGCTGTGGCCACCAGGAGACAAATGGCAGGGAAACTTCAGGTCCTGACCTAGCCAGTACAGGGCTGGGAGACCAGGGGGCTGGCTGGAGGAAGGGGGCTGGGGGCTGCAGAGAAGACAGACCACCAGTGCCTCCCTGGCAGAAGGTGGGGCAACTGCTCTGGTTATGGGGCGACCAGCCCAACCCCCAACCCTGGGTTTGGCTCTAAGCAGGCTCTGGACTTAAATTGAGACTGCTGAGGTTCAGGTGACCCGGGACCACCCCCAAGGGGGCAGGGAATTTGTGGGCCTGCCTCGTGTTCACCTGATGGGGGGGTGGGAGCTGGCCCTACGTGGCAAATGTGCATTGAAGGGAGAGCCCCGGGCCCCGTGAGGACAAAGGCCTGTGGGTAGAGTGTCCCTGTCAGAAACCCACCAATCAACTGAGATGAGGCTGTCCCTCTGTGAGCATTCACGTTGGCAGGGGGTGAGGAATGAGGGGGCAGGAGAGGGTGGGCCAGACGGGAGTTTCCTGCACCCCACGTCCTATTTCTCGGCTGCTCAAGTGGACGCCCTGGTGCCGACCTGTGACTCCAGCCGGGGGCTGCTCTTGGCCCCGTCCTGGCTCTGCAGCCCGCCCTGCTCCCCCCAGCTGCGTGTGCCTGGGGCCAATTCTAGCACAGACGTCACACACCCTGTCCTCTGTCACCAGCCTCGCTGGGCTCCTCGACAGCCCCCCACCCCGGACCCCGTGTGAAAACTCCTGCCTGGGTTCCCTGCCGCCTCTGCGTTTCCCATGCTCCTCTGTTTCCTTGTGCCCAACATCCAGGAAGGTCCTCGTGCCCGTCCTGATGCTCTTCTTGGAATTGCCTCCCCTTGGCGCCCCCGCCAGGTCGTTTCCTGCATTCACGATGCTGTGCAGCCACCACACCCCCCAGTTCCGAAGCAGCATCAGTGCCTTGCCCTGCCCTGCCCGAGCCCTGGGACCCTGCTCCCTTGGTCTCCGCGGAGCCGCCTGCGCATCTCGGGTCAGTGGAATCATGCACTTTGTGGGCTTTTGTGTCCGGCTCCTTCCACGAAACCAGCACGTCGTTTTGATGCGGTGGGATTTCCTTCCTCTTCCTGGCGGAGTCACTCTCCACGGCGTGATCCAGGGCTCAGTCCTCTGTTGACAGACATTTGCCCCAAACAGCTTTTGGTGACATCTCTGCTTCAGACCTTCCTGGTCTTAGCAAGACCCACAGAGCCCTGTGTGGTGCAGCCACGGAACCCCAGGGCCCTCCCGCAGCCCCTCGGCCTGTCCTCCTGGGCTCCATGCACAGCTGGCCACCTCCCGATTTCTGTAAGTCACCGCGCTTGGTGCCGCCTCCATCGCCCACACGTCAGCTCTGCCCAGTGTTTCTCTGACAAGATCAGCTCGGCCCCTGAGCCTCCATCTGAAAGTCACCTCCAAGGATGCCTCCCCTCCTTCCTCAGCCACACTGTCCCCGCCACCATGTCGACAAAGCGCCCGGTGAAGCCCAGTGCCGCTCCCACCGGCGCCTGGAATAGCAGCGGCTGGCGGGGCGAGCAAGGCCTGGAGGTGTGAGCGAGCACACACAGTGCAAGTAGGCCGCAGCCCTGTGCCCACCTGGCAGCCCCGTGCCCACCTGGCAGCGCTGTGCCCACCTGGCAGCGGGTCTGAGCTGGCATCTGCTAAAAACTAGGAGGCTTCCATCCAGCTGGCCAGGCGCATCATTGGACTATGCCCACTCCAGGAAAATGACATATTTTTATTTTTAAAAAATCATAAATCATTTGCAGGGCCGTTGCCAGCAACACAGGGCTGAGTTAACCCTTGTCAGCCAGGGGAGTGGAGTTTCCCTCCCCATCTTGAATCCTGAGTCCTGGTCCTGGTGCAGGCAGGTGGGGGTCGACTGGCTAGGGTGGCCTTCAGCTGGGCTCCTGCCCCACCGAGGTACCTATTGGTGCCCAGCCTTCCTGTCCTGTAAGGCAGCACCAGCCCCTCCTCCCCCAGGAGGCCTTCCGGAACATTCCTCCTTGGCCTGAGTGACCTTGGGCTCCATGTGCAGGGTGCAGCCCAGGATGCTTGCTCTGTGTGTGAGGCAGCGAGGACTGGGAGGGTTTTCTTCTGCTGTCCCCCCCACCCCACCTCCAGGCCTGGCGGAGTGTCAAGGCACCCGTGCCAATAGTGACTGAACACGTGCCCACCACACCCACGCCCAGTCTGCCGTCCTGGAGGGACAGAGTGACCACAGAAGCCGCCTGTCCCCAACCCCACGTTTCTGGCTTTGAGATGAGGTGGACGTTCTGGCAGCAGACCCACCATCTGGATAAGGTCTCTGTCCAGCCATTGTGTTCCCCGAGTGCAGGGCACCCTCTGGAGTGTCTCCATTGCCAGAGAGTTGCCGAGCTGTCCCCTCCCACAGTTCAGCCCTGGCCCCAGGGGCCTGGAGGCTGTGGAAGCCGCCCCAGCTGGGGCCCTCTGGCCACCTGGCCCAGCTTCCACCAAAGCAGCTTCCACGTGGCGTCCAAGGCCCCGTCGGCTCAGGCTGCCCCCTGGCCCTGCGCCAGTCACCCCAATGTCCGGGCCTCCAGCCTGTCCAGTCCCGGGCTGTGACCTTTTTGCTCTTCAGGGCCCCTGATGGTCCCTAGCACCCAGAGCCCATGTGAGGAAAACTGGTTTCTCCCAGTGTCTCCTGCCCGCAGGCCTCCTGCCTCTGGTCTCTGCTGTCCTGGACCCAGCCAGTGAGGCCTCTGGGAGGGTATGGGGTGGGGACACGCCCACGTGGAAACAGCTAGCTGTGGGTGTCGTTCGAAAACAAATACTGTGAAGAAAAACATAACCTTAATTTAATAGCAACACCTTCACCTAAACAGAGTCCCTTCAGGCATCCTCGCCAGTTCCCTTTGCTCTGTGCCTTGCATGCCCGTGTGCGGTCCCCCAGCCCAGCAGCACACATGAGTTTAGTCACCCGACCGCTGCCAGCGTCAGGCATGCCCCATGTGCCAGGCCGTGGGCTGCTTTTTGGGGGTTCTCCCAGTGCTGGGCAGGGAGCCTGGGGAACTCGGGGTCCGGGTGAGGACATGCACTGGGTCCGCGGGAGTGCTGCGGGGCGGAGGCGCGGGGTGGGGGCTGAGCGCCGGCTGCTTCCTGCCGTGCGGCCTGGTTGGCAGCACCAGCGCCCTCTGAAGTCTTGGCTGGGTGCAGGGCCGGCGGTGCCAGGCACCAGCTTGGAGCCAGGAGGCCCTGGCACGCCCCACAGGACACATTGCGCGCGGAGCACGTGGACGGCAGCCTGCCCAGAGGGGCCTCGGCTCGCCAGCGGAGACGGTGCTGGAATGCGGGGTGCGCCCGACGCTGGTCGCCCACCTGCGGGCCCCTGCTCCTGGGGGCCGGCTATGGAGCAGCCTCGGGGACCCCTGAGGTGTCCCCTGCCTAGGGTAGGGGACCCTCTGCTTTGTCTCCACCCCCACGGCCCCTGCCAGTTGTCTGTGACCAAAGGGAAGAATCTCGAGTTTGAGCCACAATAAAAGCGCTCGTACAATTTGTCAAATTATTCAGAGGAGCCGGCGGATAGGAAAGGGAAGTCATTTGGTTCTATTATGTGGAAATGAGCTTGAAGCAGACACTGCTCCCCAGTTACAGCGATTTCTCTCCATTTGTATGGGGAAAATTGCCAGCGCGTCCTCATCTGCACGGAGGCCTGCGGCCCTGCGGTGGGGGCGGGGCTGTCCCGGCCTGACCTGCGGGGCGGGGCATGGGGGGCAGGCCCCGCCTACTGCCTCTGCGTCCCGCTGGAAGCACCTGTCCGTGTGTGTGTGTCCTGCAGCTCGTGGTTGGGCTGTTCGTGGTTTGCTTTCAGTTTCGCGGAGCTGTGACGGACACGCGGCACTGTGCAAGCTCAAGGATGATTCCACTCAATTTATTGCAAAACGGTGGCCCCACAGTGGGTGCAGTCAGCACCCACCCTCTCACAGTGACGAAGAAGTGCCTTCCCGGTTGTGAGGCCAGGGTTCAGGGTCCAGGGTCCACCTCCCGGCCCCGTCCCCGGCCCCATCCCCTGTTCCCGGTGCGCCACGTCCCCAGGGCTGCCCTGCCTCTGGAAGTCCCTCCCTCTGACCTCCTGTCGGTCGCTTTGTTTTCGCTTCCCAGCGAATCCTTGTGCAACCGCGGCGGCAGGTGCACCAGGGTCGAGGCGCAGGCGTTTTCTCGCCCAGGCTGTGGATCGCCTTTTCCCTTTACTTTTAAGACCAAACAAACCCTCTCCTTGTTTGAACGTGGGGGGTGGGGAGGGGTGGGGAGACCCAACTTACACGTGAAACTACTGGGAAGGGGCCACGTTGCAGGCCACGCACAGCAACACTCGGGGGAGGACACGCCGGACTGCCTCCCGTGGCGCCCACGCGCACAGCTGGACGCTGACAGGTGGCGCCTCAGGTGGACGCTCTTGGCTCAGCCGCCAGTGACGGGAAACTCAGCCACGTGGCGCGTGAACAACCGCAGTAAGAAGTGTAGGAAGGGGTCAGGCTCTGCGGTGGCTCAGTGGTGGCTGAAGCCTGGCAGGGTCCAGGCCTGGGCTCCTCCTGGGGGTGGAAGCGGCGGCTCAGCTGCAGTGTGTGGCCTCAGTCCCGAGGAAGGAGGACAGAACAGGAGGAATGGGGGACAGGAGGGTTGGGCATAGAAGCCGAGGAAACTCCAGGGGCCACGCCCTCGCCTGCTGCCGGCCACCACTCTGTTACGTGGGTCAAAGATTTAGTTCCTCTTAAAAAACGGAGGTATAACTGACATGCGACATTGTTAGTTTCGGGCGTACGATGTAATGATTTGATAACTTTTTTTGTTTTCTTAATGGTGACGTGAAGACCTGAAGTTTTAAATGTTGATGGAATCCCACGTGTCATTTCCCCCGGGCCAGGGCCCACTCCAAGGACAGTTGCTCACGCCGCTCCGGGCACTTCCTGGTGTGTCTCACATTTGGACCAGTGGCCCATCTGGAATTAACGGCTGCCTATGGCACGAGGGAGGGTGGGGCCTGTGGTCCAAAACAGCCGGTTGTTTCAACACCAGGAGTTGGACAGACTCTTTGTTGGTGTGCTCGGAAGCCTGTGTCAGAGATCCATGCGCCCCGTGTTGGCAGCTCTGGTTCTGGGCCCCTCCCACCCCAGCACCTGCCCTGCTCCACCCTGCCCTGCAGCCTGGCCCCGGGACTTGGTGGTCCCCCCGAGCCCGGGCTGTGTGAGCCTGGCTTCCCTGTCTCTCCCGAGGCGGCCTTTCTTCCTCCAGGCCCTCTGCACCGCCGGACGGGTGGTCGGTCCCTGTAACCCAGCCCGCTGGGGCCTGATGGGGACTTGGCTGAGCCCGTGGATTAGCGGGCGGCAACTGGGCCTCTTGGCTGCATCAGTCCTTGGGCCCATGGGCTCTGCCCACCCCTCCAGGTGTGCAGCCCTTCTCGCTCCCCTTAGCCACGGTTCTGGGGTGGACCTGAAGCTGGGCCTTGGGCAGAGTGCCAGGCTGTAAGCTGAAGGCGAGGGCCAGGTGTCCGAGGCCCAGGCCCAGGAGGCGTTGCCCATGGACGCCGCTGCCACGCTCTGGGTGGGCTTGACCCACACATTTCCATGGCCTGTCCTCTCCCACCCCATCCCCCAGGCCCACTCTTCAATCTTCCAAGTTACCCTTTGTTGGGGAAGGAAAGGTGAGAAAAGGAGTCCCACAGGACCCAAACCCTGGCATCCCCGAAAGGCCCAGCACCCAGCCCTGGTCTCTGCTCTGCCCTCGGGGTTTGGTCACGTGGACAAAGACCCTCAGAAATGTGAGCAGGACCCGGCCTCCTCTGTTGTCATGGTTATGAGGAGGGGGAGCAATTTCCTGTGAGGCATCTACTGATTGTTCCTGCCGGACCAGGCGGATGCCCCTCCCGTCTGCTGGGGACTGCGTGGCACTGGTGTTGACCTTACTTGTGTGGTTTCTGCCTGCCCGCTCGGTCGGGAGATGGACGGGTCTCATTAGCCACCGTCAAAGGATGGCTTTGCTACTCTTATTTCCTTGGCGAAGGAGGTCAAGGTGGCAGAGGGGTGGGGCTGAGAGCAGTGGGCGGGCAGTGAGCCCATCACCAAACCCCGGGCTGCAGGGCAGGGGCGTCCTCCTGCACAGAGCGGGGGACCCACTGACCCCACCCCACTGACGTAGCGGACAGCACAGGGGTGGAGATGGGTGGAGCAGGCTGGCGCTTGCAGGGATGGACCCAGGAAGAGACGCCACAGCCCCATTCCTGGCAGCGCTGTTCACAGCAGCTGCAGCGTGCACATCACCGAGTGTCCTTGAGGGTGACAGGTCAACAAGAGGTGGTCCTTCTGCACAAGGGAGTGCCAGGCTGCCTGAACAGGAAGGGCAGTCTGCCACACGCTGCGGCATGGACGGGGCTTGAGGATGTTTTGCTACATGAGATAAGCCAAAAAAAGAAAAAGACAAATACTGTGATGCCACCCCTTACATGAGGCCCCTGGAGGAGTCGGATCCATGGGGGCAGAAGGGGCTGTTGGGGGGCTGGGGAGCAAGTGCTTGGTGGGGACAGCAGTTCTCTGTGAGAAATGAGACAGTTCTGGAGAGGATGGTGGGACGGCTGCAGCGCAGCAGAACATGGCTGAGATGGTAAATTCTACATTTTGTGTATGTTAAGTGTGAAAAAATCAGTGGGTGCAGTGTTAACTGGAAAACTGAACCCAGAATATGAAGTACCTGCTTTCAAACGTCAGCCAGTCAGCAGCGCAGTGGATCCCGGGTAAAAGGGAGGAGGTGAAGGGGCCCCAGAAGCCCAGCTCCCCACCAGAAGGAAATTCCCAGTTGTGGGTGGGAGGAGGGGGCCACATGGGCCCGGGGGGGACTCGCCGAGCGGAGGAGACAGACTCGGGGGTCTGAGGCGGCTAGAACACGCAGAGCAGACCAGAGAAGACAGAGGTGGGCGGGAAAAGAGCTTCTGGAGTCTGGCTTTTATTTGTTCATTTGTGATCCTCACCCGAGGACCTTGGCTTTTCGTCACTTTTAGAGAGAGAGGAAGACAGAGGAAGGGAGAGAGAAACACCCATGTGAGAGACAGGCATCGACTGCTTGCCGCCTTCACGCGCCCAGACCGGGGACTGAACCTGCAACCTAGGCGCATCCCTGACTGGGAATCAAACCTACAGCCTTTCGGTTCGGGGAGGACACTCCAATCCATGGGGCAGCCCGGCCAGGCGAACTCCAGAATCCTGCCCAGAGTCTTCCCCACCCCTCCTTCCCCTGCGTGGGGCGAAACTCCAGAGTGACACTGTCAGATGGCTGCAAGGTGACCGACTTCTCGGGCTCGCAGGGTCCCAGCACCTCAGACATTCCCACCCGCCGCAGTGGGGAGAACTCGCCACACACACGGCACTTGGCAGGCTCCTGCCTTGGTCGCGGCCGAGCTGATGCAGGAGGGAGGGCTGCCCAGACCTGCCCCCAAGCATCGAACAAGCCTCCAAGACTGGAGGTGACTTCATGGCCTGCCACACTCTTTGAAGGAATGTAACAGATTCCGCAGCCCATTGGGGGGAACATCCAGTGTCATATCCAGCACCTACCAAAATCGGGGGACAAGCAGGACACGGGGAGGTTGGCACACAAACAGGAGAAAAGTCAGTTCATAAACGCAGACCCGGAAATGGCAGCGGTGACGACAGAGGCAGACGGGGAAGTCAGAATGCTGGTTACACACACGTTCTGGATGCTTGGGCTTACAGGGGACACGCACAGAATGAGGGGAAGGAGACACAGAAGCTCCTGTTGGAAAGGGTACCAGGGATGGCGAGCGCCCGGCCAATGGGACCAGACACTGCAACTGCACCTGCGGGCCACACCTGGCTTGTGGGACTGAAGGGTTGTGGACACGCAGCCCCAGCCGAGGCCGTCTGGCCCACAGAGGCTGACATGTGGCCTACCTGGCCCTTCACAGAGGACACGGGCTGGCCCCGGTTCCAGGGTTGTGGTCTGTCTACACTGTCTATTCCCGAGCAAACCCAGTTTCCCAAAGAGCACGCTCCCATACATTCCTACGCCCGCTGGCTCCGAGTAGCTCTGATCAGCAGGACATGACGAGTGACCGTCAGCCACCCGTGACCCTGGGCCACACTGGGTGGAAACGGGAGAGAAATCTTGCAGGTGCGGCAACTCTGCCCTCGGTCCACAGCCGCACCGCACCCTGCTGGCTCCCAGGGCCTGTTCTCCCTGTGTCCTGACACAGGTGCCCCTCCAGCAGGGACGTTGGCCTGGCTCCTGCCCACGGCCAGTCCGGCCGCAAACTGACTGGCACAGAGATGAGGTCGGGCAGGACCTGCTGCGTGTGGAGCCACGTCCCGACGCCAGGGCTCGGGGCGGAAAACTTCGCCTGACTTCTCCACGGCGGCACTTCCTCCTCTGCCCCCTCATCCCCTCGTTCAGATTTAGCGACACCCGCTCGTCTGGAGCACAGGCCTCAGCCCTGAGAAACTGGTTCTTTGACCAAAGTGGCCATTTAAAATTCCGAAGCCTGTGTTCTGCAAGCACAGCTCCCTCCTCTGCAGATTTACGGGTCGCAGAGAGGCACCCGCGGGTGTCTCTGGTCTCTTTTTTAAGGATGACTTTCAGTGAGGAATTGGCCGCTCTTCCCGGAGAGCGTGCAGCCACCGGCTCCCCAGCTGCAGGTGCGCCGGGCCCAGTGCGTGCAGCAGGCTCCCCTGCAGACCCCGTCCAGGCTGGCGCCCCGCCCCAGGGGGGAACAAAGGCAGGCCCTCCTGAGTCAGAGCCACACTGCAGGGGATTCATCCCTAGTCACCTGGGCTCTGGCCACCGCTTGTACACAAACCAGCGGCCAGCAGATGTCTGTAGTCTAGAACCACGAGACAGACAGACGGCTTCAGGCCGCAGGGGGAGCTGGAAGGGGCCAGGGCAAGGGGACTGGGAAGCCAGCACAGAAGTTCCAGAACACGGGGTGTGGGAGCGGCCGTGGCCACTCACTGGGCTGAGGGCAGCGCCCAGAGGGGCTCAGGCTGCAGTGAAGAGGGAGAAGGTAGGAAAATGCTGTGGGGCAGGGCCGGAGTGGAGAGAAGCCCCCGTGCCATCTGGGGGCCGCAGAGTGGCCACCCAAGGAACCGGGCTGCCGGGAGAGTTGCACCCAGGAGCACCCGGTTGAGGCCAGCCCCTGGGGGGGGTTGGGCACTTCTGGCCCATGGCCAGGACAGCAGGAGGCCCAGGGCACCTGGCAAGGAAACGTGGCCGCTGGCAGTGAGCACCCCAGGGTGTGCTGAGGGGACATGGGTGGACCCTGTACGCCCCAAGCCCTAGGTCTCCGGAGCCCCCACCCCCAGGTTAGCCCGGACCCAGCCAGACCCCTGCTCATGGCCACAGCCCTCTGGGGGCTGGACTGAGGCCCCATCCCCATAGAGCTGGGACCCTCTGCCAAGCCTCGAGTCTCCATTTTAATTAGTCTCTCTTATTTTTAAATTTTAATTATATAATAAGTGACACTAAAAACCATCATTAAATTTTAAGCTTTTGTAATAATAGCATTTTATTACATTTTGATGACTTCGTAACTACGATTTTTTATTATTCGATCCATGTTCTTTTATGGTGGCACAGTGAGCGCTTTAATATCTAAGCACAGCGCCAGTGACCATCACACACGTCTGATGCACCAGCGTGCCGCGGGCCGGTCGTCTTGTGCCACGACTCACGGAAGTGTCCTGGTGCAGCTGGACAGACTGCGTCTGCAAGGGCACGACGGGCGGGTCTGGGCACACCCCACGGCTCCCAGGGGGTAGCAGCGCCCACTCTGCCTGCCCACCACCTACAGAGTTGGCAGCTCTGCTGGCCTCCCACCCACAGGGAGGGCGGCTGGGCCTCAGTCTGGACCCCTGGACTGGGAGGACACCTGGACTTGGGGAACACCTGGACTGGGAGGACACCTGCAGGAAAGTGGGGATTTCTGGTCGGACCACCTTTCTCTACAGATCGCCCCCATGGAGCCTCCCGGCCCCTCTCCTCTGGACAGAGGCTGCTCTGGGTCACCCTGTGGAGGGGCCTGTGCAGGGCGGGGGGCTGTTGTCCAGATCGTTGCTCCCTCCCATCTGGCCTCAAGACCTGGGCTGTGAGCTCCCAGGGACAGAGGGCGGGCCCTGGACCTCTAGGGAGAATGAATTCTAAGTATCTCTGTTGCCTGGGGGAGGGGTTCCCCCCTTTGGGTGGGGAGGCCCTGCCCACGGCCCTGCCACATCTCCTGACCTCTCTGAGGCCCCATCTGCATTCCAGCCCCTGGGACCTAGTGCCGGTCCCCGCCTCCGCTCAGCCCCCCAGAGTGGGGCCCAGTTCTGGGCCATAGTCTTATAGAAGCCCACTCAGGGAGTGCATGCAGACTGGAAGGGCTCTGGCCATGCCCCCCACCCCCTGGACCCTGGCCAGCGCCTCCTTTTCTCTGCTCCCAGATGGCCTGGGGCCCTCGGGAGTCCGGGCCAAGGCAGCCCCTCCCGGGAGCCCTTCCCCTCGGAGGTCTCTCTGCCGCCACAGCCCTGCTCTAGACGTGGTCTTGGGCTCTGACCCCTGCTCCTAGGCAGGCCTGGGGGTCAGACCCAGGTGCACTGCCCTGGAGTTCAAAGCCCTGAGGCACCGGCTGGCGGGGCTGCCGCACCTTCAGGTGGTTCCAGCAGCAGCGGGACACAGGGTCTGCACGTTCGGGTCGGTCCCTGGGACGGCCGGCCTCTGTGCTCATCTCCGGGGCATAGAAAGGTGGCGGTCTGTCCATCTGGAGGCGCGGCCAGGCCTGGCAAGTCTGTCTTCCCGCCTGCCCGGCTCACTCCCACGACTCAGCAGCCCCCTCTGCACCCTGGCAGCAGCCAATCATCCCAGAAACGATACTGCTCACTCGTCCCACTCCGAGGAAACTCAGTTACCCGCATCGAGCACAATCAGCTCCTCATTCTGTCTCTGCAGCGAGGTGGGACCCCGACTCCACCTCCAACTCTGGGGGACCCCACAGACATCCTGGTGGTTTCTGTGGGCCACAAAATCTTCTCCCATTTGCCCAAAAGAGAGTGAATATAAAACTGAGAAAAACCAGCCCCTTGGGCAGAAAATGTCCAGTGCTTCTGCCTACATATTTTAGGGGTCTCTTTCCATCCGTTGGGCCCCCTGTGCCTGGAGAGGACGCTGCCTCTGGGGAGCTAGCAAAGAACAGATGGAGAGTCACCGGTGGCTGGACTGCTCCCACTGTCCGTGTAGGTCCTTACCGGTGTCCTCTGGCCCGTCCGGCTGCCAGGGGCGGGGCTCTGGCTGAGGACCCGCTGTGACCCCTGCCCATGTCTTCTGCTTCCTCGCCCACGTGTGGGCCCTCGGTGTGGGGGTTCGACCTCTCTGGCCTTCCCAGGCATCGGGCAGAGGCAGTGTCTCTGAGCCTCGGTTTCCTCTCCGTGAAGTGGGACCCTGCTGGCTCACGTACCGAGAACGGCTTTCAACCGGTGGACTCCGTGGTTTTTAGTGAAGCTGCAGAGTTGTGCAATCGGACCATCACCACGATCTAACTGTAGACCGTTGTCCTCACCCAAAAAGACGCCCCTCTGACCAGCATCACCACCCCCCGGGCCTGGCAACCACAAACCTGCTTGTGCAGCTTTGCCCCTTCTGTGCCTTTCGTACAGAAGGACGTGGCCGAGAGAGAAAATAGGTGGTCAGACGCGATTACTGTGTTTCCCACAAACAGCTGGTGGGAGGCACCGGGGGCCCCACTGTGCCTGGTGGGGTGGCCATGTCTCCCCCAAGTGTCTCCCTCCTTCTTCCCGTTGTCCCAGGGCCCCCTCAGGGCCAGCTTCTGTCACAGGAGACGGGCAGTTAGATTGGAGAGGGGCGGGCAGAGAGCCACCTCCCCGAGACTCCCTCTCCACGTCCAGCCCGGAGGGTCACCTCTGACCCCTCTCAGACACCCCACGTGTCTGCCCTTGACTTGAGCTGAAGACACCTGGTTGCCCTGTCAAGGCCAAGGCCAAAGCCACTGGCTTCTGGAAGTTTGCAGAGGAAGGTGTGTCTCTGATTCTGCCAAGGACGGCTCGTTCTACACGTCTGTCAAGGTTTTGTGAGTCACAGATTCTGCCACAGATTGATGTAAAGGGATCGCTTTCCTGCCCCACAGCGCTGACCTATCAGGGACCATCAGAGCAGAGTGATGAGAACAGTGAAGGAGAGTCCCAGGGATGCGGGGCAGCACCTCCTGGAACATGGTCCGGGCCCTCCACGGGGTCCGCAGGGCCCGGAAGGGACAGTGGAGATGAAGGGAGTGACTGAGTGACCGGTCCATCACAACACTGCACCTTTCTTAGACAGTAACTGATGGATTTGCTCTCCCTCCTCCCTCCCTCCACCAGCCCTCCCTCAGCCGGTCATCAGCACACGAGTGGTCAGCCGTCACCCTCGTGCTCACGACGTCCAGGGCTGCCCCCACCGTGTCTCCACTGGCCCCCAGACTACCAGCGCGAGTTCAGTGCACCGCATCTGCCCTGTGCCGCCCTGCTCCCTGCGGAGGGGCTGGCCTTGAGAGGGAGAGCTCCAGGGCCTGGCTGTGCCCCACCCGTTGCTGAGCTGTGCCCGTTGTGTCCCGTTACCTGGGAAACCAGAGCCCATGGGGTCGGTGGGGAGGGAAGGGGCTGGCTCACTGGCCCTGGGCTGCGCCACGTGGTCCTGGAGAGGGGCTGGGTGGCAGCAGCTCAGAGGGCGCCTGAAGCCCAGGGCTGGGAAGGGGCACAAGGTCCCTGGACTCGGAGCCCAGGGCTGCCCTCCGGGTGGGGCAGGTGTATCTCCACCAGCCCTTTGCTCTGGGCAAGAACAAGTCCACCTGCTGCCTGGACCAGCCCCTGCTTGGTCTCGAAATGGGACAGTTTTCACTATAAACACTTGAATAATGGCTTCACTGTCCTCCCAGGGTCGGTCTAGGGAGCTGCCCGGGTGGGGGCAGTGTGGGGGCGACCAGGCACAGCGTTTTGGGAGGGGCAGCGGTGGGTGGCAGTGGTCCCCGACGCATCACACACCAGCATCAGGGGATGAGAGAGTGAGTGCGGCCTGGCAGGTTTTGTTCTGGGAACATTGGCTCGAAATGTCATCAGGGAACCACCTCCCAGCAGCACTTGGGAGACGCTATGCCCGTCTTGGGGAGGGGTTCGCTCCGGCCCTCTTCGGTGACGCCCCAGGTAATCAGACACAAGGGCTCCCTTCCCTGACGAAGGAGACAGCCACCAGCTTGACAGATGCACCCAGGGTCGGAGTCGACATGGACGGCCTAGCCGTGTCACAGACTAGAGGAAGAGAGAGGGGTGAGGACAGGGAACGGGACGCGGCTTGTCCTTCCTGCAGAGAGGCCGACTTCCTGCACAGAACACGGTTCGACTTTGCCATCGGACAAGGGAGGCGCAAGCCCACATACAGTCCCCAGCACGGCCTCTCCCCAGGAGCTAACGTCCACTGGAAAACGCGGCAGGAACAGCACGCCGCGGCACTCGGCCGCCGCTACGGCCGGGTGACAGCTCGGCTGTGGGCACATCACCAGCTCACTGGGGGCTATGGAAGGAGACCTAACCATTGGAGAAATAGAGCATGCATGCAAAACTCCGTTTTAAATGTTCCTTTTTCCTGTGGAACAATCTGTAAATTCAATGCAGTTTCACTCAAAACCCCAACAGCGTTCCTCGTGGCAGCAGGTCAGGCGGTCGCCGTCCCCTGGGGGAGGCTGAAGGACCAGGAAGAGCCAGGCCAAGTCTGAAGAAGGAGCAGGAAGCACAGGGACCGGCTCCGCCAGCGTGGAAAGACTCTTGCAGGCGGTGCTGAGGGAACAGCCGGTGGGACAGCAGGGGCAGCCAGACCCACGGAGCCACATGCTCCAGCTGTGTCCCCACAGCAGCAGGGACCGGCGACCACCCAGGCGAGGCCCACCCACAGAACAGCTCAGTGACTCAGGCCGAGTCCTGAGGCTGTGTGGAGAGCTCATCCCGCGTGGGCCGATGCCCCATGTGCGCACGCAGGGTTTCCAGACACGTGGAAGCGGCTCCCAGGCAGTGGCTTTGGCCCCTTGGAGGGCAGAGAGATTTCTGAAGCAAGGCACGCAAATGCAAGGCACGCAAATGCAAGGCGCGCAAGCACGAACCGCCGACCCGGAGTCGGATGAGCTTGTCTGGTAAATACCAGCTTCTGAGAAATGGGCGGCACCGCAAACCCAACTCAAAGACAAGCCACAGAGCAGGAGGAAACATTTGTTGGAAACATGACAGACAAGGAATCAGGGACCAGCGCATGTGAGAAGGAGCTCACACCAGCCAGTAAGACAACGCAAGGAAAGAGCCAACTGAAAAGCCAGCCAGGACCTGAGCACCAGCTGACGGAGGAGGGAACGGGGCCGCCTGCAGCTGGGAACAGAGACGCCCTCGGCCCGAGACCACGGACACGGAGCTCAGCAGTGGCTTCACCACCATCAGTCATGTTGGCAAGGACAAAGGGCCCCACGGTGGCCGTGCAGATAGGCTCATGCGTGGCACGCCTCGCGGGGAAGGTGGAGGCTGAGGTCCCTGCACCCGGAAGTCCATCCGTCCTCCTGGACCCTGGAGGCTCCACTGCACCTTGTGTAGGACCAGGCAGGGTGCATGGGAGGACCCGTCAGAGCGGCGCAAGGGCCAGGTGGGGATGGTGGCGAGAGTGCTGCCCAGCGGTGCTGGTGGATGGGCCGGCAGCTCTGCGCCGACCTGGCAACGCGCATGCAGGGACAAAGGAGACAGCGGCCCGCTGCATGCAGAGCTCGAGGCCACGTGTGTGAAGTGTCATATCTTTACCGGACAGCAGGTCTACTTCTGCGAGACGGCAGTTGGTGGAACATGCCGCCACGGAGGAGAGGGGTCGGGGCGGCCCGGGTCCCATGGCCTGTTAACATCCCAGTTGGAGAGCCCGACCCACACTGGCGCCTGCTCACATTTTTCTGGGCTGGGGTGGGCACAGATGTCCCTGTGTAACGTTCACACCCCCCACACTTACACACTGGGACAAAGGACACGGATGGGCGTGGGGGGAAACCAGGCAGGAAAGGGGAAGAGAAAGCATGGGGAGAGCAGGACGGTGCAGCGGAGAGTGAGGCGGGGGGAGGAGCCACTTCAGAGGGGCAGGCCGGGAGGCCGCACATGCAGCCTCAAGGACGCGTAGCCATTCTACAGATAATAGCTGAACATCTGCCCAGGGTCAGCCAGGGGCCCGGAGAGGCCCCTCCCTCAGGAAGATGGGCGATCGGCAAGCACACAGCCAGGCCAGGAGGTGGGGGAGCTGTGTGTGGGGCCGCGCACCAGACACGGGGGCCTGATGGCACCGGCAGCCCGGGAAGCTCCTGCTTGGGGCTTGGGCAGCAGGGTGGGGCCACAGCCAGTTCCCTTGGCTGCATCTGACCGTGGGAGGGACCCCCCAAAGCATGGTTCTGGGTAAAAGTCTCCTCCTGGATATGGTCACTTCTTGTAAAAATATTCCTGACCACAAGGGCAGCAAACGTCGTCACCAGTGAGCACCAACAGGGCGATTAGAATGCGCCCGTTCCTCGTCGCCCGGGTCTGTGGGCTGGATGTCGGACCCGAGGCTCACGCGGGGGTGTCGGCCCAGCCACACTCCTCTTGCAGGGACGGGTGCGGGCAGAGGCGGTTCCTGGCCTTTGTGGGACCGAGGTCCCCGAGTCCTCACCTGTGGCAAGGTGAGCACATCCTCGGCATGTAGGGGCTGCCGTGCTGCTTCCTCAGCATCCCCCGTAGTCGAGTCCCCTCGGGCTTTCCTGTCCCTTCTGTCACATCTCGACTTTGTGGGGGAAGGTCGTCCACTCCTAAAGGCTCCCGGGACTCGATGGTTCCCGATAACGGGGACAATGTCCACCTCAGGATCCTCAACTCAGCCACCTCTCAAGGTCCCGTCACCAAGGGAAGTGGCCTGGCCCCAGGCGCAGGGTCCTCACTGGACAGCCCACTTGGCCTGCTGCAGGGAGAGGGGAACGCAGCTGTGGTGGTAACTTGTGGCTGCCAGGAGTGTGGCTGATGAACGGACAGCCCTGCAGGCCCCTCGTGCTGGTCTGTGGGTGTGGACGCTGGTCACCGCGTAAGGTAATTCCAGACCCAGCGATTGTGTCCACCGTGCCAGTCAGACACTGGGCCACCTCTGCATCGTGTTTAGGTTTCAGAGCGGTGGGGGCAGTGTTCGCCCAGCCAGGGGTCACTCCGCACGAGGCAGGGGCTGACAGGCTTGGGCCTCACACTCATGCCTGGGGAGACGGTTCCTGGGGAATCTCAGAAAAGCCACTCAGAAGTTCCCCGGCTCAGTCCCAGCACCCAGGGTTGGGGAGCAAGCCTTTCGGTAATTTACAAAGGCTGTTGAATTTTATAGTAAGTGTTTTTCAAACCAAGCTGCATCCTAAACAATAATGACTTTTTAATATGGCTCCAGGATTACGTTGTCACAGTGAAATACGGGGGCTGTGTCCGCCTCCAGGATGAGCCGGCGTGAGTGACTTGCGGGCGCAGACCAGCGGCCCTGCTGAAGCAACCCCCGCAAATCAGCCTCCAGCCCGCGTGGCCTGGCAGGCCGGGCCCGAGGCCAGTGGTGGCGGCTTAAATTTCCGAGGACAATTTGTAAACAAGCCCCTCCTTGAGTTCTGAAGCCGTGGCCACGGCCGCAGCCCCTCCATGGGGGGCGGTCACCTCGGGTGACACTGGTCCAGGGCCACCAGCTCACGTGGCTGCTTACAAGGATGTGATCGAAGACAGCTAACCCTGAGTGAGCCACGCAGAGAGAGCTCGTGGCCCGTGTGGCTAGTGGCCACCATACCGGGCAGCGCGGACGGGAAGCACTCACTTCGTCACACACGTTGTGCTGGACGAGCAGGGAAGGGTGCCGGGCCGCCCCTCGGATGGTCCAATGGCTTCTCTCCCAGTTGTTTTCCCTCCTCACTGGGCTTCGAGTCCGGCCGGGAGGGGCCCAGAGGTCCTGCAGCCCTGCACTTCGGGTCCTATTCACCCTGTTTCTGAACTGCCTGGTGACCCTATTTGTGTGCCAGGAGCAACCCGAATGCTGGCAAGCACTGCCTGAGGGGCCCAGGACAGGTGCCCCTAGCAAGCCCAAGGGAAGCTCCGGGTGCCTGGTTGGCCCCCAAAGCCAGCCAACGGCAGCCACGGCCCTAGGGAATCACCATGGCCCCCTTATAGCCGAGCAGGGACCCCACAAGGCCGCAGCTCTGTGATTGCCAGGGCAGGGTGGGGTCCTCCTGCTAATTGATCTCCTGCTTTCTGTGCCTCATTACAAGAGTGGGGGCAGGGCAGCTTATGTGGGGAGGGGGCGGGGATAGGGGGCCCCGTAAGCCTGGCGAGAACCCGGCAGGGCCCATGGCCGACAGTGAGGCCGTCCTTCCTCGCCCCAGTTGAGGGTCCTTATCCGTTTTGTGGGTTTGGAACCGGAGGCCCGGAGCTGGGGTCACCAGGCTGACCCTGCCCCAGGCTACACAGGCAGGCGCTGGGATCCCGGCCCAAGGCCAGTGCCGCCCGGACCGGACAGCCTGTGCCCCTGGGGAAGGTGGGTGAGCGGGGCCCTGACGTCACAGGACCACCCAGCAAGTGAACCAGCTAATGACCAGCACGCAGTCGCCTGGCCCGAGAATGGGAAGGTTCTCTGGGTTCCTTTTTGTGTTTACCACGGGCGTTCATTCGCCGCCACGGAACCATCTTCAAAAAGAAAAAGGCCCCTCAAAGAAGCCTTAATGTCTCCTCTTTAAAAAAGAAAAAAGAGAAAGTCAGGAGCCACCCGCCTCCCGTGGAGCCAGCGGGTAAGAGACAGGCCCTGTCTCGGGACAGGAGACCCCGCTCCAGGGGCGACGGGTGGCACATCGGAAACGAACAAGAAGATGCCCCGTCTACGTGGCGATCCACCCGCCAATCAATGAACGGCCCTCATTGGACTCGATCGGTGAGCGTTGCCCCGTGAAAGCAGATAGAACCCTCGCTGTCTGCAGGCACCCGACTTTTCTCCTACAGCTAAGAGGGTGGCCTAAATTACGTACTGAACCCAGTTACTTTTCAGCACCATTTCCCACTAGGGCCCCCGACTGACTCGCTGTGTGCGGACGTCTCTCCATGTACCTCGGCCAGGCTGCCACGGCGCCCCGGCGTAACGGAGCGTGTCTGTTCTCTCCGTGCCCGCCGGCGAGGGTGGCTTCATGTCAGCTGAACGGCCGTGCTCGGAGCTGCCCTCAGCAAACACGTCACCTGCGGAAATCTCCCTTCGCCACGCTGTGTCGAGGCGGCCGGGGGCCACGGGCCCTGCACAGCCTCTGAAGCGTGCTGCTGCCGTGACACAGTGACTGTCCCCTGGGCCCAGCGGGGGGCTCCGCCCACAAACACCCGCCATCGCAGCCTACCCCTCGGCGAAGGGCTCTTCTGCGAACAATCCCGTCCCTCGGGGAAGGGTTGTGTGTGTCCCCATCTTGTCCCGTCGAGCAGCTTGATGAGCCCCACACGGTGGGGTGAGGGCTGACACACGGCCCAGCTGACTCCCAGTCCTGGAGGCAGAAGTCTGAGGCCAAGGTGCTGTAGATTCGGTGTCCAGGGAAGCCCAGCGTCGTGGCCTCACGGGGTGGGGGGGCCCTCTGGAGCCCCTTCTACCAGGGCACCCATCCCACTCGGGGGGCCCCAGCCCTGACCTCACTGCCTCCCCAAAGCCCCACTGCCTCACACTCCCACGCTGGGGGTCAGGGTCCAACACGCGGGTTTGGGAACATGCACACTCAGCCCAGAGCCGGTCGTGCGTCTGAGACTCGAGTGGCAGACAACGTCTTAGAAACTGGGTGCCTGAACGCCAAACGCTGCTCCGTGTGCCGGTGCATCTGTGAGCGCAGCACCCGCGTGCCACAGGGCACCCCTCAGCGGGGAGTCAGGCAGAGTGCGGGAGCGTTCCCCTGCTGGGGATTCTCTGAGCCCGTAGGACCAGCGGGCTCTGAACCGCATGCGCCCCAAACAGCCCACGGCCCCACTCTGAGGCTGGAATAGTCCAGGAATGCTGCCTGGAGGAGTCGGCCTTCTTGTCCCAGCTCAGCGGCAGCTGACGGGGACAGCCAGCCTCCCGCTGGCGACCCACGTCTTTGGGGCGGCCACCCTGCCGTGGCAGACGGAGCGGGCGCGCCCCCGGGCCCAGCCCCGCTCAGATGGGCCCTGGATTCTGCATTTCATTTGTTTGGTGAACCCTCCACTGTTCAAAACAGAAGTTAATTTTAGTTTTCCCTCCAAGTAGTTGTCAGAAAAGCTTTTCATGAACCCAGTAAAACCCAACTAACTGTCCCAATGGCCTTTCACTCCAAATAAAACTGACCGGAGCCACGAACAGGACGTGCAGAACCCTCCTTAGTCTGTCAAAGCCTATTTGTCCCATTTTATCCTAGAGGAAGCGGATCCCGTGAGTGCGGTAACTTAGCTGATATTTCCTCGCTGCATCTAATATTTAAGGGGAGTTTACTGGTACCAGAGTCGTGACGCATCACAGGGAGATGACGCTGCATTCTAATTACTTTTCTGTGAAGGAAGTCCCGCCTGATCCCCCACGTGCTTGGGGGGGGGGGCGCTCTGATGGGAAAGAGCCCCCACTTGGTCTCAGTGGAGTCAGCACCAGTGCTGCTCGAGGACAGGCTTGGGCCTGGGGGTGGAGCCCCATGGGGCCCCCGTTCCCGTCCACGCTGATCCTGAATTCTCGTTCCTGAAGCCCCCAAAGCTGGGCAGACGTGCCCGAGTGTGGACAGAAGTGTTCCTTCCTGTTTATT
The DNA here is from genome assembly GCA_007922815.1 of Macrotus californicus. Taxonomy (NCBI): domain Eukaryota; kingdom Metazoa; phylum Chordata; class Mammalia; order Chiroptera; family Phyllostomidae; genus Macrotus; species Macrotus californicus. The sequence goes on from VMDR010000147.1 coordinate 66,754, forward strand.
TTTAACCCAGACCCACATTCTGCCCAAAACTGGGTTTGAAAATTCAGCTTTACACACACGTCCTGCTCCGAGGTCGTTATCCCAGATCACAGAGCGTCACCGGCCCCCGTGACGCGACAGTCGAGTTTGGCCCCGTGTGCTGGTGGCTTCAGGTTGAGTTCCATGTTGGCAGCGCCCGCACCTGCGTTCGTGTGCGTGTCACGCCCGAGAGCAGGTCCCTCCGAGGACAGGCTGGGTCAAAGGGACACACCCGGAGCACCAGTGACTGTTCCCCCAGGTGCGTTTTCTCACACCTGCGTCACCGTTAGAAAGGATCAGTCCTTCGCCGTGATTTCCCCCAGTTTACAGGCAAAGAGCTCTCTCGTTGAGGTTTGGTGGCATGTCCTGGATTACCCGTGAAACCGAGCATTATTTATCATTCTGTATGTGTCTCCACAGCGACCTCTCTAACCTGCAGGACCCACCTGTGCTCCTGACTTAGAAATCCACGCTTGTCCCCTCCCCCAGGGCGGTGGACCCCATCGCCGGCACCCCGCTTGCTGGCGCGTCCCAACCGCTCCCATCGGCTTCCCACCGGCTCCAGGTGCCCTGCCACACCGGTTTTCACACATAAGAGCAGATCTCTCTCCCCGTTCACCTAGGTTTCCCCGGGTCTGCCAGTGGTGTCGATGGCTTCCCCGTGCAGGGTCTGTGAATGTTTCTGTTGGTTCCCCAGGGGGTGTCTTACCGTTTTCTAGCTGCTGCAGCGGTGACGGCTCATTTGAGACGGCGCCTGGGGCGGGGTGGGGGGGGACAGCCATGGACTTTCAGAAGGGCTGCCCCCCGCGGTCTCACTGAGGGCCTGTCCACGCGGCACTTTTCTTGGATTTGCTATCCCGCATCACACTGCAAATCGAGTTTCTGCCTCTTTGTACCTCTGAGAAGTCACCGCGCTCTGACGTGGGATGAACATGTGCGTGGACCTCGTCTTCCTCCAGGTTGTGAAAGCACGTTCGACGTCACTCGGAGCGGGATCCCGCCACTCCCAGCCTGTGAAGACTCTTCGCCCTAACACACCCTTGGCAAGTAGGAACCCGAGCCGTGGTTTCCCTCCTTTGATGAAGGACAACGAATTACATCAGTGGCTTCACATGTGGAATGCGCTAGAAGAACCCTCCTCCAGTTCCCAGCTCCCCGAGGGCGGCATCTGTGTCCTGGAGCGCGTGCGCCCTTTGCTGGAAACACTGGGTCCTGCAGACTGGGGCAGCTGCCCAGGTGTGTGCCCAGGTGGCTGCCCAGGTGGCCTGAAGGCACTTCGAGGGGGAAGCATCCCCGCTACCCATGTGGCTGTTTGCCTCCACCCACAGCGTGTGTGCGTCTTAAAGTCACATGAATGGTAAAGTACGCAGGGTGCCTTTTCTACCCCACGCCAAGGGTTTGGAAGGCGTCCATGCTGACTGACGGCAACGCTGCGTTTCTCCCGACCGCAGTGGGACGTCCCGAGGTGGGTGCACGAGCGGGGCCGCCGGCTCCCTACGGGGATCCCCTTGGCTCCCCCCCTCACGGGCAGCAGTCCCCACAGCCCAGCCGCATCCCCTGTGTGGAGGTCCCTGCACCTGCCGCAGCCTCTCGGGGCCTCCACTGCCCGGCGAACCCCACGTGCGGGGGCTTCTGAGCGGCGGGCACGTCGTGAGCGCTCGGCAAGCAGCAGCACATCATTATCATTCCTATTGATTATCGACAAATGTCCAAGCAAGCGGAGCGTCTCCGCCGACTCACCCACCTGCCCACAGCGACGGAGCCCGCTGTGGGAGATTTGCGGCCGTGTGTGTCGGGCTGGTTAATGGGAGAAAAACGGCACCTCGATGCTCTGATTTGTGCTTCTCGCTCGGCAGTGAAGTCGAGCATCTTTCCGCGGACTCGCCGCGCCCGGGCCCCCGGAGCCCTGCCCTCCCGAGTTTCCCGTTGGGCTGGCCTCTGTCTCACTGATTGTCAGGGATTATTTATGGACCTGGGGGGCCGTTCTCTACTGTTCATGTGGCTGCAAACACACCCTCCCAGGAGGACGCTGCTGCTTCTTGCTTTATTGATGGCATCTTCGGCTGAACAGAATTTTAAATTTTAATGTGCCTGCTACTCGGCACTCCGGCTCGTGGTCTGAGACGCCGGTCTGAGAAGTGCGTTACCCTGGTCAGCTCTGCATTTTGACACGGAGGTTTTTTCCTACCTGCGATTTTCTTTTTTCAAGATGGGAGGTACTTTTTTCCTGCTGTGGGAGTGCCACATGCCACTGCCCACCCGCCCGAGGAGGGCTGCGTCCCTCCGTCACATACCAAGTTCATGTGTATGTCAGGTCTTGTCCCAGCTCCCTCTCCGGCACCACTGTCTGTCTGTCTGTGCCGAAGCCACATCACAACTGCAGGCTCATAAGATTAGTCTTGTTACCTGTGAGGTAAGGCCCTCCCCTTTATCTTCGGCAGGTCGTGGCGCTCTGCTCTGCAGACTGCACACATGTCCTTTCCAGGCTCTTACTCCGGTCTCCTCATGCCCGGGAGCCTGGGACTCCATGCTTCGGCCCAGACACCGCCTCCAGGCAGTTCACCGGGGCCTCAGAGGGCGCCGCACCTCCTACACCGCCTGTTTCAAGCCGGCTGTTGCTTTAGATACTATTCCACTCGGCTTTTTAGCTGCTGAGTTGGGCGTTCCTGTCAGAGCTGGAAGGAGGGTGCCCCGTGATCTCTACATTGTATCGAAATGCCGTCTATCCAGTTCTCGAAGGGAAAATCAGCACAGAGGCAAAGCAGGAAGATTTAGAGACACTTACGAAGCAGCCAAACGTGTCAACCTCTGCAACGTGAAGGTCGGGGCGCAGCCACAGGCGGGTCGGGTGGCAGGGGCCAGGCCAGCCATGGCAGGGCATGACCCTTTTCACCCTTCACAGGGGTGAGCCACGCCTTTCTGTCCCAATGAAGGGGGACCAAGAAGCAGAGGCTTGGGCTGCAGTCCAAAGCATGTCCTGGGACAAGGGGCAGGAAGAGGAGTGACCCGGGGAGGAGCTGTGGTGTGGGCAGACGCAGGTCCAGGGGTCAGCATCTGAGAGGTGAGGGGGAGAGCACGTGCGGCCCATCAGGGAGCTCAGAGGAAGCGGCTGTCGTCGGCACCCGGAGCCCCTCTGGGTCCCATTTCCAGAGGCCACCCCACACGGTCCTGGAGTGACAGGTAGCCCTCGCCTGCCACCTGCTGGCCTCACCTGAAGGACAAGGTGAACGGCCTTCACGGTGCAGGCGTGTTGGGCCTGAAGGGCTGGGAAGCGTCGTGGGGCCCAGCTCCTTGGTCCTCCATCTGGGAAAAGTGAAACCCCAAGTCAGGGGCTGGGCCGGGGTCACTCACATAGGTCACGCACAAAGGGGAGGCCAAACCCCGAAGCTCCGCCCCAGAGGAAGGGCGCTGGCCCCCCCTCAGACAGCAAAGGGGTAGGGGTGATGCGGCCGGAGTGGGGTGTATGCGTGCACGCGGATGTGCCATGTGTGCCCGTTCACGGGAGCGTGCCCACGTGAGTGCGTGCGTGCTTGTGAGTATGCCCACATGAACCCATCCTTGGGAGTGTGTGTATATGCATGTAAGTGTGTGTGTGTGTGTGTGTGTGTGTGTGTGTGTGTGTGTATCCACGTGTGCACACCCATGGGAGAGTGTGTTTGTGCGTGTGCTTTGCTCTACTCACAGCCATGTCCCAGCCTCACCTTGGGGCCCTTCGGGGAGCTCCGTGCCCCGGCTGGATGCCCGGCACCCCTAGATTGTTGGGGGGGTGCATGGTGAGACAGGGCGGGGCCGAGAGCGCTTCCGCATCAGCCAAAGCTGGGACCCAGACACAGGAGAACAAAGGTGCCTGTCAGGGGGCGGGGAGGGCTGGCCACCTCCCTGCCTGCGGGGGCGGCCGCATGGTTCAAGACTGAACAGGGCGGTGACGGGCTCTGAGGTCATTTTTGTCCTGGAATGTGGCTGTGCCCCGACAGACTCCCCCCACCCCCATCCTTGCTCACGTGGGGAATAAACGCTGAGCTGCGGCTGGAGCGGCACTAATCCCAGCTGTTACTGTCCAGTGTCCAACAATACCCTCCGAGGGACCCTGAAGTCTGTAACTCCAAGTTACCTGGGGACTGAGGCAAGCGGGACCCCTTTGGAGTTTGTTGAGTAGATGAGTCGATGGGTGGGTGGGCAGATGGGTGGGTGGGTGGAGGGGTAGAGGGGTGGGTGGATGGACAGGGATGGGTGGGTGGATGCATGACCCACAGCTGGGGCTCCCAGGGCCCCCATGCCCTGCACAGTGGTGGCGGGTCAGGGTGGGAATGAATTCTTGAAACAAGGGCACTGCCCACTCCCCCGGCTACTGACAGGCTCCATGCCACTGAGTGTGGGAGGGGGCGCTGTCCCTGGAAGCAGCGTTGTGAGCCCACCTGCCACTGCAATGGGCCTCAGAAGAGTCAGAGGGGCAGACAGTTCCTGAGGGCCTGGGCTGGAGAGGGGCCCGAGGAGGGAAGGGCATCAAGTGAGGTGCCGGCCTGTGAGAGGGCACTGAGCAGGGCGCAGGGCATGGGTGGGAGGGTGGGGCTCAGGGGCTGGAGCGGACGCACACCCGAAGAGACCCCACACAGCCCGAGGGTGCCAGAGCTGCTGGGGGACACAGCTTCCTGGAGGTCAAGGGCCCATGGAGCAATGATGTAAGAGCCGTCAAGGCTCCTAGGGCCTGCAGAACCGTTCACCCATTTATTTGTGCATCCACTCCCTCATTCATTCACTCATTCACTCACTCACTCATTCATTCGCTCACTCATTCACTCACTCATTCATTCATTCACTCACTCATTCACTCACTCATTTACTCACTCATTCATTCATTCACTCACTTACTCATTCACTCTCTCATTCATTCACTCACTCATTCACTCTCTCACTCACTCACTCATTCACTCACTCATTCACTCACTCACTCACTCATTCATTCGCTCACTCATTCACTCACTCATTCATTTATTCACTCACTCATTCACTCACTCATTCATTCACTCACTCACTCATTCACTCATTCACTCATTCACTCACTCACTCACTCATTCACTCACTCACTCATTCACTCACTCATTCACTCTTTCTTTTTCTCTCTCTCTCCCCCCCATCACCGCCCTCCTCCCTCTGCAAGGTGTGGACAGATGATGTTTCCTGACAAGTTGTCCATGCGGGCACTGTGCTGTCTACACGTGACGATTCTGCTCTGACCATCACGTGAGGGCGGCTGGACCACCCATCATCAATCTGCAAGGGTGGAAGCCGAGGTCAGTGGGGGCCGGCTTCCCCGTGCCCGGAGCCCGGGCTGCTGGAGCCAGACCTGAAGACCCCAGCATATCCTGACCCCAGTGTGATGGGCAAGGCGGGTCCATGGCATTTAAAAGTCGAGACGGAAGCTCCTGGCAGCCTCCAAGCCAGCTCCTTCCCCAAAGATGTGGCACCGAGGCCTGGCCAGCAGCCCAGGAGGCTGTGTCTCTGCTGAGATCAAGCCTGGCACTGCCCAGCCCTGGGGCCAGGCGCGCTGACGTGGCTCCATCCCTGCATCCAGCAGAACAGGGGCCAGGAGGCCTGGTGAGGAGAGAGGCGGCCTTGGCCCGGCGTGGCCACACCCTAGTTGAGATGAGGGACGCAGCCTGTTCCACGCCCCCGACTCCCCAGGGCCCACGGGTGCCTGCTACCCTCTTCCTGGAGAGCCCAACGAGGTGTCCAAGGTGCCGGGCAGGAGAGGGTTAAGGACGTGCTGAACAAACCTAATTTACATGCAAAAGTGTCCGCATCTCTCCTCCTGACAACCCAGGGCTTGTGCAAACCAATCAATATTTTATGAGCACATTCCCTCTGATGTGCAGGGAGGGAGGCAGCTGGCCCGAGGACGAGGACGGAGGGGCTGGCTTCTGGGCTCCCCCACCAGGGGGCCCGGCCCCTCTATTTCTGGGCTAATTCTCCAGAAAGCAGGAGCTTCTTCCCTGCACAGGGCCCCAGCAGCCAGTGTGCGCACAAGACGGGTATGTGGTGCCCGCCTGCTACAGGAGTGAATGCATGGACGTGCTTTCTTAGCTCCAACGGGCAGGCGACGCCGGCGCTGAAGGGCACAGGGAGATGCCGGAGGCTTGCGGCCACCAGGGATGCAGCCTACAGGGTGGGGCCCAGGGGACCCAGCCTGGCACTGCCCCCCCACACGGGCCTTCCTTTACCTGCCCCCAAGGAAGAGCCTGACCACCCCACTTGCACCTCAGCTCTTTCCCAGGCCGTGGGGGAGGGGGCCAGCCTGGCTCCTGCCCCTGCTGCCCCTTTGACCTCCGCTGGAGCCTCTCAGCCCCATTGAAGGCTGGGACCAGCCCTGTCCCCCCATGCCCTGAAATAAATGATCTTGAGCCCCAAGTCCAGCACCCTGGTTATGGAGACTGGCAAACAGGGTGCATACTCTGAGCCACGTTCCCCCAGGCCCCATGAGAGTGCTGGGCCCGACCACCCGGGACGTGTGTGGGTCAGGGTGAGGCACCAAGGGAAGACGGGGCCAGGGTCCAGGGAGGACCCTGTCCCCCTGCAGTGTACCTTCCATGGAGGTGGCTGGGGCCACCCAGAGAATGGACAGGGTTCTGGATAAACCAGGAAGGGATTGGACCCCTGGAACAGGGGTCGGAGAGGATGGGGGCAAGGTTGGGGAGCAAGGAGGCTGAGAGGGCCGGAGGGCTGAGGAGCCCAGAGGCCAGGCACCTTGGAGCTGGTGAGTCCCAGGGCTCGCAGGCTGAGTGCAGGGCCTGGTGCTGACCAGCTGGTGCTGACCAGCGGCCCAGGTCCCATGGAGAGCGGGCCAGGCCCCGAGGGGGAGCCCACTGGCAGGGGAGGCGTGAGCAGGCGATTCTTAGGGTCCAGAGGTGGGGAGGTACGGCGGCGGTGGGCTGATTCCAACCCCTGAGGACTCCTGTGGGGGACAGTGACGCTGGGAGCTGTCTTGGAATCGGGGCCAGAACATGGGTTCCCATCTGGGCTTCCCTTCCAGGGTGTGGGGTGATGGGCTGAGGGCCAGCATTCCCCAGCCTGGCCTGACCTCCTCACGGAGACGGGGTTGGCGGGGATCCCCAGGAGCACTGGCCACACCCATCTCTCTGGTGGGTGCTGGGGTTGCCCAGGAAGCTGGCGGGGCTGTGCACCAAGGTGCTGGCCTAGAGCCGTCCGCTCCCAGCTCCCCATGGGCTGGATGGGGGGAGGGGCACTACTCACCGCAGGGGCCTTGAGCCTGGCACCCCAGCCTGGGGGACACTGCGTGGCCTCGTGCGGGCCAGCCGAGGCAGGTTTCCCTCCTGGATTTCTACATGGAAGAGTCTGGGAGCTGGAGGAGGAAGGGGAGGGGCAGAAAGGAGCGGGGGCCTGAGTCCCCTGGTCTCACTGACAAGCGAGTCCCACGTCCACTTTGCATTGTATAAAATCGGCACTTCTCACGGAAGGAGCCGTCTGTCACTGAAAGGCCTCCCGAGAGAGGACAGGGATGAAAAGGTCCGCCTGGAGGCCCGCCGCTCCTCTTTGTCAGGGGCAGAAAGGCTGCGTGTGAGCCGGGCAGAGTCCCCCCCCACCCCATCAAGGGCTGGCTGGCCTGGACTGGCCGGCAAGCGGTTCCGTTGTTCATGTGAAACAGGTTGTTGATAATGTGCTTTGTGTTCTGTAATTAAAAACACGAGTGAGCGGCCTCAGGCATTCATCCAGTGGAGTAGGGTGCCGAGCAGGGGGATGATGGGTGCTGCGTGCCAGCTGCGTGTGCGCCTGCAGATGGGGTGGGGGCATCATCAGGCTCCTCGCTCCAGGCTCATTCCCGCCTGCGCACTCAAAGTGCCGCCCAGCCTGCAGCCCAGCCAGAGCACCCTCCTCCAGGAAGCTTTCCTGGTTGTTCCGTCCCTGGGCCCTCTCTCATGCTGCAGAGGCTTGCCTGGGCCCACCGTCTGAGGTGTCCACCCCGGCGGGAGCCTGGCTGCTTCTCCCTCCTCTGTGTCGGCCACCAGGTGACACTGAGACTCAGTCCCTCCATCTGTAAAGTGGGAGGCGCCCTCATGATGCAGCTGGAAGGACGGACGGAGGTCCGGCGCGCACCAGGGGGCGGGGCTTCGGGCCCAAGCCCCCCAGAGACCTGGGGGGGGGCGAGTCAGTCTCTGTCCATCTTGGAGCCTCATCTGCCCTGGCCCTGCAGCCTCGCCTTGCTCTGCACAGGATGAAGTGCGCCCTCAAAGAGGATGTCTGCCCATGGGGCTTTTTTTAAATCTGCCTCTGAGGGCATGTTTATTGATTTGAGAGAGAGAGAGAGAGAGAGACGTTGATGTGAGAGAGACATTGGTCAGTTGGCTCCCGTACTTGTCCCAACTGGGATCGAACCCGCAACCTTTGGTGCACAGGACGACGACCCAGCCAACCAAGCCCCCCGACCAGGGCTGCTCCTGTGCCCTTTGACAAACTCTCAGAGCTCGGAGCCATGTGTCCCCAGGCTGTCACTTGCTCCAGCCAGACCCCACGTGGGAGCTGGAGCCGGCGCTCAGGGCTGGCCGTCAGCAATTAAGTGATCAGACAGGTCCCGACCAGGGCGCCTTGACAGCCGCTGCGATACCGCCCGGCAAGCTGGCACTTTCCCATCAGCGCCCAAGCGGAGCTGGTTCCCGGACACGGTTCCGCTCCACATCCCCACAAAATGGCAATTAAACGGCTTCCCTGCCTGGAAAAGCGAGGGTCCCCCAGGGCAGCCGCGTGTAGGGCTCCCTGTGCTGATCGGTCTTAATTTGGAGAGTGTAGGTCAGAGAGCGGAGAAGCCGGTGGGAGGCAGGCAGGGCCGGTGGGTGGAGGGGGACAAGACAGAGAAGTGTCCCTGTGGGTGCAAATGCAACCTGCCTGGTGACACTTTCCACAGAATCATTGAGAGGAATCAAGTGTCTCAATCAGGACGGGTCGCCCCAGGGCCCAGGTGAGCGGGAGTCGGAGGGAGATACTCGATGGATCTGGCAGTAGGGGGCTCGGGGCGGGAGGCAGGAGGTGAGCAGGGGCCCGGAGGGCCTGCTGAGCCTCACAGGCCCAGGCAGTGTGACCTGCAGTGCCCTGAGTTCGGCGAACCCCTGGGGAGACGGGCGGCTCTGGGGCCAGGGTGTGGCGAGCTCGTCCTCCGAAGCACCCTGGGCACGTGACAGACAAGGAAATCATCGTGGGCGGGTGTCAGGCACCACAGGGGCACGCCTGTGGGTGGCCCCAGGCCTCCTCCTGCCAATGCACAGCCAGCCCACCTGCTCCTGTTTCCCAACCCAGGACCCCTGTGCGGCTGAGCAACACCCCCTCAGCCTCCTGCCCAGGAACCTGGGGGCCCTGCAGACAGCAGCCTGTAAGCAGCTCGCTCCGGGCACCCAGCCCGTCTTAGGGGTCACCCCAGTGCTGCCGACACTGTCCCGGGCCATCGGCCCTGCTGGCCCGCAGATGCAGGCTACTGTTCCGGGGTCGGGCACTGTGAGCCTGGAGACATGGGAACAGCAGGGCTGCGGGGCCCTGAGCCTTCACCCAGCGCCAACGCCACCCCAGCTCCAGGCCTGTGGATGCTGCTGCATCATTGTGTCCCTACTAACGTTCTCTACCTACCCCCAGGACCCATCGCCAAGGCAGGGTTGGGGGGATCCCAGCTGTCAGGGAACTCTGTGCCCCAGACCCCAGCTTGGCCCCGGCTGTCCACTTCCTGGCTTCGAGCAGGGTCCACGTGGGGCTGTCCCTCAGGCAGCCTCACCAGTTTTAGCCAAGGCCCAGGGGATGAGGGAGTCCCTGCCAGCATCACTGTGTCCTCAGTCCCGTAGGCACTTTCCGATGTCGGCCGCTGTCCTCACTACCCTCCTGCTGCTGCTGCGGCTCCTGGCCCAGGGCTGAGACCAGGGCACTCTGCAGAACCTGCCACAGGGCCTCACAGAGCCCAACCCACACAGTGTACCCAGGGCCCTGCCCGAGGCCAGCCAGGTGTGGCCAGGTATAGCCTGGGCTCGTGACCCTGGTCTCTTTGTAACTCAAAAGTCCCTTTAGAAAGGACTTCCAGCCAAGATGGAGGCGTAGGTAGACACACTGTGCCTCCTCACACAACCAAAAGAAGGACAACAACAAATTTAAAAACAAAAAACAACCAGAACTGCCAGAAAATCAAACTCTATGGACTTCCAACAACCAAAGAGTTAAAGAAGAAACACTCACCCGGACCAGTAGGAAGAGCAGAGATGGGCAGCCGGGCGGAGAGGATGCTTGGCAAGGTGGTGGCTGGTGGACCCGGAGAGGTGGTGGCTTGTGGCCTGGGCCATTTCACATTTGTGTGTGGATAAACCGGGAGGAACAACTGGGGAGCGAGACAGACCCACAACCCAGGGTCCCAGCTTGGGAAAATAAAGCCTCAAACCTCTGATTGAAAACTCCTGCGGGGGTTGAGGCAGCAGTGGGAGAAACTCCCAGCCTCACCGGAGACTTCATTGGAGAGACCCACAGGGTCCTAGAACGAACACAAACACACCCACCTGGGAATCAGCACCAGAAGGGCCCAATTTGACTGTGAGTAGTCGGGGAAGTGAATGAAAACCGGCAGAGAGCAGAGCCCGCAGCACTGCTCCCTCTTGGGCCCTCCCCCACGTACAGCGTCACAACGCAGGGACGTGGGTAGCCCCACCCTGGTGAGCACCTAAGGCTCTGCCCTTTACTGTGTAACAGCTGCACTGAACCCCCCCCACAAAAAAAAAAAATGGCCCAAATGAAAGAACAGATCAAAGCTCCAGAAAAAATACAACTAAGTGACAAAGAGATAGCCAGCCTATCAGATGCACAGTTCAAAACACTGGTAGTCAGGATGCTCACAGAACTGGTTGAATATGGTCACAAATTAGATGAACAAATGAAGGCTAGGCTAAGTGAAATGAAGGGAAAGGTTACAGGGAACCAACAGTGACGGGAAGGAAACTGGGACTCAAATCAACGGCTTGGAGCAAAAGGAAGAAAAAAACATTCAACCAGAACAGAATGAAGAAACAGGAATTCAAAAAAATGAGGAGAGGCTTAGAAACCTCCAGGACAACATTAAACATTCCAACACCCGAGTCATAGGGGTACCAGAAGGAGAAGAGGAAGAGCAAGAAATAGAAAACTTATTTGAACAAATAATGAAGGAGAACTTCCCCAATCTGGCAAAGGAAATAGATTTCCAGGAAGTCCAGGAAGCTCAGAGAGTCCCAAAGAAGTTGGACCCAAGGAGGAACACACCAAGGCACATCATAATTACATTACCCAAGATTAAAGATAAGGAGAGAATCTTAAAAGCAGCAAGAGAAAAGGAGACAGTAGCCTACAAAGGAGTGCCCATAGGACTGTCAGCTGATTTCTCGAAAGAAACAGGCAAGAAGGGGCTGGAAAAAAGTATTCCAAGTCACGAAACTCAAGGACCTACATCCAAGATGACTCTATCCAGCAAAACTATCATTTAGAATGGAAGGGCTGATGAAGTTCTTCCCAGACAAGGTCAAGTTCAAGGAGTTCATCATCACCACGCCCTTATTATATGAAATGTTAAAGGGACTCGTCTAAGAAAATCTTATGTCCCTAACGCCGGGTGAGTGCATGAGTTCGCCACCCCAACCTGGGCAGCCTTTCACGGGGCACCCGCCGCCATCCACGTGCTCCATGCCTCCGTCCCTGCAACACCCAGGTGTGGGGGACCCCAGTGCAGTGGTATTTGCAGGGGTGTCTTTGGAAGGTGATTAGGGTTACTGAGGTCATCAGAGTAGGACCCCTCATTGGGAGTGGCGCCCCTAGAGCAAGTGGAGGCGAGACCAGAGCCCGAGGACACAGCAAGAAGGAAGCAGCCCCCACCATGCAGGACCCAGAGCCGCCAGCACCCCGACCTGGACTCTCCGACTCCGGAACAAGAGACAGCAGTGCCACAGCAGCCCCCAGTCTGCGGCCCAAGCTGACAGGCATTCATTCTATCATTGTCTCCTTCAAACCGGCTGTGCCGCCCGGCAGGGCAAGGTGGCCTCCCGCCAGGCCGGGCCTTCTGCCCCATTGTTTCAGTGTCTTTTCTGCCTTCTGGGGGGGGGGCTCGAATTCCCGGTCGACCCTGGCCTCAGCCAGACCCTTGCTCAGAGAGCACAGGCCCCGCCGAGTCCCCAGTGTAGTTCCCAGGCCGCCGGCCCTGCAGTTCCTGGGCAGGCTGTTTCCTGTTCATCTTCAGAAAGTTCAGACATGAGCCCCACTTTTCCCACTAGGAACGAGCACGCTTTTCAGTGAACTTCGTTGCGTGAGGAGGTCGAGTCCGTTCATCACATTAGCCCACAAGCCATTTCCCGGAGTCAGCATCAGGGCCGGAGGGCAGAACGTGCCAGAAGATTTCAGATGCCAACGTTTCCTGGACCCTCCGGGGGCCAAGGCCCAGCCCCGTCTCCAAGTAGGACCTGTCCTCACTTGGCCGGGCAGGCAAGCACAGGACAGTGTGAGGGGCAAACGCTGGCTCAGGCCTCAGGACCAGCCTGTGGGGATAAGGTCCCCTGTCACCCAGCCCCCTGTTGTGACCCAGCCCCCTACCTTTTGGGCTGAATCCCACCAGAGGCCTGCAGCCAGAGGGGTGTGCGCCCCCTCCGTCCCCTTCAGGGTCAGGCAGCGGGAGAGCCCGGCTGTGCCCTGCCCTGCAGGAGGGGCGGTGGGGCAGGCGATGCTCTAGAACCTGAGACGCTCCAGGGCCCGCGTGCCTGCCCATCCCTGCACCCGGGAAGGCGGCCCCGCTCGGGGGCTGTGCCTGTCCTTTTGCCCCCATGCCACACCCCAGCCGAGGCCCGGCACAACTGCCTCCACTCAGAGTACCTCTCTGCCCTCTCCAGGGACTCTTAAACCTGCTGGGTCACTCCAGGAAGTTGCCCCGTGCACCAGCACGCCACCCCCAGCACAGGCAGGCGTGAGGCTGGCGGGGAGGGCGGGGGCACTTCATTGCCGCCTTCCCCAGCAGCGGCCGAGCTGCAGACCAGCTTGCCGTTCTGCACCGAGGTGCTCGTTAGGAGCGGCCCCTCCTGTGTAATCAGCACGGAGGAAACAGCTGTCCTTCCCCCCGAGCGGGCAGTAAGCTCCGGGAGGCGGCCATAAAGCCAGTGGACCGTGACTCCTCGCCAGCAAAGCCGCCTGACACATTACTGCCTGGCTCGGGCGCAGTGAGGAGACGAGTGGGCCACAGCGCTCTGTGCCGCCGGTTCGATACAGTGGCTTTGTCAGTTCACGCCTCACCTCCAGGCCCCTCACCACGTCGACGCTCCCCTTTGCTATTTCAAAGCCACACACACAGAACCTTCCTGGGCAAAAGCCTGGGCGACCTCATTCAGGCAGGTGTCCTGGACTCTGGTGGCTGGTGGAGGGAGCTCAGGAACCCTCGAACTGTGGCCTGGGTCTTGCCCCCTCCCCAGGGGGCTCCCCCACAGACAGGTCTTGGGGAGGCTGCACTTGGCATCACAGAGGGGGTTCTCCCCCTCGGCCACCTGCAGTTCCCCTGACCCGGTGGTCCAGTGGGGGCCAGGTGTGAGAGGTGGGACTGCAGGTGGCCCCCCACCCGTGCAGTGCGCAGGCTCTGGGCTCAGAGGGTCAGGTTGGCCTGGACCTTTCCTCACCTGTCCAGAGGTGTGAACGGCCTTGCACGTAGGTGCCAGCAGGTGAGAGCCAGCTGCTGTCCTCAGAGCCTGGGCTGCTCTCGCCTAGATGCTGCAAGCCCTGGTCGTCGCTAATTTATTGCAAATTGTTTGGGAAATCCAGTTTAATTAAAATCTCAATGAGCCTCCCAGGAGGGCCCCTCCCTGGCCCAGCCGGTGTAATGAGCAGGGGAGGGGGGGGTGGCTGGCTCGGCTTCCGTGTTCTGTGGCCCCGAAGCCCTTGAGACACAATTTATGCCTAGAAGTCACACTCCGGTGTGGGAGGGCTGGGTGCAGATACACAGAACAGCCGGAGCCGGGCTGGGTCCAGGGATTGCACTTTTTCATCGGAAATCAGAGCATGGCAGAGTGGCTGAGGGGCAGGTGGGGGCCACCTCGGCAGTCGGTGGCAATGTGGCCGTTTCCTGTAGATTTAAAATCACTTTCTGGGGACCATCCGTCTCAGCTCCTGTCGGGGTGGCCACTGATAGGCTGAGGAGAACAGCGGATTCCCAGCACCCCAAGCCACGCCAGGGACAGCGGAGGCTGAGGGCCTGGCCAGCTGTCTTCTCCCGGGAGGCTCCGTTCCCCTGTCTGAAGTGGGAGAGGCCTGGACCTAACCCTGCAGGGCTGTCTCCCTCTGAGTTTCTCCCCTCTGGGGCTCAAGTCCCGGCCGCCACGCTTCCCAGGTGTGCAGCCTCTTGGGCCTCCTGCCCCCAGTGGTCAACTGGGGGAGAAAGTCATCATGGCTTTGCCATCTTGTCCGGTGGCCCCAACGTGTTCTGGCACAGAAGGTTCTAGAACGGTGCTGAGGTCACAGCAGTCGCTTTGTTAACAGTGCCTGTCTCTTCCCCAGGGTGGCGCCTGGTCCCAGGTGCTTCTGCATCTCCAGTGTGCCATCGGCTGCAGAGCAGCGTCCCAAGTGGAGGCAGACAGGGGGACAGAGGGACAGGTGGGTGACAGGTAGATGGAGGGGGGTGAATGGGTGGACAGATAGAGGGACAGGCGGGCAGACAGGTGGGTGGAAGGACAGGCTGATGGGCAATCAGGGGACAGGAGGACAGATGACAGATGAGCGGGTGCAGGAGATGGCTGGCTGGGGTGATTACAAGGCCAGGGAGCTGGCCACCCCTTTGCTGTCCTTGGGCCCCGGCTCATTTAAAAGCTGCAGCTGCTGCCAGAAAGAAAGCCCCTCTCTCTGAGAGCCTGGCTGCAGGGGTCCATCCAGCTCGGCAGACGGCCGGAGGCCAGGCGTCACTTCTGAGTGCTCAGAGCACGGCCCCTCGGTCCCTGTCTGTGTGGGCAGCCAGCCCCGGCCCATGGCCCTCCCGCCCTCTGCGGCCCCTCCCAGGCCGAGGGCTCGCTCCACCTGCCTCTTCCACGCCGGCTGTGGTTAAACACACTTCGACGCTTTCATCGGGGCCTCTCCAGTGTTATGATAAATAATTGAAACTAAACCACGTGTGTCGAAAGAGATGAACCTCTTGTAGCTGGTGTGGTGGGGGGAAGGTGACTCTCACCGCCTGAGACGCCACAAAACAAGGACATAAAGTGAGGACAAGGCCTGGTGCCCCTGCTGCCGGAGGCGGGGCGGGCCTGCGTGGACATCCTGGGGCCGACAGTGGCCGCTGCGTCCCTCACCAGGAAACTGCAATGCTGTGGCCCTGCGCACACTGCCCGGGGCCTGACCTCAGCTCCCTCCGGCCTGACGGGGCTTGAAGGTGGCTGCGGGGCTCTGGCCTGATCCAAACACCTGGGCCACATGGTCGTGTTTGTCTGAGCAGTTGGCCCAGTCAGCGGCTTCTCCAAATGTGATTCCAGCGTCCCAGCCAGGCTGCGGCCTCTGCCCGAGGGAGCCGTCTGCTCTCGGTCTGACCGGGAGCACCGTGGGCAGAGGCCCGGGCCAGACCCCACTGGGCAGCCTGGGTGGGAGCAAGCGTCACAGGGGATTTACAGCCACGGCCCCCTGTCCAGGCGCTGCTCCGCAGTGACTACACTTGCGATTTTTTATGCAAGATTAAGCAACTGAACGGCCTGAACGAGGCGGATGACAGGACTCTTTAATTGCTATTTTGCTCTCTCTGTCCCTCAGGAGAGCAATACACAGGCAGTTAGACAAGTGTTTCATAAGACAGGACAGGAAGCAATTCACAAAGTTCTGCGCACATTTGCTTCCCAAGGTCTCAGCCACAAGACGGCAGCCCCCCTGGGCTGGGGCGACACGCGCCTCTGGGAACGCTAAGGCCTTTCTGGGCAGCACTGGACGGGGGCAGAGAGAGGAAGCCCTTGGGGGGACCGCAGCCCCAAGGATCAGCCTGTCTTCCAGCAGCTGGGGGTGTCCGTTGTCCTCTCTCTGGCTACACATGCACTCGCTCGTTCATTCGCTGGCTCGGTCAATTTTGCATCAAGTGTCTGCTCAGTGACCACCTGGGGCCTCACAGGATGGCCGAGGGAGGGGCAGGGGCCTGGTGGGGGGCAGGGGCCGCAGGGCAACTGAGCTGCGGGGCTCATCTGGCCCAGGCCCCTGGGTCCCAGTGCATCACCCTGCAGGCGGTGGGGGTCCGGGGAGGCCTGCTGGCCGGGCCGCGAGATCGATGCCGCCGACACTCACTCTACGCCGTGAGGACGATGCGGGCGCCTGTCTGCAAAGCAAGTTTTTGTCTGGAAAAGGCATAAATCTGGCGTGGGGGATGGGTGGGGAGGGGAAGGATGGTGATCGCAGTTTGTCGGCCCAGCCCCGCCTGGAGGCCAGGACAGGCGTGATGAACTGCGCCTCGCGCGCCCCGGAGCCGGGAAATCAATCTTGTGTCTAATCTGCAGCTCCTCCTGGGCTGAGGAGCTGCCTCGGCCGTCCCCACTCCCCACGTGTTCAAAGGACTCCGTGAGGTTAGGCTTTCCCTTTTAAGGAGTCACTCAGGGCGGCGAGTGCCCTGGAAGGGCCACCCAGCTGATGCCTCTCACTAGCCACCCCGTGGCTGGAGGACCCTTGGTGGCGGCCTAAGTAGAGGAAGATGGGGAGCAGCTGGGGAGTGAGGGTGCAGAGCACACCCAGAAGGGGTGGCCGGCACCCACTGGGGCCTCAAACCAGGTTGGGGGGCGGGGGCTGAGCTGTCTCCTGAGATCACCGCAAATCGTGGATAAAATCCGCTCTTCAGGCTGCGCCGTGGGAGCTGACCCTAGGGACTGGCCTGCTTGCGCCAATGTGGAAACTGAGTCAGGAGAGGGCCAAGGGCTACCCGAGCCCTGGACCGTGCCCACTGCGGGGCAGCGTTTCCCCAGCACCTGCCCGGGCCAGGCCTAGACCCGTCAGTTGTCGACGCGAGTACCCAGGGGCTGGAAGAGAAGTGTCAGGAGCCAGGCTGGGACCTCAGGGGGCTCCCGGTGTCTCTGGACTCACACACAGGCACATGCATGTGCACAGACACAACCATACATGTGGAAATGCACACACACCCCCATTGCACATATGTGTATGCCTGCAACGCACACGCCCACTCCTATGCACACACACAGACACACCATTATATGTGCACACTCAGACACTCAGATGTGCATGTGCATAGCATGCTCCCCTGCACACCCTCACCCAGAGTCACGCTCACACACGTGTGCACACGCTGGGAGCATAAGGCCGGGCCCGAGTCCCTAGTGTGACGTTCAGTGAAGGATGGAGGAGCATCGTGGGGGCCTGGTCAGCTGCCCAGGTGGATGCTGGAGAGGAAACCGCTTGGCCAAGGGCTCTGTCCAGGGTGAGACGGAGGATGTGTGGGCAGGAGGCCAAGCTGGTGGGCGAGCAGGCAGCTGGTCACCAGCCACAGCCAGGCTGCGGAGCCGCCGGGGGCGGGCCCTGGCAGGAATGCAAGGCCCCCACCCTCCCCGTGTGGTCCCTCCAACACTAACTGGGAATGAGAGGGGAGGGCACAGGCTTCAGAGGGGGGATGGGCTGAGCTGCAGATGAAAGGCCTTTGAGGCCTGGGGGGAGGGGTTGGCGCTCGACAGAGGAAATATTGAAATTAAATCATTTCCCAGGGTTGGGGGAACTTCCCGTCCTAATTAAATAGCAGAGATGCTGGCGGCCTGCTGTCAGAGAGAGGGGCACAGGGGGGTGGGGGAGGCAGGTGCTGCCCTGGAAGAGGGGATTAGCGGCTGCTCCCCTTTGATGCACCCCCCCCCCCCCCCCGCGGCTCTCAGGGGGGTGGGAGGCAGTCAGCAGCACTAATTAGGGACGAGCCTGCCACCTCCTGTCCGTAGGCACAAATCCATATTCACGGGCTGGGGCGGGGAGGCCTTGCGGGGGGGTGAGGGGAAAGGAGCCCCCACGCACACCCCTCCCAGTCCGGGGCCACCAGGCCTGGAGTCCCTGTCCCTCACACCCTCCCTGCAGAAGAAGGCCTTGCTGATGGTGGCCCAGGACCAGAATCCAGAGCAGGCCCTGGGGCGGGAGGGCCTGAGCCCTGGAAGGAGGCCAAGCTGGGTCTGGCTGCAGACATGGCCTGAGGGCAGGGTGCTGAGTGCTCTGTCCCGGGAACTCACCATTGGGGCGGTGGGGGACGTGCCCCACCCAGGAGCCCTCGTGCAGGCCCCCAACACGTGGGGAGTTCGGTCTGAATTTGCCAGGAGTCACGGAGGCAAGGCAGAAGGAAGGGTCACCCAGACCCATCTGAGCACAAAGACGGGGGAGGGACTCACAGGCGAGCTCTGGAGGGGGAGAGCCCCTGCTCACAGTGAGTGCTGCCCACAAAGTGGGCCGGTATGCGGGGAGCAGCTGAGGCCAGAGCGCTGAGCCCAGGCACCCAGGGCCCCAGCAACCCGCCCAAGAAGAGGAGCCACCGCGGGGGTGGCAGGAGAGAGCAGAGAACGACCCTTGGAGGAGACAGGGGCTCGGCCACGGAACCCACAGCTGCCTCGGGCTGGACTGCTCCTCTGGCCCCACAACTCACCTACGGGGGCCCAGCTGGGGCCACAGTGCAGGGCCCCTTCTCCGCTCCCTGTGGCTGTCCTCTGGCCTGACCACAGGGGTCCTGAGGTGGGCCCAGGGCCCGGTCTCCCCCTCCTCCCTCCACCCTGGGGCCTTGCGAGGAGGAGACACAGGCTCTGGACCGGGCAGCGGGATCGGTCACAGTGCTCCGGCCATGTGCTGCAGGGAGAGTCGGGGGTCCCTCCAGCTTCTTCATGCCATTTGCCCGCCCACTGAACGTGGCCCTCTGCCCCCGGCACTGAAGTCCAGGTCCCGTCCCCTGTCAGCGCCCGGCCGTCTGAGGAGCTCCACCGTGTTCGCGGGCAATTCCCGTTTTATCTGAAAATGTCTTCCACCTTTGTCCCTAAGAATAGTTTTTCTGTTTTAGGGTGGTTTCCTTTCAGGACATTAGAGACATTTCCCAGCCTCTGGCCTCTTTGTTGAGCACGTGGAGCAAGCACCCGCCGGACCCCCGTTCCCTCCCCGTGTGTGGCGTGGGGCGGGGTGCACTTCCTCCCTGGCTGTGGCAGCCTTCGGTTGCCCGGTGACGTGCGGTGACGCTCTTCGGCGTGGTCTCCCGGCGTTTACAGAGACTTGGGTTTTTGGAGCTCTCGTGGTCCGTCAGTGGACGCCTTTCATCCGGTCCAGGTAAGGTCCGTCCCTCTTTCCTTTAAAGACAATGGTGAACTTTGAACTTCTGCTCTGTGTTCTCTCTCGGAGCCTCCCAGGACTGCGACAGCACAGGCCAGGCTCTCGGTCACATTCCAGGGTCTGCAACGCACTGCTTGCACGTGGGTTTATTCCCTTCTCCTTGTCCTCTTCGACCCGGGTGATTTCCGTCCATCTCTCTGTGGGGTCACTACCTCTTCTCTTTGTGTGTCCGTTCTGCCGTGACACCCATCCAGTGAACCTTTGATTTCAGATTTGCATTTTTCAGATCTCCATTTCCACTGGGTTCTTTCCTGGACTTTCTATTTTTCCTACTGCCACATGCAATCTATTCCATCATTAAGAATATGTTTCCTGCCCTGGCTGGTGTGGCTCAATGGTTTGAGCACTGGCCTGTGGACTGAAAGGTCTCAGGTTCGATTCCCACTCAGGGCGCATGTCTGGGCTGTGGGCCGAGTCCCCAGTGGGGGGCGTGTGAGAGGCAACCACACATTGGTTTTTCTTTCTCCCTCCCTTCCCCTCTCTCTAAAACTAAGTAAATAAAATATTTGATAAAAAAGAACAAGTGTTCTTTTAGTTCATTGGACATGACAACAACAGCAGTTTAAAGTCCGTGAATGGGCCACATTTGCTGGTTGCCTCGTGTGCTGGGTAATCACTTCCCAGACTTTGTCAGCAGGTGGAACGGCCTTGGCTTCCTGGTTTGGGGCAGGCAGCTAACGGGTGCGATTCAAACTGGAAAATCTTCCTTTTCGATGCGACTCGAGTCCAGGTCGGGTTTGGGGCTGGGCTGCCTGGAGCTGGCCCGGCCAGGATGTGGTTCGGGGTCGGCCAGAGGCCGGCACAGGGTTCGCACACAGACCTCGGATCCTGGGACCCTCCACCACCCCTCAGGGGCTGCGGTGGCCTTCCCTTCAGGCTCTGGCCTTCAAGCCAAAAGGTCTGTGTGTGACATGGGCTGTCGCGACTCCTCTGTCCACCACACTCTGTAACAGACTCTGGGACCAGTGACGAGCGTCCCCTGTCACCCTCAAGGGCCCCCATGGTGACAAGAAGAGAAGACGGGGTCAGTGGGACTTGACCGCCGCTGAGGAAAGCGAGCCGTCAGCGGGCAGAGCTGAGGGGGCTCAGCGGCGACGTGAGCCTGGCGGGATCTCCCTCTCTCCTCTGGGTCCCACTGTGCTCTGAGGTCTGCCATCTGAGGAAATTGGCAGGAGCTGCCAACCTCAGAGCCGCCTCCCTGACCGCAGAGGCCGGTTGCCTAGTAACCACCCCTTATGACACCATCACCAGCTGCTGAGTCAGGTACCCGACCCAGGTGGAGGGGTCTACAGGAGGGGTCGCCACGACCTTGTGATGGCCATGGGACGGGGGCTGGGCTGGGCTGGTGTGGGGCGAGGCTGGGAGGTGGGCGTGCCGGGTGCAGTCTCCGGGGGCAGAAAAGAAGAAGGCGCCACCAGCTGGCAAAGGACAGGCACCCCCAAGGCTCCGAGAGGGAGAGCATGAGCACCCCAGTTCGCTGGGACAGCCTGAGGGCTACCCCCCACCCATGCACAGCTGCCGGGGCCCCTCAGTCACTCCCAAGGGCCCGGAGTGCGGCCGTTCCTGTGCAGAGAGTGGCCGAGCGGGTCCCGAGGCCCCTGCTTTGGGATCCACGGCAGCCACGGCTGGACGGGTCTGCGGCCCCGGGCAGAGGGCCTGGCCAGTCCTGACCAGAGGGCGGGAAAGCTCGGGTCACAGGAGGAGGAGATGTGCCCTGTCCCTGGCCTCAGAGAGAACATGGGTGGCCCCAGGGACAGGCACACACCCAAGGGCACCTGCCTCTGAACCCGCTGTGGAAGCAAGAGGAGGTAGGGGTGTCTCCCTGTGGCGCCACGGGAAGAGGGCCACAATCGGTCCCCCTGGGACAGAGGCCACACAGCCTGGGGATATCGTCAGAACTGTGTCTGAGAGAGGGTCTGGCCGCTGTGGGGAGAAGGACGTGGTCAAGGTGGGAACAGAGGGTCAGGAGTCCCTGCAGCCAGACGTCCAGGCCCGGTGGTGGCCGGTGTGGTGGCCAGGAGAAGGGGTCAGACAGGAGACCTGGGTTTGCACAGGGCTGGCCCCAAAGCCCGTGTCCTGTGGGATCAGGCCGAATGGCAGGTGAGGGGGGTCAGGGCCCTGCATCACAGGCAGGTCTCACCAGCCTCACAAATAAT
Source organism: Macrotus californicus (assembly GCA_007922815.1). Taxonomy (NCBI): domain Eukaryota; kingdom Metazoa; phylum Chordata; class Mammalia; order Chiroptera; family Phyllostomidae; genus Macrotus; species Macrotus californicus. The sequence goes on from VMDR010000147.1 coordinate 88,269, forward strand.
CCAGTTGTATCCCGGTAATTCATTGATCAGGCAAATCAAAGGAGGGTCATTGACATAAACGGATGGAGGAGGTCCCGGCCTCAGAAAGGCTTTGTCTCCTGCTCCCAGGAGCCCTTTGGGTTCTGGTCCCCGTGCCCTTTGACCTCCTTGATACCACTGGTCCAGCCACTGCCACACCCTGTCCCCTGCTCTCTAGAGGCCCCCAGGCTCCTGGGCTCCTGTCCACAGGTCTTAGGAGGGGCCCCCTCCCTCGGCCCTGGGGAGCTGCTCGAGGGCCAGACTCCACTCTGTGCAGTCGGCAGGCAGGGGCCCCAGGCACACTCCGCCCACCCCCCAACTGTAAGGGGCTCTCAGGGGCTGACCAGGTGCCCAACTTAGAACGGGCTCCCCAGCCCCGGGCTCCCAGGTGGTGTGCACGGTCCAGGAACTGGGGCTCCACTCCCTGCACCCACGGCATCCAGCCAGCGCCGCATCCCCTCAGCCTCCCAAGGCCAGACTGTCCCCATCATTGTCATTATTTTAGTGTTCCCTCGCCCCTGCCCTCTCCAGGCTGCTTCCCTCTGGGAGACACACACAGGCCTGGTGGTCACCTGCGTCCCCCTCATCACCAGGCCTGTGTCAGCCCCCTCCCGGCACCTACCCCCCTCTGCCCTCCACATCCTGCCCCACACTGACTGGGAAACACCCCCCTGGGCTCAGCGACCCCACCCAAAGTCCCAGGGTGCAGCAGGAGGGGCCACCTCCCACGCTCAGCCTTAATTGACGACAGCAAAGCAAACATTTGCGCTGGCGATCCACGCTGAGTTAGCTGCTCAGCGCTCTTTTAATTAAGCCTGGTGATGGATGAATCTCAATAAAGCAGCTGCTCTGGAGTGTCCAGGTGTGTAAATTAAAGCAGCGCCAGGAGCGGGCCGCTCACGGGCTGCCTCACGGGGATGGGACGGCCGGGGACGAGGGGCCGCGGCGTGGGCCTGGAGGGTCCCTGGAGCCCCAGGAGGCAGCCAGCCTGGTGGCGGTGGCCCCGAGAGCAGCGCCGTGGGCCTCGGTCCGGGGGCTCCTGCCCAGGAGCTGTGGGGATGACGCACAAGATCAGACAAGCTGCCTGAAGACGGCGGGCGGCTGACCCCGACGCCGCTGGCCTTTCTTCTCAAGCCCCCACGTGTCCCCCGCCCGAGCTCGCCGTCACAAGGTGTTCAACGTTCATCTCGAGATGTAGAGCTCGAGGAGGGCGGACCTCACCCGGTGGCAGCGGCTGTGCAGGATGGGCGCTGCACGAAGACCCCGTGTGATGGGTAACTCGGCTTGGCTGCCCGGACGGGCCTCGGCGGGAGGGAGCAACAGGAGCAGACAGCCCCTTGCTCCTGGCACCCTGCCTCCGGCCCGGGTTCCCCCTGAGGACACTGTCCCTGGATCTGTCCCCCTGAGTCCTGTCCTTCATTCCTTCAGGGACTCTCCAGCTGTGTCATGGGGGGGGATTAGCTTTCCAAAGGACACTGTGACTCACGTCACACACACACATGAACATGTAGGCACACACGTGTGCCCCTGCACCGCTCACACGCACACACCTCTGCAGGTGGGGGGAGGGGCAGGAGCAGGGCCACCGAGCAGCTAGAGGGCAACCACCCAGCAGGGGCGGGGCTGCAGCACACCCACCAAGGGTCACAGACTCTTCTGGAAGGAAGGAGTCAGCCGAGGAAGGGGCTCCGCAGGTGGCCCCGCTGGCCTGGTCTTGTTTGTCCTGGGTCCGAGGCTGTGGCCGGGGGCAGACACGCTGGGGTACAGCCTTGGCTGCCCCTCCTGCCTCCCGCACGCCCTCTGGGTCACACCTGTTGGCGTCTCCATCATATCTCAGTGATAAATGAGGTGTCCTGAGGGGCCACCACTCTGAGGGATCAGCATTTCCCGGCTGGCTGGGTGCGGGGCTGAGAGAGGATGTGAGTCGGGGGATCTATGAACCCCAGGACCCAAGGCACCTTCACCCACTTCGAGTCTTCCTTGGGCAGGAAGCCAGGGGCCCCCAGAGGCTGTTCAGAGGGTCCCAGAGGGCATCTGTGCCCCTGCCCACCCCCCAGCCTGGGTCGGGCAGAGCCCGAAGCTGGGCAGACACTTGCTGGGGGTGCACATTGGGGAGTCCAGGGCCCGTGAGAACCTATTCTTGCCCAAAGGGACTGGAGAGGCCCGACCTCCAGCAGAAGAAGGGGTGGGCAGTGGGGCTACCCCAGGTACCTGAAGACCTGGGGCCATGTCTGGAGAAGGCTCCCCGCTCGGGGCCCAGGCACCCCATCATGTTCTGCTCTCTTGGGGTTCACTCCAAATGCAACGGCCCAGGGCCCACCAACCCGGCATAGCCAGCCCCATGGGACTCCTGGGGTCCCTTCTTGGGGGCCATGACAGGTGGCCTGGGGAGCCGTGGATGGATCTCACTTGGTGGGTGTCTACCCCACAACCAACGGTGTGCACTGCCGACCCCCGAGGCCACGTGAGCACCCAGCAGAGCAAACGTGACAGCCCTGGAAAGAACGTGCTGCCGAGCCCTCCCAGACACACAGCGTCCACCACGCTGCTTCGGCCGGTCCCTGCTCTGGCCCCCACCCAGGGCCCCACAGAGAGGCTGCCAAGCCAGGTCAGGGGGCTGGGCTTGTGGGAAGGGTGAGGGTGACCCCAGAAGGAGAGACCTAGGAGGGGCTGGAGGCTGGGACCCTCGACCTGCTCCAGGTCCTCACTCTCCCAGCTGTGATGCTCTGACCCTGAGTCCTGGTCTTCATTTTTCCTGCGCAGATGACGAGGCCCTGCCCCAGGGTCTTGGGAGACCCCCGTGGAGGCCATGCTCCTGATGGAGGACCGCCCCCTCTGTCGAGATTCTGGGGTCTGGGCTGCTGCCCCCACTTCTGAAGCAACAGGTGAGAGCCAGGGCTCTATCTCCCCTTCCTCACTGCAGCCAGGACCCCCAAGCCCATCACGGGGTTCGTTCCACTCCAGGTGGCCAAGTCGACACCGACCACAGCAGCCACCCATGTGCTCCAAAGCTGTCGACGGCCCCACAGGGCCTCGAGGGCAGTAGTGTGAGCCCATGCTCTGCACAGATGCCACTCGCCCCAGGTCTGGGGGACGTCTGCTCCCGCACACATGGCCGAGTTACGAAGGCGTCCTCTCTCAGCTGCTTCTGTTGTGGCTGATGACCTCTAGCTGGCCAAAGCCCCTAGACCAGCGTTCCAGATGGTCATGTCCTGGACCCCTGGGCCCAGCCTGTGGGTACACGTGGCCGCCCAGCAGCCACACCGTGAGCCAAGCCTTCCAGCTGCGTCTTCAGGAGTTGGCGAGGCCCATGCAACCCTCGCTGGGACATGCAGGAGACACCACATCCCGGGGCTGCCGGCTATTTCCTGGAGATTCGCCGTGCCCTGTGACACAGCACCGGCACTGGACTGGCTGGGTAGAAGCTGGGGGAGCCCAGTGCAGGGCTCTCAGCTCCTGTGTCCGAAGCATCACTGGGTGGGCCTCAGAAGTGGGGCTTCGGCCTCCAGCCTCCCCCAGGCCTACACGGTCCTGCTGAGTGGGAGCCCTGCACGATGGGTGCACCTGGTCTGCTATTGACTATCTCGGCCTCACCTCCCGGTGGCGAGGGGCGGGCCAGGGCAGGGCATTGGTGCCAGGATGGCAGGGCTGGGCTCTCCCAGCGGCCAATGCTCCAGTCCACCCTGAGGCACCTGGAGCGGACCCTGGCTTCAGGACCTGTCGCCTCACAGCCCTTTCCCCTCCCCCGCTCAGAGTTACAGGCGCAGACCCTCAGCTGCCACCCCCACCCCGCAGATGCTCCATCTCCACCCGTCCCTCCCATCGGCCTGCAGTTTCAGTGACCCCAAGTCATTGGAAACATGTGTAATATTTTAGCTCAGCTCTGCCACCATTACAGATTCATTTGACATTCGGTGGGCGGCAATAACCATGAATTTCCTGGGCACCGAGTGTCACAGGATTCCTCCAGAGCCAGCATGGCGTCATTTCCGTGAGCTCCGGGGCCGGCTCCCAGACAGGCCAGGGGGCCACCATAGCAGCAGCAGCGAGGCAGCCCCCACCCAGGCCCCCGCATCCTGCTGACTCAGGTCGGCACCTCCTGGTGGAGAGGACAGCAGGTTGCCAGCCAGGACGTGGCAGTGACAAGGGACCCCGCAGAGCCAACACCTGGCTGCCCAGGACACTGGGGCAGTTGGAACGCAGCTGTGACCCTCGGTAGACACAGCCCAGCTCCTAGCTGGGTTAATACCCAACCTCAGTTCCTACTGCCCAGTCGATACATCAGGACTTCAGCAGAAGATCACAGGGTACCACAGAAGGTGAGGGAGCCCACTGTCTGACCGGGCAACTTGATTGTCAGGAGCAGGCTGAACTGCAATGCGTGTGCTTGAGGGGAGAGGCTTGGCTATGAACTGGGCGGGGCATCTGTGGACCCCTTCCTCCAGGCAGACCCCCAGGCTGAGCCCTGTGGTCTGGGTAGCAGGTGCCCACCTGCAGCTCAGGCTCCAGTGCAGGAGGGGAGATGGGGACACGGGACAGGAGGAGGCATCCCAGTCCCCCCTGAGGTCTGTTAGGGAGGGGACTGAACCTCTGTTCTCTGATGGGTCTAAGAAAAGTCATCAATTTTCCATTTGTCTACCTTTTCTTGTTGTAGGGACAGGAGTGAGCACTCTGAGATCTTCCTGTGTTGGGGCTACAGCAGGAAGCCTGAGGATTTATTTACTGGCACTGCTATTCTTTATCCAGGGCAGGACCACCTCTGTCGCTGAGGGCAGACCCCAGGCCTGGTAATCACGGAAGACTCTTCAAAACCATTGCAAACTAGGGGTGAGGGAGGGTCCCCATAGGAACCCGGGGTTGAGGGAGGCTGGGAACTGGGCAGAGGTGTGGGATGCAGACGTGAGGGCAGGTGCCAGCTGACACAAGGTGTGTGTAGACAGAGAGAGAGGAGGCAGGTCTGGCCCGGCCCTGGGGCCCTCAAGGGGCTGCCAGCCTGCAGTCTAACAGGGAAGGCCAGAGACCTTGTCCTGCAGGCCTAGCCTAAAGCCCAGGGAGGTGCTGGACAGGCCTGGCTAGTCACAGCCCTATCAGCCACTTATTCGCATGACTGGTTGCCTGATGCCCATCCCCCACCCTGCCCCCAAGGCTCTCAGGCCCCCATCACACACCTGCCCCGAGCAAGTGCTCCAGGGGTGTGTGTGGAAGGAGCGATGTGCGTCTTCCCGTGGGCTGGCCCCAGGGTTCCCTTGCCTGGCTCGGCTTGGCGGGAGGGGGCTCCCTAGGAACAGGGGGCGTGGCAGAGGCTAGAGAAGACAGGACTGCACATGGGGACACAGCAATTCCCCCCTTTCCCAGGCTCCCTCCCCCCTCACAGTTCTGAGCTCCAAGACCACCCAGCGTGGTGTCTCTGAGGGCAAATCCCAGGCCCCAGATCACTCCAGGGGGCCACTGGGGCCCAGAGAAGGGAGGCCCCTGCCTGCAGCCACACGGCCAGCCCAGGGGCTGAGCCTGAATTCACGACATCTTCCCCCACTTCTCTGAGGCCTCAAGGCTGAGCCGTTCTCCTCTATGGCCTCTGCTTATTCTTCCGGAAAGTGTGTCAGAGAGGTGGGGGGCCCAGAATGAGAAGGTGCAGGGAAGGGCTGCCAGCACGTGGGCACCACCCTCAGCTCCGCTCAGCAACTGCATCTCCTCCCCTCCCCTCTCAGCACGAAGGGCCCAGAGGCTGGGTGCCCTGACAGGCTCTGCCCCATGGGTGGCATAGCATCTCCACTGAGAGGGGTGACTTGCTGGTCTGAGCGAGTGACCCCCACGGGTGGTCTGCCTCGGGCTCCCCCGGCCTCCACACACCTCTCACAGGCCCTGCAGACAGGAATGCAAGGGGCGGCCACGGCCCATCAGTGAGCCAATGGGCCTCGCTGGCTGCTCGCCCCAGCTCCCCACCTCGTTAGGCAGCCGAGGAGCAGCCGGTGGGCCGCAGCGTATTGACACAAACAGCCTTATCACCTGGCTAATTAGAGCCCAGAGGCCCGGCCAGAGCCTCGCCCCTCCCATCAGTCCTTGAGCGAGTGCTTTGAAGGGAATGTCCACTGGGTCTGCCAGAGGGATGGCCCAGGCATGTTTCAGACCAGCTTCCGTCCTTCCTCAGACAGAAGCCCACACTGCCCCTCCTCCTGGGGCCCAAGGGACTGAGCCACTGCCTCCAGGTCTTGGCAGCCAGAGATTCAGCACCTCCCGAGTGGACAGCGCCTTTGCCGGCTGATCTCTGAGCCTGGGCTCAAATCTGTCCGCAGGGCAGATCTCGCCTTCCCCACGGGGCTGGGTGGGGTGGGGATATGCGTTTCAAGCACCTGGATCCTGGGTACCTGTCTCAGGGCAGGTGCAGGAGTCGGCCCCCTTAGTGGCCGGGGCAGGGGACGCGGGCGAGCCAGTGGTCCAGACGCCCCCACGGAGCCTGATTTCCCACAGGGGAAAGGAACCCAGAAGCCTCTCCCCTTGGTGCTTGCTGCAGCAAGTATCACAAGAGCGTGGTCCTCATCTGGGGGCCCCTGGGGACTCGGGGGGCCTTGGTGAAACTTGACTCTCCCTGACCTGAATTTTGAATCCCCTCAGCTCCGACAGCCTCCAATAAATAACTCCACGCGGCATGAGTGATGGCAAACCCCAGGACGGCTTTCATTTTGCAGAGCGATAAATTCAATGCAATGTCGGCCACGTGTGCACGATTAAACTTTTTATAGCGTCTCATGTTGCTTTACGACTGGACCCCTGCCCCCCTCGGCATCCTTGGCAGAGTCCTCCGCAGGCGGGCAGCGCATCCAGGCCTGCACCCTGGGTCGCGTGGAGGGTGAGCCCCCTGAAGAGTCTTGTGGTTAGATGCCACGGAGCTGGGACCGCGGGCTCCAAGGCCCCGAGCTGGGGGTGGAGCGGGGGTGGAGGTGCCGTGCACTCCTCCAGTCTACATGTGGCGCTGCGGACAGTCACCCGCCCCGGCGGCGACCCGCAGGCTCCTCCCCTGATTTCTCCGCCCTCGTTCCTGGTTGAGCTTTTCTTCTATTCTTTCTTCGTCTTCCTTTTCAGCCTTTGTGTGAATTCATCATTTTTAATGTCCTAGTTTTCTTCCTCTGCTGGTTCAGATGTTGCACGCTAGTTACGGTCTTCTGGTGATTGAGCGTGTTTCATACGCTGCACAAAGCCGGCGCTGGGCAGAGGTCGGACCCCGCGGGTCCCGGGGTCGCACAGCGGGTGGGGACATCCGGGCTCGGGGCGCGGTGGCAGGGGTGCGTGCGCAGTGGGGACGAACCGTCGGTGTGGGGCGGCGAGGGACTTCAGGAGAAAGTGGCAGGTGGCCGCACAAGTGCCACCAGCTGTGCAGCGGACAGTGGAGGCGACCTTCGGCAGCGTCTGCTCTGCCAGGATTTGTAAAGAGCTCACCAAGTTCCCGTCCCCTCGAGTAAAGAAAGAAGAGGAATAAATACGTAAGAAATGAAGAGGAGAGACCATCGATGTGTGTGTCTCTCTCCACAGAAATAAGAAACATTTCCTTTTGTAAGTAAAATGGACATCAAGTTCCTTTCTATGTATGTTTATATATAAAATAAGGAATTTAGCAAGTTTGCTGGGCACAAGAATCCATATCCCAAACTCAGCTACATTTCCATACATTGATATCAGCCAGTCCCGACCTCACACCGTGCCTAAAAATCAATCTCAAGTGACGAAGACAAATGAGGACACGCGTGACTGAAATGGCTGCAGGAGAGAGGCGACTTCTCAGCCAGACTCGTGGGAGCAGACCATAGAGGGAAACGCTGACAAGCCCCACCACATTCAATTAAGAAGTTCAGCGCATTACGGGAAACGTAAGGTGAGCAGAGAAGCCACAGACGGGGACAAAATGCCTGCAGCGCATCTACCGGACCAGAAGTGGCAGGCAAAGTCTGTAAGGGACGCCAAGGGGTCAGTAACAGAAGGCGAACGGTCCCGTGGAAAATGAGGGCAGGACCTGCGAACCGGCGTCCCCGGGAGAGGAGCCGGGCGGGCTCCTAGGCGGTGGAAGGGAGCACAGCCTCACCAGCTGCTTTGTCTCCTGTGGGGGTTCTCTCAGATTACAGGCTGAGCGTTTGCATGTCATTATTTCCCCTCCAAACACCCACTAAAACTGTGATAACGAGAATTTTTATGACATAAGCCATTAAGGACGAGAAGAACAGAACCAGAGACAAAAACAACAAGACTCTGGAAGCGGAAAAGCATACGATCAAGCCGTAGCTGCCGTAGCGGCTGGAGAAAGATGGGCCCTGGGCTGACGAGGGGGACGGCGCAGCGACCAGACGTCTTCCCAGGAACACCTGGCCACTCAGGCAGGGGTCTCGGCAGGTGACTCTGGGGCTGGGGAGGCAGAGGGTGTCCTCCCTGGGACCCACCTGCAGCCCAACCACAGCACCCAGCGAGCAGCTGGCACCTGCGCCCCTGGAGCTCTGCCCTGGGGTGTCTATACTGGCACCGGGAGAGGCCACGCCTGGGGACAACAGAAGTGACACCCCCCCGCCCCACGTCCAGGCTGATAAACAGCTGGTGATCCGTTCACACACACACACACACACACACACATGCCAGCACACCAAACGCAGTCTAGACTCGAGAATGACACCCTATGCGTGAAGATGGAAGGACTCCATCCGTCACAGTAAACAGAAGGAGCACAAACTGCTTACTTAAAGTTTGAAAAGCCGTGGAACTCAGGTGAGCATTGCCTGGCGGGGGGGCAGGGGGAGGGGAGTGAGGAAGGGAATGTGATCAGAAATCAGCAACCATGCTTAAAAAGAGATTTCATTTTGCCCTGGCTGGTGTGGCTCAGTGGACTGAGCACCCACCTGAGAACCAAAGGCTTGCCTGTTCGATTCCCAGTCAGGGCACATGCCTGGGTTGCAGGCCAGGCCCCCAGTAGGGGGTGCACTAGAAGCAACCACACGTTGATGTTTCTCTCCTTCTTTTTTTTTTTTTAAAGATTTTATTTATTTATTTTTAGACACAAGGGAGGGGAGGGAGGGAGAAACAATTCCCCCACCTGTGTGGAGTTGTTCCCAAGCACTTTCCTTCCATCCTGCTCTTTCAGCTCAGATCGCACGCCGCCGTCTGGGCTTCAGGCCGTCAGCGCACACCAGCTCTCCCATATGCTGGGCTGCCTTCTCTCAGGGCAGAACTTCCTCCTGGATCATCGTCCTTCTCCTGAAATGGGGTCAGCTGTTGACGCACTCTGTCTACATTTAGTTGAAAATATCCTTATTCATTTCAGGTCTGTAAGCAATTTTTTTCTCAGGTGTACAATTCTAGGGCCTGCAGAGATTCTTAGTTACCCCTGATAGCTGTGCTCCCCTTCTTCTCCAGCAATAAGACCCCATTTCCGGGTGGGCACATGGCCACCGGGAGTAAAGACTGCTTCCCAGCCCCACGTGCAATGAAGTTCAGCTAAGTCCCTCTTGCAGTGACACAGGAGGAATCTGTGTGTGCCGCTCCGAGGCGGAGTTCCTACTGGGGAAGGGGCAGGCGTGTCCTTCTGTCTCTCCTTCCTCCCTGTTGGTTGGGATGTGAGGCAATGGCTGGAGCACCAGCAGCCATCTTGGGGCATGCTGTGACCTCAGGGATGAAAGTCACAGGTGACCAGGAGCAACCCCATGGAAGGATCTGGGGTCCTCACACCGGTGCACCACGATCATTCTGGGCTGACTCTTTTGGGCTCCAGGAACATAAAGAGAAGTATAGTTACATCATGCTGAATTCATGATTATTTGGGGGCTTTCTGGGATATCCAGCCAAGCCTAATCCTAATTTGATCTAGATGTGGGATGCAGCAGAAAAATATCCAAAAACGAAACAGAACAAGGAAGGGCCACTCTTGCCTCCCTCCCTGGCTGGGTGCTTACAGCAGAGGGCTACTGAGTTTCCAGAGAAGCTGAGCACACGCCCCCTTTATCACAAGGGGGACCAAGTCCCATGGAAGGCATGGGACCTGCTGGGCATTCACACCAGGTGCCCCGGGCTGCATGTGAGCAGTGCTCTCTGTCCCTCTCCAAGTAGATCCTTTTCTTCCATGTTCCAGAAGTCCAGGGTCCACCCAGAGGCAGTGGATGACAGAGGACATGTCCAGGACGCTAGTCAGTGTATGAGGGTGTGTTGCCCTCCGCCACCCTGGTGTCCGGGAATGGAAGGCCAGCAAAGACCCAAGCCAGGCTGCTCTGGCCTCAGGTCCCCAAGATCACTCCTCTGGGTGGCCCCAGTCAAGCTCAGTCCTGCTTGCTCAGCCACTCATGTCCTGCGGGGGAGCTGAGTCTCACGGCGTGTGCCTACCTCCAGCTGGTGGCAGAGGCTCCCGGGCACGGGTCTTGGGTGGGGGCGTTCCAGGCAGGGCTGGGGGTGGGGGCTGCTGTGACTTCTGGCTGGCACTGTGCCTGCCTGTCAGGGGCCTGGGCCCCCTTCTGCGCTGCAAGCCTGGGGCGTGGACGTCACCCTTTCCAGCCCTGAAGTCCCTGTCTGGGCTCTGTGCTGGACACAGGAAGGGGTCTGTGGGGACCAAGGGGAGGGGGCCCCGGAGCTCAAGAGCCCAGGGCTGTGTGCTTTGAGCAGGGTCTCCAGCCGTCACCAGCACACCGCCTAGCTGTCTCCTGTTGGGCAAGCCCTTGAGCCTGTGTGCTGGCAGGGGACACAGTTCACTGACCCTCAAAGTCCCACAGGGCATGGCCCCTGAAGAAGCCCTGGGAAGTCCCCAGCACCATGGGCGCAGTGGGCAGGGAGGGTGCCTGGAGCCAGAGGGCCTCTGAGCCCAGGAGCAGAGGTGGGACAGATCAGGGTGGCAGAGGAGACACGGGTCTGGGGCTGCTCGGTGGGATGAGACCACCTGTGCAGGGAGGGGGCATGGAGTTGGGGAAACTGAGTCACGCAGCCGTCCTGGAGCCCGCCACCACGTCCAGTGAGCGCCGGCCTGCCTGTTCCAGGATTTATTTTTCCTCAGATTGGTGGCAGTCACTTCATACAGTGCTCCCTGCCGGCAGCAAAATAAAGATGCAAATAAACCAGCTGACCCCTCCTGGGGCCACCCGCCCCCCCCACCCCGCCCTGCACGAGCAGCTTTGAATTTTAAATTTCATTTCCCCCCTCGCTTTTCAATCACGGCTTTCCCCGCAATGTCTCCAGCCCTGACCTCATAATGCCCGAGTTAAAAGGCAGCGTCTGGTTTCCAGCTGCAGGTAATTCACTTCTGAATGGTCCAATTACAGCACCCAGGCTCTGCCTGGCTGCGTCTTTGCCGGAGATAACGTGTCACACGGCATCTCGCCGGCTGACCCAGACCTGTTCTCGGACGGGTGGCCACCAGCAGGAGGGACAGGGCCCTGTCTGAACAGCCCCAGTGCCCGTGTGCCCCACCCACCGGCCGAGACCTGTCCCTGAGGGAGAGACAGGTGGCCCCTGGAGACACCGCTGTCCCTGAATCCTGGGTGGGCCGGCTGTGGGCAGCATGCCACCCGGTGATGGGAAAGGAAGCGTGAACCTGCGCTGGGTTGCTCAAAGTCGTGTCGAAGCTGACGGTTCACGGCCCGGACTGGTCACTGTCACAGCGAGGTGGCATCACGAATTTCATGTCCATGGAACATGGAATCTGATCCGATGGAAACCGCCTGCCTTCGAATTTTAAAAATGAAACAGGCCACGTTCTCTGCATGGTCCCCCCCGGAGCACAACACGTTGGTTTCTGAGCAGTTTTGCTTGAAAGGACGTGAGATCGAAGTGATCCAACTTTGAGGCCGGAAGGAACACTCTGGGCCATTTGCAGGGCCCCGGGAGCCTCGAGCACAGCCTCTGTCGCCCGTGGCCTGACAACGGGCCACTGCTGGTGGCTGGGGACCCTGGACTTCGAGCAAAGTACCGCCCCCTTTGAATTTTTTCTTACAAGTAAATGTCCATCACGAACAAGGGAAAAACGAAGCAAAGGCTCCCAGTACGCGGAGAGTGTGCCTTGGCACCGGCCCTGCGCCGTCTCTGTGCCCCGGGTTCTGTCCTGTGTATTGGGGACGGTCAGCAGCACCCGGGGGCCCCTCTGGGGACCACCGTGAAATCCTTAATCTAGTGCTGACCCACCAGGGGTCTTCCATGGGGAAGGCGGAGCCTGCAGAGGGAGGAACAGTGAATGGGGAAGGGCTGGGGCGTCTCGGGGGGAGGTGCCAGCCCAGCCACCCCTCCCCCCTTTCTTCTGGTTGCAGCCGCCCACTGCCAGCCTGCCCGAGCCTGCGCACCACCCTGCCTGGACCGGGGCATCGGCCCCCCAGCCCCTGCCTGTCCGCTGAGTCCCGGCGTCCATCTGCCCTTGAGGGCTCGTCGATTGCTCTCTCATTGGACAAAACTGCCCGCAGCGGAGAGCCAGGCCACCCCACCAGTCTGGTCTCTGCCCCCACCCCACCTCTGCAGCTCCTCCTGGGCCATCAGAGACTCCCCAGGTCCCCCAAAGGCAGGACTGTCTCCCTGAGTTGTGGGAGGCCTGGCCTGAAAGCAGTTTGCCCGGCACTGGGGCTGCAGGGGCTTCTCACCTTCCTACGACCTTTGGGTTTGGTCTCCAGCTGTGTCAGAGATGCAAGCACACGGTTCACAGACTGAAAGGTGAACGGGCCACTTCCCAGGGACAACGGGCATGCAAATGAGGGCCAGACAGGACACGCTTCCCACCCCTCAGACTGAGGGGTCAAGCTGAACAACAAGCTTTGCTGGCGAGGGGCTGGGGGTGAAGCTGGTGGGGACTCGACGGGTGGGGAGCGGGAGACCAACAGGATCTAACCAAGCTGCAGATGCACCGCCCTTCCCGAGGAACGCGCCTCAAAGGTGCGGGGGGGTAGGGGGTGGGGCACATGGGGGTGCGGACCACCTGCAGCAGCGGGGGCTGGGGTCCCTGGGTGTGCCAGTCACAGGGCAACTGATGGGCAAGTAAACACAGCAGCCATGGGGGGGAACAGCAGCCGCCCAGGACCAGAGTGAGGAAGCTGGGGCCGCATTCTGTGTGGCCCCAACGCCCTGGCGAAGGCAGAACTAGGGGGCGGTGGGGGTGGGGGAGGGGAGAGATGAAGAGACAGAGCAGAGGGTCTGCGGGCAGGGACACATCTCTGTCTGACACCAGAATGACGGACACATGTCACTCACTATCCGCTTGTCAGACCACGGAATGCACAGCTCCAGAGGGGCCCTGAAGCAAGCCCTGGGCCCTGGGCAGCGATGGCGTATCTGTGTGGGTTCCTCAGCTGTAACCAGTGACCCCACGAACGCAGATGTCAACGGGGTGGGGGGGACGCAGGGCGGGGGTGTGTGTGTGGGGGAACTCTGTCATCCCTGGTTAATTGTCTGTGGACCTAAAACTGAACTTTTAAAATGTCTGTTAATTTTTAAAACGAATGAAGTAACGGCATGCCAAATCATTAAGCCACAATTTTTATCGAGCGTATTGGGGTGACACTGGTTTACAAAAGGGGTCTCTAGAAATCAACACGAAGCACCAGAAGTGAATGTGCATCAACCCAGCGGCTTAACCACACAGAGGACTCGGTTCGATGGACTCCAAACAGGGCCGTTTGATGAAGCCCCCGCCGCTCCCCACCCCCCGCAGAACGGCCCCCGAGGACTGAGAGGCTCTCGGGCTGAAATCCTCCGAAGGCCTTATGGGGCGTCTTACAAACACAGCCTGGGCTTTGCCTCCAGCTCGGGCCTCACTTCACTTTGTGCATTCTCACCCTTTGGAGAGGCTGGGAGGGAGGGGCAGCCCCGGGACCCCCGTCTTTAAGGTCTGTGGACAAACCGCTGGGCCCCTCTCTGGCTCACCCCTTGTCCCGCACCTCATCCTGTGCAGCCCAGTGAGGCCGAGCGGCGCATCCAGCTCTGGAGAGCTCGTTAGCTGCCTACCCCCAGATCGTTAGCTCTGTCTTTCACCTTCCAAGTTCCTGCAGGTGACAGTTTGTCACTCCTAACTGACAAGCGTCCCCCTTTCTCCTGCCTCCAGCCGTCCCTCCACACTTCCCCAGCCTCCACCCCCTCCAGTGCCAATGTCACATGTGGCAGTCACTTGTGAAGGCGAAGGCACCGTTCTGCTTCTGCACCAACCTCCGAATCAGCCGCCTGTGGCTGCAGAGCGAACTGCCCGAACGTGCCGGCAGCAGGCGCCCGCGGGGCAGCTGTCTCGGGCTGTGGGTCGGTGCCGGATGCCCTGCCGACCTCACCTGGGCTCTGGCCCTGCACTCTGAGTCGTGGGCCGGGCACTGGTGGCCCTAGGGTGGCTGGGACAGCTGGTCTACACCCCACGTGGCTTTTCATCCGAGGCTCCCTCACACTGGGGTCCTCGGCTCCGAGAGAAGGCTGTGAGTTCTCTCCAGGGCTTGCCGTGGGAGTCCCGTTGCGTTTTCTCAGTCAGACCTGTCATCAGACCAGCCCGGCTTCACAATATGGGACAACGGTCTGTCCGTCTGGTGGGGTCGCAGCAGAAACGCGTCCTCACTGAATCTCCCGCCATGGGAGAGCGTCGTGCAGATCCGGTACACGGAAGTAGAGCCCGTGTGTCCGTGCGCACCGTCCTTGGGACCGCGGCTCCCAACACAGGAGGCGGAGACACGGGAACGGCAGAAAATAGCGCCATGTCCCAGCCTCCGCTCCAGAAAGGCTGGGACACGGTGGCTCACCCAGCAGCCACAGCCCCTTCGCTGTCAGGCCGTGGTCACGGAGCACCATTCCCAAGGAAAGGAGCCAGGGAGAGGTGGCCAGCTCCCATCTTGGGCGGGAACGAGTCTGGGACCTGTGACCCTCGAGTGACCGCAGAGACGGGGGTCCGTTGGGAGCCCCGGGATAGCCCCCGAGGGCCGAAGATGGCCTAACTGTCACACCATTGAAACCAGTGCCTTCTCTGCACACACAGGTGGGGGCTGAGCAGGGAAGCCGGCTTCCAGGAGCCAGCCCTCGGAGCGGCTGCGCCTCCTCATTACCGTGGCTGCGTTCCACGGAAGGAATCCGATTCTGCCTTCCAGGGGCATCGTTTTTTTCAAAGCAACTCTTTCACGGGAGAATGACCGGGGACAGCCTTGGCGTGGTGTCTGCTGGGCCGCCCGGTGAGAGGCCCAGGGCCCCGAGCCCGGAGCCCACCGCTGAGTCCCGGGTTCCTGTGGAGGGAGCCCCACTGAGGCCCTGGCAGAGGGGCCCGCACGGGCAGGAGGCTGACCCGGCCTCCCGGCTGCCACTGGTTTGGGAGACGCGGGGGGAGGGCCAGGGCGGCAGAGGAACAGGACAGACAGCACCTCTGGACCAGCCCGCAGACGCACAGTGTGGGGCGCTCTGCAGGTCAAAGCTCCTCGTTTGTCCCACAAACCGCCGCCGGATGAGAGAGAGGCATGGGGATGGCCATCGACGCAGTGACCCCCCGGCCCGGCGCCAGGGCTTCTCCGGGTGGACGGAGCCGCGGTGGAGGCCTGTGCTCTGACAGTGGGCGCACGGCTCATAGCCTAGGTATGAAAACGGCATGGAGCTCGTGTTTGGAGAGGACACTCGAGGAGTTTAAACAAGGAGTGACTGGCTGTGAAATGACCCGGCGGGTGGAGCAGACCGGGCCTCGCGGGCGACTCCGGAGCCAGCAGACGGCACTGTTCTGGCTGCAAAACGGCATGGGCACCCCGGCTCCGGGCTCCGGGGAAATGCCCACAACATGCAACAGGGCCTGGGCTGGGCACTGAGACGCTGTGTCCACGGCCCTTCCAGGGGCAGCAGAGCCCACCGTGGAGGCTGCCGCCCACGAAGGAGGAGGAAGAGGAGACCCGTACAGGAGTTGTAGAAGATTCTAGCCCAGCAACACCCGCCGACTCCCTGATGTGCCCCATGGGGCCCGGTGGGCCCGGCTCCGAGGCCCACACCCTGCAGGTCCCAGAGCCTCTGGTCAGGGAAGCCCACCCACACCGAGCACAGTGTGGGCGCTTGGGGAGGGCCCCGGGGGTCCCCGCAGGGACACGGAGGCATCTCTGTGTGTGTTTCCTGCATGCACACACAGTCCCTGTGCACTCACACAGTCTCACACTTGTGCACACTCACACAAGCGGAGCAGCGTCCTGGGAACACACTTTGCCTGTTTTTCTGATCTGCGCCCTGGAATAAATCCAGGAGGGTTTCCTGTCACAGCCCTCTCCCAGGGGACGCTCCGGGGACAGCCCCACGCACGGAAAGGCAGGGGGTCCCAACAACTACACGGATCGGGGGGGTCCTCGGCACGGAGCTCTGGGGCGAGTGCCCACTGCTGCCTGAACGTCCTCTCCCGGCTGACACAGCTCTGTCCCCCTCTGCCAGCCCCGCCTGTTTCTGGGCTGAGCCCAGCTGGCTGGTCACCTGGCCTGGTCAGCCCTGGCGGTCTCATCAGGGAGAGACCCCATGTCAGAGTCTGGGCAGGGGCGAAGCTGGCAGAAGCTTCCGGAATGACATGGCAGATGGAGCCCCTGGCACTGCCTGCCCTCCCCGGATCGGGGACCCGTCCTGACGAGACAAGGGCGCCTCGGAGACCAGAGCGGGTGCTCCAGACGCTGCTACGGACGGAGCCTGAGCGGGGTCTGAAGCCACTGCACCAAGGGCGGCATCCTGGCTCAGGTGGCACGGGCCTGGTTGCTGTGTAATTAACTTGAACTGTAATGAGCAATAAAGACACAATTACATTCCTGTAAGGCGTTCAACTCCACGCTCCCTCTCTCAATCCACTCCAGAGGCCCGTGCGTGTTCCCGAGGCGAGAACACAAAGGGACACGAGGGGAACGTGTGTTCCCAGGTGTGGCTCTTCCCTGGGAAACCCCGTCCACCATCAGGGGGGCCGTGAGCCTAGCCCCTGGGCCCACCAGCAGGGGGCGCGTCCTGGGGAAGGGAGCCTCAGGAGACCCACAGGGCAGGGACCCCACCTGGGGTCCCCTGGGAGAAAGGCACACACACGTGCACACACACGCACGGAGCCATCACACACCTGCCACTGCACACAACACTGCGTATCCATTGCGTGTCCCTGAGGAGGGCTGCGTGGCTGGCCCAGTGCTTACGCCGGGAGGGTTATTTGGCCGTAATGAGGGAGAAGGCACAGACGAAGTGAAGAGGCCGCGGGCCGTGTGGCCGCAGCACGTGGAAGCCCGAGGCGGGGGCAGGTCCATGGAGGTGGAGCAGCTGGGGGGCAGGGGCTGGGCACGGGGTGCGGGGGACTCTGTTCAAGGTGGCACCTGCCCGTGAACCCGCTAAGCACCAGCGAGCTGCACCTTCAGTGGGCACTTTGAGCACAGGAATCGCGTGATACACGGATCACTGTATGTGAATGAAGCTGTTTTTAAAGACAGGCTGAAGGAGGGCGGGCAGGCTTCAGGGCGCAGAAGGGGAGGCCTGGTGGTGGGGGAGGGGCGCATGGACGGGCTTGTGGGCTTCTCACCCTCTCCCAAGCCCTCCCTGCTCCTCACACCAGGGGAGGGAGCCTTCCTCGTGGGCCTTCAGGGAGCACCAAGAGGGGGGACACAGGAGCAGGGGAGGGGGTCTGGCTGTGTCTTCCCATCCCACCCTGACCCTGAATGGTGCACTTTGCCCCCGGAGGCGACTGTAACCTAACTGAGCCTCAGTTTCCCCACTGTCCTGCCCATAGGGCTGCTAGGAGCTCAGGCCCGGCAGAGCCTGTCCACAGGAGAGGGACCACTGTCACCACGGGCGTTGTGGGGGACAGTCACACCCCCTTCCTGGTGACCCTCTACGGCAGCTGTCAGTGTCCCCACAAAGGCAGGGTGAGCCCGCACCACCAATTCCCAACGGAGCAGGCAGGACACGCTCCCCACGCCCACCTGGGGACAAGACCAGTGGGCATGACCCCCAAACCCCTATCTGAGGGGCCATCCTGCTCCCAAGTCAGATGGCCTGGGAGGGCCCGGCACTGGGCAGGGAGCTCTGAGCAGGTCAGTGGTCGGTGGGGGGGTGGCAACCCAAGGCCCATGCCCAGCAGAGGCGGCATCCCTGGGGCCATAGGAGGAGCCCCCCACCCCCCGGGAGCCTTAGCGGAAGGCCAGGAGGGAGCCGAGGCTGCATGTATGGGGCCGTCCGAGTGTGATATGGGACAAAGCCTGCAGCTGGTTGTTTTTACAGGAAAACGTTCGCAAGGTCGTTTTTTACAGGAAAGCTGCGCCGCCTGGATTTACGGCCACGTGCAGAGAGGGTTTTAATTACCACGTTTTAAGAAGTGTCATCACCACTGCAGCCGGCTTCGAGAGACACTCCGAGCCCAGCCTCGGCTCAGGGGGCACAGCCTGCCCCAGGGAGCCTCCTCCTGCCCGGGCCGGCACCTGCCCAGGACCGCCCAGACCCAGCTCAGAGGGGACCCTGGAAAGTAGCCCCACCAGGAAGCCCAGCACCTCTGCTTGCATACCAGGGACCAATCAGTTCCCTGCCAGGGCTCTGCCCGAGGGGCCCAATGGCTGGCATCCTCTCTCCCCCAGTCCCCTGCTGGACATGGGCAGTGCCTGGCCTTCACCTCCCTCTGAGCAACCCCCCTCCCCACCGATGGGACTGTCACCTCCCACGTTCTGAACACTCTGCTTCTGAGGATGCAGCCCAGAGCCCGCCCGGAAGGGAGACCTGTGGAGGGTGGGGGCTGGGCCCGCAGCTGAGAAGGAGCCTCTGAAAGGACAGAGGCCGGGTCACTCTGCCCTCGGCTACATGTGGGCGTAGCAAGAACGCCCTCACACCGCCAGCTTCTGAGTGGTTTTTCCTTATTGTTTTATGTGTAACTAAAGATTATCCTTGAAAAAGTCCTCTGTAAAAAGGCTTCACTGATTTGAAACCCACGTTTTTCTCTGTGCATTTTAAAGTGTGGGGGGTGAAGAAGTCTAAAAGACCCACATCTGCTGGGGGGCTGCGGAGGAGGTGGAGGTCCAAGGGCAGTTCCAGCCCAGGAACTCCCCACACTGTGCTGGGGAGGAGGGTCTGAGACCCTCCCTCACCTGCGGGGCCTCTGGGCCGGGAGGAAGTCGCCCTCAGGGGGCTGGGAGAAGCCTCAGGGGCACAGGGCAGACAAGGAGGAGTGAGGGGTACCGGGCCTCCTGGCCCCCGTCTCTCTTCCCAGCAGAAGCCTGGTTCGCTGGGGGCCAGTCTGTGCAGTCACCGCTGGGCGTCCCAGGAGGTGCGTTCGGCTGAGCTGGGGCCCCAGGGGGATTAATATGTGGCTCTGTGCTCACAGGGCCGCTAGTCAGCCAGGGAGGCCTGGGACGGTGCCGGGACTGACCAGGCCCCACCCGGCACAGCCTGGTGCCCAGCTGGCTCCTGCCGAGGCCTCCAGGCACAGGGTGTGAGGTCTCAGAGAGTGCCCTGCTGTGGGGGCCGCGGCCTTGCTGCCTGACTCCCTCCCTGACTCAGCAGGGATGCCCCCCACCCGCAGCCCGCCTGTGGCCACCACAGCTGGAGGGAAGGTCAGCCTCTGCCTCTCTGATAAAAACGATCAGTTTACAATGCCTACTCTTCAGGTTCTGGCCCACAAAGGCCCCAGCAGCAGACGCTGGGGAACAACATGAAGTGTGGGGACAGAGAAGCAGGTAGGGCCACCGGGAGGCCAGGAGCAGAGCGCTGGGCGACAGGGGCCCACCCACCAGGCCCCTGAGCTCCTTGGTCCCCGGCATCGGGGACGCCAGGACACCAGAAACCCTCCCCCTCCTGGCGTCCCTCTCCGTGCCAAGTGGGTGAGGCCACTGACTTGGGGACGGCCTGGGCTGGGGGCCACCTCATGTCCCAATAAAGGCAGGTCCCAGCTCTAGACAGGCCACCACTCAACTCCCGAGAAAGGGTCCCCAGAAACTGCCCACACCTCCTGTACCCCTCTCGCGGACCGAGGTGCACAGCGTAGCTGGGCGCGTGGTTAACCATCTGCCCTTCAACAAGGAAGCATTCAACGTGCCCAGTCGGCCCCCTGAGGTCACTGAGAAAACCCTCCAATCACACACACTTCACTGTCCTGGGGAACAAAGACTTTCTGCTCCTGACAGTCTGAAGGCAAAGAGGCGGGCGGGAGGGACCCTCCCCATCATGACCCCAGGGCCAAGGAGCCCTGGGCACCTGCACCCGCTCTCCAGGAATCTCCCTGTGAGGGCTGGGCTGGGAGTTGGGCCAGGGTGCTGTCAGCTCCTCCCGAGGCCCCAGCAGGGATGGCAGGGACGCAGGAACCCAGCCCCCGCTGCTCTTGCTCTGGGACCTGAATTTCCAGCCCAGCAGAAGTGTGCAAGGCGGGTGAGCTGGCGCCGAGGGGCCCAGGCAGCCTTGGCTGGCTGGCCACCTTCCTGAAGACACGCGCCTGCCCCCCTCCCCGAGCCCCCACTCACACCTGTCAGGTCTCATTACCTGGGCCGTCACCCAGTGCTTGAGCCTCGGCCCCTTCGACCTTGAAGTCTGCCTCCCGACAAGCCAGGGGCCCCGGCCGTGTACAGCTGCGAACAGGGAGCTGGGGAACAAAGGCTCTCAGCCACGCACGGCAGAGGCCGGGTGTCCTTGGCGAGACCCAAGGTCGGGCAAGGCCTCCTGAACCACAGCCGCCAGGCTGGCAGGGCCCTCTGCTGACCGCCTGTCCTGTCCAGCACACTCCGTGAAGAGCAGCCGCTGCAGAAGCAGGCAGACGGGGTTCAGCGAGGTTGCCCTTGGGTTGGAGTCAGGGTTCCACCTGTGGAGAGGCGAGGTAAGCGGGGCTGAGCCTGAGCTCATTTGGGGTGTCCCAGGGGCCCTTCCTTGGGAACCACGAACATTCAAACCACAGGAGCCAGGCCAGCGTAGGGGACCCTCAGCCAGTCATACTCGCCTGCACCATGAACCCTAAAGCCAGCTGTCACCCTGCTGTCTCCAGCGGCCCACTCGCTCCAGAAAGCTTCATCCTGTGAGGGACAAGCCTTTCGGAGCCTCTGGTGCTCATGGCATCATCAGCCTCAACGTCTGGGCCAAATGTCAGTGGCGGGTGGGGGGACCAGGCTGCAGCTCCGAGGCGGCCAGGACGGCAGGCAAAGGAGGCTCTGTCGGGGGAGACAGCCTGGGCCTGAGGCCGGTGCTGGACTGAGTTCAAGCTGGCTCTCCGGACAGAGTTCCAGTTTCTCAAAACGCTGCTCCACATGGAAGGGGGATATGCAAAGCAGGGTGCCCAGGCCTGCGGTCGGGTGAGGGGGAAGGGCCAGGGGCGGAGATGACGCTTCGGGGCTCCCGCCTGGCTTGGGGCTTTGATTCTGGGCTCCCTGGGGGAGCCGGGGGCCTCCTCTCTGAGTCCAAAGCTTGAGAAGCTGACCAGCTGGCTGAGCTCCCTTGTTCTGACACCCGCACCGCTGTCTCGGGGACACAGCCCCGTCCAAGCACAGCCACTGTCCCAGCACCCAGAGGGCCGGAACTGTGTGAGGGGCAGGGGGTGGCCCGCCTGACACTCATGGGCCTCTTGTCTACATCCAACCCCCTCGGCAGAGCTGTTCTCTTTATTTTGTAATTTGCTTTGCAAATAAACCTGAATTAAAAACCATATATATCTATTTTTAAAAACCTTAGCTTTTGCTTCCTTAATTAAACGTCTGCATGACGCTTTTCTCCAGGAAAATTCAACTAGGGCTTCATTTTTGTTGTTGAGAAGCCACTGGTGCTCTGAGCCCTGGAGTTTTAGTCAAAGCCTTCGACAGGGCTTCCCAATTAATCCGTCCAGGGCTGGCGCCGCAGTGTGGCTGGGACGTTCCACACGGGCAGGAGACCCCGCATCCCGGCCAGTGGGACTGGTAGTCACTGGGAGAGGCCAGCTCGAACCACACGACTGCCACGCTTGTGTCGTCCCCCCGCCCCAGGCAGCCCCACAGGCCTCTCGTTCCAGTCCTGGGGTGAGCATCCACTCCCAGCTGGGTCTGGAGGCGCACAGATGCCCAGGCAGAGGGCTGGAGCCAGCGAGCGCATGCTCTGGGGCCCAGAGGTGCCAGTGGCCCCCAGGTCTGCACATCAGACTCCCCCTCTGCCTATGGAGAAGGAGGCCCATGGCTACGGCTGCCTCCTGGCCACTGAGGGTCGGGCTGCAGGGACTGGCGGCACCATGCCTGCGTCTCAAGCCACACCTGCGGCTGCCTGGCGCTCTTGCAGGCAAGGAGCCCTGTCTGCCCACCTGCAGCCTCCCTCCCACTTCACATAGGTCACAGCCATGGCGGGGACCCCACAAGGACAAGAAGGCTTCCGGGAGGCACACGCCAGCCGGATCCCTGAGGTCAGAAAGTGCCCAAGAGGGGGCTGAGAGCTCCCAGCCCAGGGGCTGCAGGAGTGAGCTCAGGGCAGGGCGGGAGCCCAGCTGTGGGGACGCTGAGCAGGGACGCGTGGGGTTTGGGGAAACCCAGGCCCCTCCGGCTGCAGTAGGTATCTCCATACTGGCTATCGGGGACCCTCAGAGCTGTGGGGGTCCCCCAGGTCCACGGCCATGCCGCACCGGCCCCTGACCAGCAATGCAGGTGCGGCAATGCCCTGTGACAGAGAGCGAAACACCTCTCTGCGTGGGAGAGTCCCCAATGACCTGACAGCGGTTTTCCAGGGCTCGCAGCACCTGTCTTCACCCCGAAGTTCACTGAGTCCAAGACTCGTAAGGCAGCTCCGCCTCTCTGGGCACAGTCCCCGATTCTGCTGGGGTCACTCAGGCCCCTCTTGCCCTCTGCCGAGGGGAGGCGCTCAGCTGCGGGGGCGCCCAGGATGGGGGTGCTGCGGCAGCACCAGCCCGTCCGCTCTGGTTTGGGTGGGCAGCCAAGGGGGAGCCCTGAGCCAGCGGCCTTGGCATGCGCAGCTGTCCCAGAGGCGTGTGGGCTGCCATGTGGCTGGGATGTGGCCTTCCTGACCACGGGGCCCCATCCACCGTGTGACCCTGCATCCCCAGGCCAGGTGGAAGGGCCGCAGGATGGCAGGCCCGGGCAGGCGTGCCTTGCTGAGGGCTGTGACTGGGATGGCCTGAGGCGGGCCAGCATCTTCCCAGAGGCCCCGTGACCGTGACCATGAGTGACAGCCCTTCCCAGGGAGCACTCTGTCAGCCAGGCCTGCTCTGGGGCTGTCTGCTCAGGGCAGCACCAGTCCCCAAAAGGGCAAACTCCTGCCTGCCCTCCCAGACCCCCCGGCAAATGTCCACCCTCACTGCTGCCCAGGTCGGCTCGGGTCCTACCCTCCACAGACCCTCCAGGGGCCTTGTGTCCTGCTGGGGTATGAGTGGCCCCAGGGCTGCAGCAAGAGCACCTGGTGGCTCTGGAAAGGTCAGCTGCAGTCAGGGTAAGAGGCAGCCCCAGTGACGGCCCTTGTGGGCCCCGTGCCCAGGCGGTGGCTGCGGTCACCGGAAGCACCCGGCCCATTGCCCGGCCTCCACGTCTGCATCTCTCCACCAAGACCTCCAGCACTGGGTGATATCCAGTTTCCACCTGTGGCTGCTCCTGCCTGTTTGAATGCCCGACCCGTTTCCGGGCCACAGCTGGATAAACAGGCCTGGCCCTGATAGGCCAAGGAAGGGTGGGAGGCGGCGGCAGTGGGGCAGGAAGCCAGGGAGTGGCCAGATGGAAAAGCCAGGGGCCGCCCGGGGATGTCCGCAGGGAGGTGTCCAGGGACCACCCAAGGCAGGTCCCCGCAATGGAGAGGGCAGCCCCTCCCCTCACCCTGCCTGCTCAGGTCGAAGCTCCAGGGTCAGGGCTCCAGGCACCTCCTCTTGACCTCTGGCTGCAGCCCCGGAAATGCCTGCTGTACCACCAGCCAATCTGTCCAGCCCGAGCCCAGGTGTGAAAAGCCCAGCTTCCCGTGACCAGAGACGGAGCTTCATTCTACGTCACCAAAGCCTAGGCCTGCCTTTTACAAACAGAGGGACAGAGACAGACAGGACACACCAAGGACTGTGCTCGGAGGTTTGGGCTCACTGCCGTCCCCTGGCAGGCTCGGCCCACACCTGCCTCCCCGAGTGGCCAGGACAGTTTGGAAGCCCAGTTTTCTCTTCCAGGACCAGGTCTTGGGCAGCCTGCAAGCGGCTTAGACCCGTTTCCTGATGTCAAAACCAGGAGAGGCTGGCGGTCTGCCTGCGAGCAGGGCGGCAACATCTACAGCCACAAGCCCGCCGTGGCGACAACTGCCCACTAAGGCCGGCTGCTGAGCAGGGAAGGGTCTCCCCCAGGGGTGGGTTGGGGTCTCCTGGACTCCCGCTGTGCTTGCCGCCTTTCCCCCAGGCTCCAGGCTCAGCCCCTCACGCTGCCACTCAGAGACCTGGGCCCCCCCCGTCCGGACCCTGGGTCCCCCCCATCTGGACCGTGCGCCCCTCCTGCAGTCTCAGCGGAACCTGGAGTTCTCAGGGTCTGCGCTGGGGAAGGAGCCTAGGGCAGGGAAGGGCTCCCGGGAGAGGGTGAATGTAAGTTGGGACCCCCAGTGCCCCGAGCCAGGACCAGGAGTGACTGGACGCCCGCTCGTCCGCAGGAGCTGGAGATGGTGCGAATGCCTACCGCGTGCTGCCCTGGTGTTTTGGCACTCGTAACCTCGCCCCAGCCTCAGGAGGAGGTGCTGCCATTTCCCCACCTCACGGGCAGCAGACGGCAGCCCAGAGAGGGTGAGCGATGTGCCTGAGGCCACACAGCGGGCAAAGGTGGGCTGGTGACCTGGCATCTGGGTCCGCAGTCTGTGCTGTCAACCAGTGCTGTCCCTCCACTCGCCCCCTGGGCCCCTGCCAGGTCCCGCAGGGCACCAGCTCACAGTGTGGATCCGTTTCAGCCTCCCCTGCACTCTCACCCGAGAAAAGGGCAACTCCTGGACAGTCACACGCCCGAGCGACCTGCCACCCTGCCCTGGGCTCCTCTCAGCTCCCCGTGTAAAAGGCGGAAGCAGCCTTGCAGAAGGAAATGAGACTCCACAGGCAAAGTGTCCTGCTCAGCAGGTGAGGCTCCAGCAGGGCTGCTGGCCAGCGTGGGGGTGGGCAGGCAGCCTGGAGGCGGGGCAGCCCTGCGGGTGCACACGGGCTCAGACTCTGGCTGAAGGGTCCTCAGTCAGGCATGCACGGTACATGGGCCATGTGAGCTCACCTGTGTACCACGCACACCCACATGCACACCCACGCGAGCACACCTGCACAGGTGATCACCTGCAGACAGACGACAGGCCGCCTGCCCAGGGCAGAGCCACCATGCCCTGTGCCTCGGGTCAGAAATGAGCCCTTGGAGCATCTGGCTGTGTCCACTATGGGGACCCAGCCAGGCCCTGGACTGGGCACCAGCACGGGCACCCCCCACGGGGCCTCATTCCACCTGGGGAGGGGAGTCTGGTCCCAGCACGCAGGCTCTGGGCATCGGCTCCCTGGAGGAGCCCAGGCCCTGGCAGATTCCAGCTCCCCATCCCCACCCCGTGGCCTCAGACACTTGCCCTAATGCCCCAGGGGCGGCTGCCCCCTTCAGTAAAGTGGAGAAGGGACCCCTCCTCACAGTGGCACAGCGAGGCGGTGACCTCAGCGTCTGGGGCTCAGAAAGCCCCGTAGATGTTGGGTGTGGTTATGACACTTACTTTCGCTGGTGGCAGAAACACTAGCAGTAGCAGAGGACAGAGAAGTTAGTGGCAGCATGGCGTGGCACCAGCTGAGGCAACAGCCGCCTAGGGAAATCATTGGTGGGCACCACTCCCTCCCCTGGAGAGGCCTAGTGGAGTCTGCCTCCGGGTGCTGTCCTGGTTGGAGCTCAGGGGGAGCCATCTGACCCTGCTCCCCGCCCCCAATGCCCACCCTTCCTCCTGACAACCCCACCACGGCCTGGCCCGCAGCACCTCCTACTGTTTGTGGGGCACCTGTGTGTGCCCAGCCCTTCACCTCCACCTCGAGGTGTGCACCCCCCCAGGCCAGGAGACAAGCTGCCTGGGGGGCGGGGCTCAAGCTCCACACGGCCAGTTGGGTCTGGGGGGCGGCTGCTCGTGGGGAACAGTAAATATTTGAGACTTCAGCGCAATCGCTGCAAAGCCAGGGCACGTGGGTCCCAGCTGTCACAGCGGCCCTGTCACTGGCTCAGCCATCAATGCGAAAGGTCAGAGCTGCCCCTAGGTGACCTTTGAATCGAAGTCTTCAGCTCCCCGCTGCCCCTTCGGCAGCGGTGGGCTCAGGGAGGCGATGACGGTGGGAGGTGACATGCTCACAGCCCACAGGTCGTGGTCCCGAGTGCCTGCCGGCTCAGCAGTTGCTTGAATGAAAGGCAGAGGCCTACGAAGACATCGGCATGCTGGGTGGGGCGGGCAGGGATGTGGGCAAAGCCTCCTGCTGTGGACATTTATTGTTTGCAAATGAGGTCATCCACTGAAAACAGATAAGGGGATGAGGCCCAAAGCCTCCACCCTGCCCACTCCCACAGGCCAGCCAGGATTCAGGGGCACACCTCCGTCTGTCTCTCGGGACACCTGAGATGTGGCCCCGGAGTAGGAGGCAAGAGGGGAGGCCTTGGCACCTGCCGCAAACACGCATGCACCTTTGGGACCAGGCACCTGGGAAGAGACAGCAGAGTTACTGCCACATGTTGCCCCGGAGAAAGCTGAAGCTCAGAGAGGTCAAATCGCTCGCCCGATGTCACATAGCTGAAAGGGGAGCAGAGCGAGGACAGCAGCCCAGCACTCTCTGCCCTCTGCACCTGGCTGTTGGCATCGCTGACCTTGGAGACTGTGCACCTCAGAGCCACCCTGGTTTGGTTAAATTGCTGCTGGTACGGGGTTCTCGCTGACCCTGTTTCTGCCCAGCTCGCAGGGCCCGGTGCCGAGGGGCAGAGCTTCCGAGGGATCTGCGAAGAAACTCTTAGAGCTGCACAAACTCTGTTTTTCAAACCCAAATTAGGGTTCTGGCAAAGAATTACAGTTTAGTTCGCAACTTTCCTGGAACGTCTCGTGAATGTGTGATTATCGGGTGTCATCACATATTTCATGGGTGGCTTCTTCGAAGGATTATCGTTTTTAGCAATCTGGGGCCAGGGGCCTCCTCTGAGCTGCCAGGGTCAGCCCCACCCCAAGCCCCAAACTACCTCTGTCACAGCCCAAGATGCTGTAGACAACAGGCTACCCCTGGGTTTCAGTTCAGGAAAACAGAGGGATCCCAATAAATGCTGGGTGGATGATGGGTGGATGGGTGGATGGTGGATGGGTGGTGGATGGTGGATGAATGGATGGAAGGATGGTGGATGGATGGAAGGATGGATGGATAGATGGATGGATGGATAGATGGGAGGAAGGATGGATGGATGGAAGGATGGTGGATGGATGGAAGGATGGATAGATGGATGGATGGATGGATGGATGGAAGGATGATGGATGGACGGAAGGATGGATGGATAGATGGATGGATGGATGGATAGATGGGAGGAAGGATGGATGGATGGATAATTGGATGGATGGATGGATGGATGGATGGATGGATGGTGAATGGATGGGTGGATGGATGGATGGTGGATGGTGGATGGACAGGTAGATGGAGGGATGGATGGATGATGAATGGATGGTGGATGGATGGATGGAGTCACCCTTCCCTTGACATTGACATGAGCTGGTACGGGACCCTGAACCTGCCTCAAAGAGCTGGTCCTGGGGCCTCTGTCCCTCTGATGTGAGGCCATGGAGGAAGGGCAGGCACAGGCTTCCGGAAAGTTCCAAGTGCTGAGTAAATTACCAAGCCCAGCAGTCAGGTCCTCGTCGCTGCCCCACCCAGAGGCTGCCTGGGGGGCAGGAGGACATGATGACGCTATGTCTCTGTTAAGAGTCCTGCTTCCCCTTGGAGGGGGGGCCGTGAGTTAATTCATTCACCGTGGGGGATCAGTCATCAGTAAATGAGATTAAATGCTCTTGAAATGGAATTAAAATGACTCAAACAGCAGAATATCATTTTCTTAACTCACTCCTGACAGCCACTTCCTGCTTTAACTCCTCACTGGCCTGTCCCCACCTCCGGAGGGAACTCCCAGGAGCAGGGCACCAGGACCCCCCTCGTGCTCCTGCTCCAGCCCAGGCGCCACTGCAGATACAGCCGCAGGCTGTCCCTGCAGACCCCCTCCCAGCCTTGGGGACCCTGAAAGAGCAGATGGCTTCTCTGGTCCCGAGCCACAGCTGTCAGAACTCGCAGCCGAGACCCTCGGCCGGCACCCCTGCCCAGGGCTCCAGGGACCAGGCAGGATGGAGGAAGGGGGGCAGGTTTCTGGCTCCTTCCTGCATTCAGCCAGCCAGCCAACCAGGTCTTCCTCCCTGTGGGCCCACTCTGCACGGCCTCCTTGGGAGACCCCACCCACAGCCGTCTGGATCGGGGGCTGCAATTCGACCCCCAACGATGCTGCTCCCATGTCCGTCTTGGAAGGGAGGAGAGGACCGCTCTACTGGGCCTGCGCAGGGCCACCTCCACCATGGAGTCCCCCACACAAATGCCCCATTTCTCCAAGGCCCCCTGGGTGTCTGGACCTTCCTTAGAAGCCAGAGGCAGTGAGTCCCCCCACGCCCCTGCCCACCTCCCGCCCCACCAGAAGCTCAGGTCTCTTTGAGGGGCCCTGATTGTTAGAAGCTGATACCAGAGGGGCTGGGAGACTTTCTCAATAATCCGCTCTGGCCTGATCGTTATTTCTCATTTTCACTGAAACGCTCATGTGTCGGGAGCGTGGTCGGTGATCTGCCAATTCACCGCGGCGGGGACCCGGGGGCTCCTGGCCCTGCGCACGTGTCCCCCAGGGGTCGATGGGCCACATTCTCACTGGTCAATAGCTGTAAATGGTGAGATTTATGAGACAAGCCCCGACAGCCTCCCGGGGTCATGGCTCTGCCAGCAGTGGCCAAGGGAGGGCGCTGTCCCCAAGGGCCGGGCCTGCCCAGGGGCTCAGCTACTGGTGGCCGGGCTGCAAGCACCTGTTCCTGAGAGCTGGCCTTGCTCCTCTGCTGAGCCCGGCTCTGCCCAGCTCCGGGCTCCAGAAATGGCCAGGGTCCCCAGAGTTCTGGTAAGAACCCCTCGCTGCCCCAGCAACAGGCCTCTCGGTGGCCTGTCCCCTGAAAGGGCTCCCCTCCCTCTCCCCTGCCCCCCAGCGCCAGGACTGCTTCTCCCAGGAAATCTGCTTGCATGACCCCCAAACCTCCCTCTCAGCCTGTCCCCAGCCAGGCCCTGCCCTCTGCTCAGCTGTGTCGTTCACTCTCGTGGTCCAGCGAGAGAACTGATCTCTGCCTGTGCAGGCCGAGTGGAAATGCTGGGGTGGTCACCTCCTCCACTCCCGACCCTGGATCCCTATCAGTGCCACCCTCAGCTCCGGGGAGCCAGGATGGGCTGTCCACTGAAGCCTGCAGCAGTGAGGGCTCTGCAGAGATGGGGCCAAGAGGATGTGTGTATGTGTGCATGTGTGTGCATGTATGTGCTGTGTGTATGCATATGTACAATCACATGTGCATGTGTGTTGTAAGCATGTGTGTTGCATGTGTGCCTGCGCATGTACGTGTGTGCATATGTATGAGTGTGAGCTCGTGTGTCTGTGTGTGCGCACGTGCATGTGCATATCTGTGGGAAGAGATTCACATGAGGGGGTTGGCTCAGTGGCTGTGGAGGCTGAGCAGGCAGCAAGCTGGAGGCCTGCCCAGCCAAAAGGGTCAAAATAAAGGGCCGGTGTGTGTGTCTCAAGGGAAAGCCAGCAGCACACTGACCTCTGTCCCCAGGCCCTGCTCTCCTGACCCTCGGGGGACTGAGTCCACAGCCCTGGACCACCAGGCCGTTCAGGCTGAGGGGTCTGGATGCCCCCACCCACCTGGCTCAGGCTCCTGGGAGTCAGGGCAAAAACAGCCCCGTGTCTTTCCACAAGGAAGCCTAAAACACAGAACATTTGAAACGGGAAGTCAAACACTTACTAAATGTTTTGGAATTTGTCAAAAACCATAGATGCTGGGTAGGACAAAACCTGTTTTTAGAGAGAGATGACCAACCACCATGAGAGGGGGCGAGAGCGTCTGATGCCCCGCACGCCCCAAGCGGGTCTGCGGCAGCCAGAGAAGGGACTTCTCCAGTTCAGTCCCTCTGACCTTGCCCTTGTGCTGTGCGTGGCCAGCTGACCACGGAACAGTGACAGGCCTGCCGGCCCGCCCACACCACCCTCCCTGAAGATGCAGCCAGCCAGGAGCCGTCCTCTCCCTCTGCTGGCAGAGTGAGGCCCCCGCCCTGAGTCACCCCTGCCAGGAGGACCCACCCTGCCTCAGGTACCAAGCCTCCAGCCCATTCACTGCCCCAGCAACACCTGGCTCACACTAAGACCCCATGTCCCCCGATGTGCCCTCCGTGCCCACTTGTCTGCCGTGTGGTTCCAGGGACCAGTGTCCTGTTCTCCTTCTGCTCCCCCCCCATGCTCCCTCTGTCCCCCAGGTTTCAGCATCTTCCTCCCGGGGACACCTCGTCCTGTCCCAGGCCCCACGGCCCTCCTGCCAGCTCTCCAAGCCAGGGAGAGCCCTCCACAGTCAGGGACAAGCCAGGTCCAGCCCCTCCTCCAGAGGACATGCGTTCAGGGGATGCAGGCTTCCCAGAGGCCTCCCCGCCCCTCACTGCCTCCCTTCTCGCTAATCCCCATTGTGTTTGTAGATCTGATGAAACGGGAAACAGAAAATCAATCTGCGCCGACAGCAGGGAGACAAAGACCCCGGTGCCTAATGACACTGTCCCCTCCCACACAGGACAGCAGGCCACCCAGTCTGGGGAAGTCAGCCTTTATTTGCACAGAGATGATATCGAATTACAGCTTGCAGGCTCACGCACACGTTCTCATTGTCTGCCTGTCCCTATTATCCCAGATAGAGCCCGCTCCCCTCCCTGGGGGCCTAGCTCACTGTGGGACTGGGGGACCCAGGGAAGCCACTCCTCACGGCCCTGCCTGACTCCAGAGTGGCAGGGCAGCCTGGGCACGGGTCCTGCCTTGGGGGGCACAGCTGGTCCCCTGTCCCAGCACAGCCCACCTGCCCTGCCCACATGGCCCAGAACGGGGGCCCCAGCCTGAGGGTGGCTGAGGGTCAGAGCGGCCGCTTCCCTGAACAAGGCCGACCCTCAAGGGTGACTGTCCAGGAGATGGTCGGGGCCTCTGGCTTTCCCTCTTCCTAGCGTCGGGGTCTGGGTGCGCCCTCACAGTCTCCTGCCATCGAGGGAAGTGGACAAGGCCCGGGGCTTCATGTGACCTCAATGGGCCTTGGGTCCAGCCCGTCCTGCTAGGAGCTGAGGGGTGTTTCCCAGACCCACGTCCTGTGGCTACAGGACAACGACCTGGTCCCCACTGCCCTGTGTCCCGTCCTCAAACAGGGCCGAGGCGCTGGGGATCCTGGGGCTCAAACGGCCCAGACACGGAGAACAGTGATCACCGGGCGGGCTGTCCTCCCCGGCACCGGGGACTGGGGAGCCCATGCTTGCGGTCAGGCACACCACATCCTCCCAGTGGCCCTCTGGAGCCACACCCCTGCCTGGGGTGTGTGTGGGGGTGGGGCTTGGCACTTGACCTCCCCTGGTGAGGCCCCA
Source organism: Macrotus californicus (assembly GCA_007922815.1). NCBI lineage: Eukaryota > Metazoa > Chordata > Mammalia > Chiroptera > Phyllostomidae > Macrotus > Macrotus californicus. The sequence goes on from VMDR010000147.1 coordinate 119,815, forward strand.
GGTAGGAGCGCGGCAGCACGGGCCCAGGGAGCTGACCTACTGCGGCTGGCACAGCCCCTGCCTGTCCACACCAGGTTTCCTTGTTGCCCCGAGTGAGGCACCTGCCTGCCCCTTCCCCGCTCATTAGGGCCCAAACAGCTGCATCCCTGCTGACTCCGAGGAGGGCGCCCCTCTCGGGGCCGCTGGGCCCTGTGGCAGGCCATGCAGACAATGGCGCGCACGAGGCCTTTTGTCGGGCATCCGGCACACGGGGAAGCTGAGTGGCACAAGTGAGACCGGAGGTGCATGGTGCTCGGGCAGCGTGGCGCCGCAGAAGGCTTCTTAATTAGCTTCTAGCTCAGCACCTTTGACAACTAAATGATTCACGGTCCCCAACTCCCGGGGTACAGCTCGGGGCTAGCTCAGCGGGGAAGCTGGGCCGAGGACACACGATGCCAAAGGACCGGTCCTCACGGCAGATGCTCCTGCAGAGCACTCCTCCGTGGGGGTCGCCACAGGTGCACTGCGCTGCGCCACCTGGGGGGTGTCACTCGATGTCTCTGGGCCAGGCAAGAGCACATCACCATTGGCATCGCCCTCCTCTGGGCCCTTCCACAGAGTGACCCAGCCACCTGGAGGCCCCTCAGGGCCGCCACCCCGGCTGAGGTCCATCTGTGCTATCACACGTCCTGGACGGCCTATGTGCCGTCAGCGCCTCCTCCCCCACTGACGGGGACACAGGAGGTAACACAGGGTCTGAGTGACCGTTGCACCTCCATGCCAGCACAGGGTCAGCCCCCAGGCCATGAGAGCACGCATGGCCCAGTGGCCACCCACCCACCTGCGGAGTGAGCCAGCTTCAAGAGGCTCCAGGCGGGGGCTAAGCAGCCTGCCCCTCCCTGAGCCGCTGTGGCTCTCCCTCGGCCAGTCTACGTCCAGGAGCAGGTCCTTCTGGAGGCTGGCTGGGGACAGGAAGCCATAAGCCCAAGTCCGCTCGGTACCCGCATTTAACGGCCCCTGTCAAGGACCCCTGCCCAGAGTCAATCACCCTGGAGGTCTCAGACTCGCAGTGCTCAGCAGGCCGGCTGACACTCGTGCGGGACCCCGTGCTGGTCAGCTGTGTGTCTCCCCAGTGCCCCTCCCACCACCCTCTTTCTCTGTGATGAGTGTGGAAGGGCCCGGGGAAGGCCGGAGGCCAAGGTCACTTCCTGAGCCTTTCCCTAGGAGCCGGGAAGCCCAGGCCAGGCCCTTGTCAGTGTTGGAATGACACGAAGGTGGACAAGCAATTTCTGAGCCTCCACTCAACGAGCCCAAAATTCAGAATGAGCAGGGGGCAGCCAGCAGGTGGGACCTGCTCTGTGCCTGGACCCCATCCACCTGGCCCACCTGGTCCACCTAGACGAAGGCCTGCCATGGGGACATGCGCACCCAGCGCCCCTGGCGTGTGATGAGCAGAAGGAGCACCAGCTTCAGGCCAACTTTCTGCAGTGACCCCCAGGGGAGCAGGTTCTTTGAAGCACCTGGCACCTGGGCAGGTTCCTGCACGTCACAGGTGCTCCATGACTATTTGTGGGTGATGAGCGCAGTGCCCGCTGCGTGTCAGACGCACACTAACCTCGTTAGGGAAACAGTCACTACTTATATTAGCCCCCCCGGCAGCCTGCGAAGTGCTATCCCTGTTTTCCAGAGAAAGCTGAGGCTCAGAGAGGTTGAACCACTCGCCCAAAGTCACACAGCAGTGCCTCGGGGGCAGGTGTCTACCTGCCGTCTGCACCCCCAGCATGTTCCTCTGGGCTGCCCAGAGCCCTCCTGGCCCAGGTGAGGAGCCGGCCCCCAAGCCTGTCTGTGGGGGCTCAAGGCCGCCCGCCTCGCTGCCCTGCAGGGGGCACTCAGGGGCCACTTCCACCGAGCCTGCTATGTTTCCTACCCCTGGGTCCCCTCCAAACCTCATTTCTTCTGCTCGGTGGGAGGGACCACTATGCTCTGAAGTTTCTCCTGAAGGCAGACAGCCATGTAGCCCTCCCCCACATGACTTTTAAGAAATATCACCTAATTAAAGGATGGCTGGCTCGAGGCTCTGCCAACCCTCTCCTGGCGTCCGGCCACAGCCGGGTGCTGCCGTATGCCGCCAGCCCGCCAAGGAAAGCTGGCACCGCCCAGGTTCGGCGAGGCTGCGGGCCTGCCCGGCACTGCTGTTCCAGGGGCCTGATTGTGGTCACTTGCCTGACGCAGCCCCCACAGGTGGGCAGGAGCTGCTGCTGGAGGCCTGTCCACGGGCCTCCCTGTCCACGGGCCTCCCTGTCCACAGGCCTCCCCGTCTGCGCCATCCCAGACAGCACCCCCAGGTCTCCCAGCGGGAGATGCACGTTTCTGAGCTCTCTGTCTCTCTCCATCAAGCCAAAAATCCTCACTCTCCTAATTATCGGAGAACAGATTTTCCCCCAAATAATTAGGCAATTTAAATCGTGCACACTTTCCCGAGAACTATATTTAACCCTGATTTGGATGTGATTCGTGCGCCGCCGCTCGCTGAAGCGGCACTGGGAGCCAGCGCGGATCAGACACTCGCGAAATGTCAGCTGCTGCCTCGCTGCGGGCTGCTCGGACGCCGTTTGTACAGACGCGTGTCTGGTCCTCCGCTCTTCCCCGCACAAAGCCCCTCCTCCTTGATCTGCTCGCACTCCAGCTCTGATAGCTGGAGGGTTGAAATGAGACGTGAGGAGGCCTCAGATTCGCAAAGTATTTGAAAAGATGCATATTCAAATGGCGGCAGAAAACCTCTAACTAAAGACTCTAGGTGGGGGGGGGGGCTGCCAAGAACCTTGGGTCCCCGGGGTCCCGGGAGGGCTGCCCAAGTCACCCGAGCTGCCTAGGCCAGGCTTCGCCCATGCAGGATGGACACCAGGCAGTGTCTGCCCAGCGAGGGTCTTCCCCAGCGCCTGCTGCCCTGTCTCCTCTCCCCATGAAAAAAGATGTCAGATAGGGAGTGGGGTGGGTAAGAGTCCCCGTGAAAGGGACAGAGAAGGCGCAGACATGCAGGACCAGCTTGAGGGAGTACAAGGCAGAGAGCAGGTGAGGCCCATTGTCCTTGTCAACCTGAGGTTGTGGCTCACCTCCCACAGAAAGGTGGGGACAGTCTGCATCTGTCCCCTTCCGCTCCATGATGCTGAGGTAACAAACGCCCCCGAAGCTCGGCACCTTACGCCACAGAAGGGGGTTTCCTACGTGCAGGCCACAGGCTGGCTGCTCACACCTCCTCTCCCAGGGGGCCCAGGCTGACAATCAGGCCTTCTCTGGGTCAGGCCACTGCCAGGGAACGGAGTGTGACCGACTCACACTGCACCCACCGCAAAGGTTCTGCTGGGACACGGCACAAAGCCTCGGCTGGCGTGCATTTGGATTGAGGCTGGAGAAGTGCAGAGGGCAGTCTCCTTACGAGAGAGCGGCAAGGCTTCCCGAACACGCACCTTCCTGCCCCCTTGGCATGGTCTCTGAGAGTCATTCCCGGTCTCACCCAGGTGGCCTCAGGCTCAAGCCCAGGGAGCCTTCTTCCCATCACCCTTCCCGGCCACATCCGAAGGGGATAGAAACACGTCCTTCGTGGGACACCCACATCTCTCCACTCCTGCCTCCTGCCCACGGGATGCTGGTGCCCAGGGGCTCAGCCGCAGCCCCGTCCCACCATAGTCGCTATGAACCCAGGCTGGCGGCACGGCCCCTCGGAGCTCGGCTGGACTCCAGCCGCTGCCTGGAACACAGGCTGTCCCTCTGCCTGCGGAAGTTCACCTGCAGGGAGACCTGCCGAGCTGCTGTGCTTTGTCGATTCAGATGGTGACTGGAGACGTGAGCTTGCCACCAGGCTGAGCCCAAGTGGTCTTCGCTCGAGCAGACAGCTTCCAGTTCCACTCTTCCTGGTCAGAGGTAAGAAACAGCAGCTTCCCTCAGCGCTGCCAGCCAACCAGACGGTTTCTGGCTGTGCACTTCCCGTGGAGACCAAAGCAAGTACAAGAAGAGAAATCACCAAAATCTGAGCGCAAACCGATGAAGCTGAGAATGGGAAAGCCACAGAGAAGGCAGTGAAAACCAAGTCTGGATCTTTGAAAAGATCACTCACAGCGACACATCTCTAGCCGGGCCCGCCGAGGAGGAAAGGGAGAGAGGGCACAACCTACAGGTGTCAGAGGTGCACGAGGGGCCTCGCCCAGACCCATGGCCCTCCAAGGGCCGTCAGAGAGCACCAGGACCCACACTCCGTCCGCGAACTGGAGAACTTCAGCTGAAAGGGACCCACCGCTGGACAGATGCAGACGACAAACACGCCCACAAGAGAAAACCAACGAATGACCCAGAAAGGGCGCTGGCAGGCCCAGACGGCTTCCCTGGTGACTCCACCAAAACCTTCAGGGACCGTCCCGTGAGGCCGGCGCCACCCGACAGCAGACCGAGAGGGAACTTCCAATCAGAAACTCTCGGGAATGTGAATTCAAGAACAAAGTGCTATCGGAGCCCAGCTCGCAATATGGATAAATAATGACATGCCATGACCAAGTGGGACTCACCACAAGCATGCTGCCACATTAAAAAATCAATCTGTGCACGCACGCACGTGTCTCCTGGGACGAGCGAGCCGGGTCGCCGGGGACAAGGCGATGCATGGAAACCCAGTGCCGTCCTGTGTGCCAGCAAGGACCAGCTGGGATTTGAAATTAAGGAAACAAGGCCCGTCACAGCAGAACCCTCCAAAATGAACTGCTTAGGCATGAATCTAACAAAGCACACACAGGCTCTCTCTGTAGAAACTATGAAACTCTGGCGGTAGGGATTCTCAAAGACCTGAATAAATGGAGACTCAGCAACGCCAAGAGGCCAGCTCTGCCGAGCAGGACCTGCAGAGCCCCTGAGGTCTGCGCAGGAAGTCAGAGACCCAGGACCCCCGACACAGCCCCGAAGAGCAGAGCTGGAGACGCGTGTGGCTCACTTCGGGCCGCGCCGGGAGCTTACAGCCTCAGGACAGCGCGGCCGCTGAGGGAGCGGGGAGGCCTCAGCAGACCCACACGGAGGCTGCCCCGGCCTCAGGCAGAGGAGCGGCGGCCAGCCAAAGCAGAGAGGCGGGCCCTCCCACAGACCGTGCTGGGACACGGGGACATCTAGGCACAAAGTTTCCCGAAGTGAATGTAGGCACGGTCAGGACGTTTTTTACACATATTACTTCAAGTGGGTCATAGACTTAATGGAGACCTGGAAACTCTACGACTTCTAGAAGAAGACACAGTACCTATGTTTTTTCTTTGTTTGTTTGTTTAAAGATTTTATTTATTTTTTTAGAGAGAGAGTAAGAAAAAGAGAGGGAGAGAAACATCCATGTGTGGTTGCCTCTCATGCGCCCCCTACTGGGGACCTGGCCCGCAACCCAGGCTTGTGCCCTGACTGGGAATCGAACTGGTGACCCTTTGCTTCACAGGCCAGAGCTCAATCTACTGACCCACACCAGCCAGGGCAGGACCTATGTTTTGATGATGAGTTTTTAATTCAAAAACAAAAGCACAAAAGAAAAAAATTGATGTTATGTCATTTTTAAATTAAAAATGTCTTCCCTGAAAAAGACACCATTAAGGAATGAAAAGACAAGCCCCAGACCAGAGGAAAATCTTTACAAAACACAAATCAGATAAAGGACTTGTAGCCAAAGCAGACAAAGAATTCTCAAAACTTAACTAACAATCACGACCTAGTTTACAGACGGGGCCAAGTCAGTGCAGATGTGAGAACAACAGCCAATGAGCACATAAGAAGACACTCGCCGTTCATCTCCAGGGAAATGCAGAGGAAAGCAAGGAGGAAAGGCCACTGCGCCTGTTAGGATGGCTGAGGTCCCGAGGTCGGCAATACTACATACTAACTGCTGGCGAGGACACGGAGCCTGGGAGCCACGAGGACACGGAACCTGGGAGCCATGAGGACACGGAGCCTCGGGAGTCACAAGGACACGGAACCTGGGAGCCATGAGGACACGGAGCCCGGGAGCCATGAGGACACGGAGCCCGGGAGCCTGCTCTCCCTGCTGGTGGGGACACACGATGCTGCAGCCACTTGGGCAGACAGTCTGGCGGTTTCCCACGAAGCTAAACATAGACTCACCATATGATCCAACAGTTCAATTCCTAGGTATTTACCCAACTGATTTGAAAACGTATGTTCCCACAAAGCCTGTGTGTAAATATTTCTAGCAGCTTTATTCAAAAGTGCCAAGAACTGGGGACAGCTGAGACGTCCTTCGGGAGGACCAGAAAGCCGGGGCCCATCCGGACGGCGGAATCTTATCCAGCGACAAACGTGAACAAGGTATCAGCCACCCAAAGACACGGAAGAACCTGGACCGCATGCACATTGCTAAGCGACAGAAGTCGGTTGGGAGAGACTGCGCGTGTGTGATTCCAACGGCGTGACCCTCTGGGAAAGGCTGTGCCATAGGGACGTGAACAGGTCCGTGCTGGCTGGGCTCCAGTGCAGATGGGGTGGGTGAACGGGTGTAGCACAGGGTCTTTGGGGCAGCAAAGCCGCTCGGTGTGACACCGTGATGGTGGCCGTGCCACATGGTGCATTGGTGGCCACCCGTGAAGCTTTCCAGCAAAAGCAGCGCAACTTGATGCACGCAAGCTGTTTCTACGTGTATGAGAGGCAGGTGCCCAGGAAGCAGCAGGGACTGAGACAGAAGAACCCACCTGGGGCCGAATGTAGGGACCAACCTGGCTGAAGCAGGGGAGGGAAGGTGTTGACCCAGGTCGCTGTGGAAATCAGTGGGGTCCGGGAGGCCGGCTGCTCTGTGCCTGGGCAGCGAGGGCTCCTCCTGGGGGTGCGGTGCACAGTTCCGTACCCTGGAACTGAACGAGTGACTGAGAGGCTGGTGGGTGGGGGGCCGGTTTCACTGTTGGGAGAGGGGTTACACACCAGCAAGGGGACAGGCCAGAGTGACCCAGGAGGTAGTGGGAAGGAGGTGGGGCCATCGGTGAGAATTCCTGTTTAGCTTAATGTAGACCCTGAGTGCATGCTGGTTAGTTTATGCGTCAACCTGATGGGCCACCGGTGCCCGGAGTGAGCATTACCCTGGCGTGTCTGTGAGGCTGGTCCCAGGTGGGTCAGCACGTGACCCGGTGGGCTCAGGAATGCAGGCTGCCCTCTCCAGGGTGGTGGGCCTTACCTGATCCACCAAAGGCCTGAATAGAACGAAGAAGGGGAGGATTTGCCCCCTTTTTCCCATCTCCCTGTTGAGCTGAGGCATCTCATCTCATTTTCTTCTGCCCTCGGCTCCCGGGGCCTCGGATCTTCGGGCTCGGACTGAATCCCAGCACCAGCCTCCCTGGTCTCCAGCTGGAAGACAGCCGATCATGGGAGCTCTCGGCTCCCAGTCTCACGAGGAGTTTCCCACAACAAAGGTCCTCTCACGTGTGCGTCCCGTCGCTGCTCCCCTGCAGAGCCCTGGCCGCTGCCACAGACAATCACGCAAAGGAGGGCACGCGGATGCACAACACAGGCAGGATGCAGACCACACCCGGGCATGGGCACACCCCTCACCTCCTTGCCCTGTCTGCTGGGGGCGCCTCGGGGCATCAGCCCCAGCAGCAACGAGCATGCCCAAGGCCCAGGTTTGGCTCCGACATGATTCCCCAGCAATAGGGACCAAACCCCTGCAGAGATGCTGATTCTGGGTGGTGGCTGCCTGGAGTACCTTGTGGTTCTGGAAGGTAAGGAGGCGCTCCACAAGCAGACAAGAAGCCTGCGGGGTTGCCGGCATGTGGAGGGGGCACAGGAAGTTCCCTGACCTGCCAGAGAGGCTGACCCTGAAGCCAACACCTGTGCCCCTGAGGAAACCGTCCCCGTGGGTCACAAACATGGGAGTCGGCCTGGAGGTGGCGTAGGGCATCTTGTTTTGGGGGGGAGACGGAAACTCCCGCAGAGTGGAGAGCGCCCCTGCCCAGTGTCCGGCAAGGTCAGACTGTTGTCCCCAGGGAACTGCCGGTCCCGGTTTAGCCAGGTTCCTCGGAAAAAGCGGCTCCGCGGCTCTTGCCTCCGAGACCCACTCAGCGTTAAGTGTAGTGGGTCTTAGGGAATTTATTTTGCCAATTTCAGAACCACCATAAAGAAGAAATATGAGAGAATTTTATGAGGTGTACTGTATATCCTTAATACTCGTATTTTTTCTCAAAATGCTGAGCATATCAATTACATTTACGGCTTTGTGAGGACACGCTCCAGCCCCACGGTTGGCAAAGCAAAGTCTAGCAGAAAACAAGCAGTGACAGGTGTGGGGTCCCCGGCCCCTGAGAGCTGGGGCGCTGAAGTCCGGGACCCTCTCGGAGACTCCAGCAGACCTCAGACAAGGCAGCGGTTACCATCCGGGGGAACTTACGTTTGGGGGCGTGTGTGCGCACGAGAAGGTAAATATGTGTGTGTGTGTGCACGAGAGTGCGCCCAGCCCATCTACTGTTTGTGAAGGTGGGTGGGAGGGGCCTGAGGTGGAGGGAAGCTGCCGACCCCACCCACCTAGCCCCCCAGCCAGAGCCTGACCCAGGGACTCTGGTCTACAGTCCAGCCTCCACCCCAGCCCACCCCCAAGCCCCAGTGGACCACCTGCTTCTGGTCCCAAGGTTTTCTGTAGGATCTTCCCACCCAGCCTGGCCCGGTCTCCCCAGCTGGGTCCACAGGAGCCTGGACATCAGAGCAGGGAGGGACCTCGGTAGCTGGTAGCCCAGCTTGGTGGGTCCAATTGAAAGGCAGCAGCCTAGGGTGCCCTTGGGGGTGTAGGGGTGGGGAGCAGAGCAGGCTGGGTCCAGCCCCAGCCCCCTTCCTCCGTGGAACAGGGTGCTGGGACGGGTCCTGTGCAGCCACCCACGCTGCAGTGGTGGCAGCAATGTCCCAACAGCAGCAGGCTCTCTGGGTTGTGCATCTCAGATGGGCTGGGGGCCTTCAGGCTCGGCCTGGGCATCTGTGGGCACACACGCGCACGTGCATGCACACGCCTGTTCACAGGATGCACATGCATGCACGCTACCCTTTACAGAATGCAAGTGTGCACACACACACGTGAGCAGGCTAGCCCTGTGCTCTCTGCCCTGTGACTAAGACCTCATAATAACAGGCCCTCTGCCCACCCGGAGCCCTGCCCACCTACCTCCAGGTGGGAGGGCCCAGAACCCCGTGGGGGCTCTCCAGGGTGACCTACAAGACGCCACCCACTCCCGGCTCTGCTTAGAGTTATTTGTGGCCCCGACGTGCGCGTCTGTGTGAAATCTGCTGCAGAATTCATTGTCCCTGCCACTTACTCGGCCATTATCGGCCATCGCAAAAGTGCCGAAGAGAGTCATAAACGGCGCTGATTTACGCGGCCCCAGGCACACGGACGGACGAGAGGAAATTAAATTCTTTTCCTGAGTGGTGATTTGCGAGCTTGGCTGACATGCTCGACCACGTGGGTGAACAGGGCCCGGGGCGCATGGTGTCTGTCCTGCCCTGGGCGCTGCCCTCCTCCGGCTCCAGCCAGCGTGGTGGCCCCCCCCTCAGGAGAATCTCAGGGCTGCCTGCCCCCTGCTGTGTTACCTTGGGCACATCCCTTCCTCCCTAGGCCCCAGTTTGCCCCTCTGTGCCTCAAGGGGGCAGACACACAGGATGGTGCAAGTCACCAGGCAAGTTAGGGCACCTTCCCCCCGTGGTGCCCTTCTTTCTGCCCCGAGCCCTGGCCGGGCCTGCCCCTGACCCCCACACTCAGGACAGCCCACTGCAGATCACCCCGCTGCTGCTGAGGTGGGGTAGGCCCCACGCCCCAGGCCAGAGGACAGGCACAGCCCTGCCCTTCATAGGGAGCGCTTTTCACCGCCCTGCCCTCCCCCGCCCTGTCCCCAGGAAGTGTCAGGCAGCCCCTCTGTGCCCTGCAGAACGTGCTGGCTGGTGGGGCCCAGGTAATCGACTGACACCCCTAAGACGGAGGGGGAGGGCTGGGTCAGGCCTCTGGAACTCGGGGCTCCTGGCCTTGGCTGGGGGGCCCGGAGGACAGAGAAGGTCAACAGGAAGTGCCGGGCGCAGTGGGAATCCTGGCTCCCACCTGTCTGGTGAGGCCGCCAGGGCCACTAGAAACCCTGACAACGTGGCAGCCACACCCCTCAGGGTGACGTCTAGGAGGGGCCCTTGAGGACAGAAAGGGATGCCTGGGCCTTCCCCACACCTCAGCCTCATCCTTCTGTCCACCTATCCATCTATCTGTCCGTCCATCTACCCATCCACCCATCCACCTGTCCTTCCGTCCATCTGTGTGCTATGGAAGAAAGGGCCCTCAGGCAGCAGGAGCCTGAGCCACCTGCAGGGACAACAGGCCTTGCTGGGTCTGAGAAGAGCTGCCAGGGCTGGAGCCAGCATCCTGGAGCCCCCACCCCACCCCCACCTTCCCCGGGCCCAGCGCAGCCAGGCTGGTGCCAAGGCAGCAGAGTGGCCCCTGTTGTCACCAGGGAAGGTGTATGGGTCACAGCCCCTGAGGGTGGGGTCCACTGGGCCCCGCCCCTCCCCTTCTATCTGGGGTGGACGTCAGAACCCCCTTCCCAGGACCCACCCCCACCGAGGCCAGACACCCACATTTGTTGCTGCTCCTCTGGGCCCCGTGGCTGCAGCTGAACCCCAAACAGAAATAAGGAATGTGGTGTTCAGAAGCGAGGGCCTGGCCTGCGGACAGGGACGGTCAGGCCGGGCTGCTCCCCTAACTCAGGCGCACGGAGGGACACAGAGCCTCTGCCAGCAGAGCGTCCAGAGAGTTCCACGGGGCCCCACCGTGCAAAGCGCCACCAGCCAGACCCCTGTCTCGGGCAGACCCCACCCCTCACCCCGGTGCCAGAGAAACAGCCCCGTGTGACACCAGCCAGACGGTGTCCACCGACAGTGACACCCACACGGACAACAGGCACTGTGTGCCCACACACACATGCACACCCACTGACATGCTCACTCAGGGCCGGTCCCAGTGCTCGCTCTGGCTCTCCCACACGGGATGTGGTGAGGGGCTGTGGGCCCGGGAACCCCGGCTCCCCCTTGTCCCACCACTCCTGGAGCCACGTGTCAGACACCTGGGGTGGGTGCACCAGGCCCCAGGAGCCCGCCTCCTGGCCCAGCCCTGTCTCAGGCCACAGGCTCAGCCTGCCTGCACCTGCCTGTCAGGCCCCAGGGGGCTCCAGGCAGAGGGAAGTGTCACTGGCAGCTCAGGGGTCACCAGAGTCCCCGTCAGGGGCGGCTGGGTGGGGCCCTGGGTGTCCCACTGTGTGGCTTCCACTCCAGTTGAAAGGAAAAACTTCAGGCCGCGGTTGCCCATAAAGCTTTCTGTGGGCTTAGAAGTGAATGGGGCACTTCCGGAGAAAACAAGAATTCCATTTTTCGGTTGAAAACCTGTGTTGCCTGGGCCTGGGCCACCAAAAGGGTGTCCGTTCTGCAGATGGCTTGTCGCTGCCCCCGCCCAGCCCAACCCTGCCACACAGGTGCCGCAACAACATTTTGTGCAGGTGCCTCCCTCTCCAGGAAGCCCCCTGGGCTGCACTGCCCCAGTAAGCTCGGCTCCCATGGCTCAGGGCCCTCGCTTTGCTGCCAGCACCCAGGTCGGCTCCTCCCAGCTCTGGATCCCCACACAAGGGCAGGGCAGGCTCAGGAACAGGAGGAGGTGGCAGAGCAGCAAGGGTCACAGACACCTGCAGCTGCCCCTCTGACTGCAACACTGGTCTCCTGCCTCAACACCCCTGCCTAGACCCGGTACCCCAGACCCACTGGCCCAGAGCCCACCTCCCCTCCTGCCCTCGTCAGGGTGGCTGGGGCTGCAGGCAGGACCGAGACCACCCTGAGCCCTCACCCCCTGGGGCCAAGGGGGCAGAGAGGCTGGCTCCACCGAGGGGCCTCACTTGTCCCCCGCAGCCCCAGTGTGGACCAGACCCTGAGCAAGGTCCCACCAATTAGAGGGCAGGGGGACAGACAGGACAGAGGTGCCTGGGAGAACTCAGGGGAGGGGACAAAGTCATGAAGACTCGAGTTTTAAGGGGGAATGAAGACAAGAGCCCCGTGAGGGTGGTCACCATGGGCGGGACCCCAGGGCGGGCGATGCCAGGAGTGGACTGGCAGGGTGCCAACCCCGGGGTTCCCACACGGGTGGCATGTGTCCCCGGAGGCTCTCAGGGGTCCTCTCAGGAGGATCCAGCTTGTGCCGACCTCGGGGGTCGAGCACTCAGGAAAAGGTGCCGGGTTGTTTGGCCCGCACGGGGGTGCCCTCCTTCAACCGCAGACTCCCAGAGCGGGGACACGCCGAAGTCAGGCCCAGGGCCCCATCCCACCGTGGCCTCTAGCCCTGGGCACGGCCCTTCCCCCACCTGGGCCTCAAGTCCCCAGCTGGACAGACGTCGGAGGGCACTGGTAGCTCGCAGGCCTGAGACCATGACCTGCTGAAGGTCACTGGCCTCTCCGGCTCCCTGCCGAGGCCGGTGCCGGACGCCAGCCAGCTCAGAGCCCCTTGGAAAAGGAGCTCTCTCCCTCGGCCTCGCTGCCAACGTCTTCCCAGCGCAGCTGAAAGACCAGGCCTGTGTTGCAGGGTTTCTGTGCAAACATTGTTTCCAATCACTCAGGAAGGGGCTACACTACAGTGCCTGCAGCAGCTCGGCCGCAGCCACAGCCACACGGGGCCACGGGGCGTGGGGTCTCGCGCCCCGGCTACCTCACGCCTGTCTCCACTGAGTCTTTGCTGCTGTGACTCTGGACAGTGCTGCGTCCGACTCGTAAATAATGGAGCTTAACGAACGGCACAAAAAGTTAATTAATTGTCAGCAGTTACACACAGACACGCCGTACCTGCCATAAAATGTATCTGCTGTGGGGACTTAATACATTTTTATCTACTGGGCCGCACGAGTCCCTCGTAACTGGGCTGTGGACCGTCCTCTGCGATCAGAGTCATTTGGTTTTTATGGGTTTGCTCAATTTCGCCCAAGGGACAGATGGGACAAAGCAAGGAGAGGCCACCGGTCGTTCTAAGTGCAGGACGCGCAGAGGCAGGTCGCCAGCCCCGGGAGTGGATGCAGCTGCTTGGCCTGCACCCCCAGCCCGGCCACACACGAGGTTCAGCCACCCACCCCGGCTGGCCCTGCCACACTGCGCCGGCCCCAGCCTGTGGGACAGGCTTCCACAATGCAGCCGCCCCCAAAGGTGGCCACCCTCCTGCTGTGAGGCTGGGATCAACCCCTGCAGGTGGCCACTCTCCTCACAGTCCCCACGTGAGGGCCACGGCCTGCCCAGCCCTGGCACTGGCCCCGGAGCTGGTCCCCACCCCACGAGGACAGCGGTGGGGCACAGAGGGCCAGGCTTAACCTCTCCTCCTGAGCAACCAGCCTCAGAGACAGAGGGAGTCAGCAGGAGGCTCCTGAACCGGGGACTCCCCAAAGCATTTGCCCATCCTGGGCCCCCTGCCTGCCCCCAGGGAGGTTCCCTTGGTCCAGGGTCCCCCAGTGGGACCCCCCACCATGGAGGCTTGGCCTCACCACCACACGCTCAGGGCCACCACACCTCTGCCCTCTCCCCACTGGGGGTCCCCCAGGCCTGGGCAGCCCCATCAGCGTCTGCCAAAGCCCCTCTCAGGGGCCCACACCCCGCCCATGTCGTTGGCGTCCGTCCGTCTAAGGGACCGTCCAGGATGTGTCCCCACGAGAGCAAAGGTGCTTTTGTCTGTACCAGCCACCCAGCCCATGGCCACCGCAGCCTCGGACTGGGTCCGCTCCCGAGCAGCCTCACGGAGGGACAGCCGGAGCGGATTCGAAGCGCCCGGTTTGATGGGCTGTGCAGCCCTGCAGGTCCAGTGAAGGTGCGGACGCGTCCCCGCACCGCAGTGCCTCCCTGTCCCTTGTCATCAGTGGTGCCACCCCGCCCCATCGCCGGTCCCCAGGCAGCTGCGGACCTGCACCCTGTCATGTGGACCGGTTTGCATTTTCTGGAGCTTTACTGAAACCCTTCACAGAGCCCTAACCTACGCTTCATCTGCCTGCCCGGCTTCTCCCACACGGGCACAGACACCGCCTCTCGCTGCCGAGGAGCATCGCTGCCGGGCAGTGGGCCGACATCCGGGGCTGCCACAAGCAAAGCCCCGGGCGCATTGGCCGCAGCCTGTGTGGATGGACACGTCTGTTTCTCGGGGAGCGGACCGGCGGGCACTGTTCCACAGCTCAGGAAACTGCCGACCTGCCTTCCAAGGGGTTCCACCACCTCACGAACACCTTCCAGCACCTTCCGAGGGCCCAGCACCCCCACATCCTCCCAGACACATGCTGTGACCAAGCCCGATGTCAGCGTCCTGTCCCATGTTCGTGTCCCACAACGATCTTCATTCCCACTTCCAGAACCACTGGCGGTGGCTGGCCCCTGTTCCCAGTAGTTTGTCCATTTCACGTAAGTGGTTGGGTCGACTGGGTAGAGGTCCCCGTAATATTCCTGTGTCCTTCTGGTGGCAACACCATCCGAGTCCAGGTCCCAACCCCGGCCACGCGTCTCGTTTCTTTCTTAAAGATTTTATTTACTTTTAGAGAGAAGGGAAGGGAGGGAGAAAGAGAGAGAAACATCAATGTGTGGTTGCCTCTCGCGCACCCCCTCCTGGGGACCTGACGCGCAACCCAGGCGTGTGCCCTGACTGGGAACTGAACCTGCGACCCTTTGGTTCACAGGCCGGCGCTCAGTCCACTGAGCCACACCAGCCAGGGGGTCGTCTCCTCTTCTCTTGATCAGCCTGCCCAACAGCTGATCATTTTGTGGGTTAACTCAAAGAACCAGCCTTTGGCTTCGTAAATGTCCCCTACGGTTTCTTCCTTTAACGTTTCGCTGGTGTCCCTCGGTCTTCGTTATGCTTTTCTTCATCTGACTTCGGGATTCTTCTGCTGCCTTTTCTCTAGTTTCCTAAGCTGGACGCTGAGGTCATCGACTGGAGACCGACTGGGAGAGCTGCGTGAGGTCCCAAGGTGCCTCCCTTGAGGGACTGAGGCGTCACTGTCCTGTGCACACTGTCACTTCCTCAATAACTGTCCCTATTTTTCATAGTACCTGGCTGGACACCTTCTGGACAGACCTTGTATTATTGGTGGGTGTAAGTCTAGTCTCTTGTTATTTGTTTTCTGTTTGTCCCCCCATTTTCCTCTTCTGAGCTCTCCTTTTGTTTCATGAGAAGTGGTCATAACTCCGTCTCAGCTCCTCGCTGGCTCACTCGCCACATCTCTCTGCCCCGAGAAGCGCCGCTTGCTGTGGGGCTCCCGGGGCACGTCTCCCCCCGACCGCAGCCGACCCCACGGCCCTGTCGGAGGCAGGCACGCTGCGCCCTCCTTGCGCCGCCTGGACTGCGCGCTGCGCGTCCACGTATCGTACTTTCGTGTGTCGGAAACCCTACATTCCTTTATTATCACTTTTGTTTCAACAGTTAACTGATAAGTATGTTTAAATAGCTAGGAAATCTATGTGTACCTATAAAAGTTACCGGTTCCAGAACTTTCCCTTCCTCTACGCAGACCCACATGTCCTTCTGTCCTCCTCCTTCAGCCGAAGGACGCCCTTTCCCGCAGCGTGGCCTCTGGGGACATGTTCTCCTCGCAAAAGTCTGTATTTTAGCCCTGGCCGGGTGGCCGGGTGGCTCAGCTGGTCAGAGCGTCATCCCGAACACCAAAGGGCTGTGGGTCTGAATGCCTGTCAGGGCGCACTCCTGGGTTGCGGGTTCAATCCCCGGCTGGGGCACGTACAGGAGGCAACTGACACATCCTCAGGTGAGGATTTTTTTTTAAGTCTTTATTTTGTCTTTGTTTCTGAAAGATATTTTCACTGGGTGCAGAATTCTAGGGTGACAGAGTTTGGGGGGGCTTCAGAGGTGCGGCCCCACGGGCGGGCTCCCGTTCCCCACGTGCGTCCGCTGTCTGCCTCCTGCTGGTTCTGTGGCGCGAATCTCTGCCTCTCTGCTCCGGGGTTGCATTTGAGATTGTGTCTCATCACCGGGCTTGAGCAATTCGGTGAAGATGTGCTTTGGGGTCAAGGTTCGATTTTTCTTGTTTCCTGCCCTGAGGCTTCCTTGGGCCTCCGGGAGCTGGGAGTTCCCGATTTTCATCAGGCAGGGGCCACATCTGCCCGCCGCTCCCGTCTACGCTCCAGTTACACAGCGAGGCCGCTTGCAGCTTTCCTGGAGCTCGCTGACCCCTCCTTCCTTGTCCAGCCACCGTCTCTCTCTAAGTTTGATGCTGGGCGACTTCTCTTCACCTCTGCTGATCGCTTCCTCTGCCACGCCCAATCCGCCATGTGACACGCCCAGGGTCTCACCTGAACACGCAGCTTCCTCTAATGCAAGTTTAATCTGGGCCCTGGTCTCTGTCATCCACGTCTCTGCCTAGCTTCCTGGACCTGCAGACCAGTCATCGCAGCCTGTTCTGGGCTGTTCTCCGCTCCTCCTAACACCTGCATCGGCCCTGGCGGGTCTGGCCGTCTTGATTCCTCATTCCCGGCAGGAGGTCGGGGACCCCTGTGTTAGAGGGTGAGCAGCACTGTGACTGGGGGGCAGCTGGGGACGAGGCGGATGGGGGCACGCCCAGCACCTTCTCCACCGCTGGCTTTTTGCAAAAAAACCAGCCAGGCCCGGGGCTCCCTCAGTTCAGCCTCTCTCATCTCCTCTCTCCCTCTCCTGTCTCCCAGCCTCAGCCCTGACTCAGTTTCCCACCTGCTAGTGTTTGTCCCCTCGGGGCCCTCTCCCAGGCACATCTCCCTCTTTCCTGTGTCCAGGGGCCCCTGCCCTCCACTGCCAACCCTGCCAAAAGCATCATCTCTCACATCAGACACTCACTCAGGCCAGCCAACCCAGGCATCCGGTGCTCCCTGCAGGAGGGGCGGCATCCCTGCCCAGCCCTCATGGGGCAGCTGCTCTGGAGCCCCTGGAGCTCAGCCACTCAGCTCAAAGCCAGCAAGCAGGCCCCCCCCTGCCCGCCCCCGGGGCCCACCGCCCCTCCCCCAGCTGGTGAGCACGTTCCCTCTTTGGAGGGGATCTGCAGCAATTAAGTCTGAAATCTCCTGCTCCGAGCTCGCACCTGCAGCCTCTCCCAGGGGACCCTCTCCTCAGGGCCCCTCCCCACCCGACCCCCTCAAGGGCGCCTGTCTGCACCCCCTACACACCAGCTCTGAGCATGAATAAGCGGATTTCAGGTTCAAGCCCACATTTCCGGCTTTCTTGAAGTATCTGATGTGCCAGGCACACAGGCGTCCTGAAGGGCACTGTCATTGCCAAGGTGGCTGCCTGCTCTGCTGGGGCTGGGCTCCGCCACATGCTCCTGGCCCCTCCTGGCCCACAGGCCTGCTGGTTTACAGCCCCAGGGCACAGACCTGCTGTCCCAGGGGGAGGGGGCAGGCAGCCCACTGGGAGTCCCCTATCGGAATAAGGCCAGGCTCAGGGAGAGCCGTGATGCCCAGCGGGCGTGGAGACAGCAGAATCTGGGCTGGCCTAGTCAATCCCAGCCTGAGGGGACGGGTGGACTTGGCCTTGTGCAAAGGCTATGGGAAAGGCAGGAAGGAGACAGCCCTACCTGGGAGAGGCAGGTTCCATCTGCCCAGGTGTGAGCGGAAAGCCGAGGCCCTGGACAGTGCTCTGGGCTCTCCTGGCCCAGTTCCGCCAGCCCCCTTCCCTGCCACCCACCGGTCAGTGGGCAGGTGGTCCCCGCTCAGGAGCACAGCCACACCCAGGACTCAGCTGGAGCAGTGGCTTTCAGGGTGAGGGCCCTGTGCTGCCCACTGCGGGGTCTGGGAGAGACTGGAGAGCTGCTGGAACCCGAGGTCCCGGGCACCCCCACCCTACCACCCTCACGCTCAGGGGCCGGGCAGGTGCACGGGGTAGATGCTGGGGGACCACCCCGCTGCCCACCCACCCACCAGCCCGCCGGCTGAGCGGCCACACAGAGCTGCTCCCGTCAACAGCCACCTAATCAGAGCCCAGAGCGGAGGCCGCAAGGCACGCTGGCTGTCTTCTCAGCTCCCCAGGGCTCAGCGCCGCCAGCCCCCTCGGTCAGCAGACCAGACAAAGGGCCGGATGAAGGGCTGCCTGCAAATCGAGGGCAGGTCCAGCCGGCCCACCGTGGCCTGTGATCTTGGGGCCCCACTCCACGGTGTCTGGGGGGCGGGGCCTGTGTGGTGGAGAGAGCAGAGGGGGTGGGGGCCGGGAAGCAGCTGGAGTGCCTGCCAACCAAGGGCGGGGAGGGGCCTGCTGAGGCCTTGAGTGGGCTTAAGAGCCCTGCCCACCACCCAGTGCTGAGGGTAAGTAGCTGCCACCCAGAGCCCAGCACGGCCCTGGAGCAGCTATTCTGAAAGGCGAGTCGAGGGCCAAGGACAGGGCCCCTCACCCACAGCCCCCCATCAGAGACAGGGGCAGGGGGTGGCATCGTCACAGAGTCCTTGAGAACAGTGCGGAGGGAGAGGGGAGGGCGGGAGGGATGATGGATGGATAGAGGAGCTGCCTTACCGGTGGAGGCTGGGAAGCCCCTCAGGACCCCCAATTCTAACCCTTCCCTCAGAGCAGGGTCCCCTCTGCCCTCAATGGTGGTGGCTTCTGCTCAGCCCCTCCCGGTCCCCCACTTGATGGCCCCACCCCTCACCCAGACCCCCAGCCTCCACTGGGATGCTGTCCCTGGCTCCCCTGCAGCTGCACCGTGGCCCTGGGCTCCGCCAGCCCGACCCTCACACCAGCCCTCAAGGTCAGTCCAGCTTCTTGTCTCTGGATCAAGGACATGGTAGGGCCACACACTCTGGGCCATTGCAGCTGCCCTGGGGGGTATGTGTGCCCACCCCAGGGCCACATTTCTCACTCCCACCCTCCCCCACCCCAGCTGCCCGCTGCCAGGCCTCAGCCCTCAGGCCACCCCCTCAGGCTGCCCCCTCAGGCTCCCGGTGCCCCACGCCCTACTGCCCCCACACCTTGCCCACCTAGCCCCAGGCCACGTGCTCTCCAAATCCACAGGCCCTCCTGTCAGCCCCCAACCTTCACCTGGGTTGATGAGAACAAGGAGAGGAGGCAGAGTGTGGGGCTGCCGGGGCCCCGATCCTGGCCCTATCGCTGTCCTGCTGGCTCCCAGGGACCAGCTCCCTTCCCACCTCTGAGCCTCGGTTTCCCCACTGAAACATGCAGGCAGGGGTCCCATGGGATACCTGGGGCCGGGCAGGCACTCTCACGGGGCCCTGGAAAGGCAGGCAGCCCCCTCCGTCCCCTCCCCTCCCCCCCGAGAAGAAGCCCCACGCACATTGTGGGGGAGCCAGCAGAGACCCTGAGGGCAGGATCTTCGCTGCTGTCACCAGGTCCAGCTGTCCAGGAGGCACAGACAGAGCCCCCTCCCCCACGACACCCACCTCAGACCAGGCCCCTTGGGCTCGGGAGAGGAGGGGGGAGGTGCGGACGAGGGGAGGGTCCCACGGGCACAGGGAACCTCCCGTCACATCCAGAGCGTCACATCCTCACAGTAGACCCCTTTCTGTATGTTTCCCTCGAGTCCACAAAACCCCGACCACAGTTCAGTCCGATGGCCACTTGGGCAAACGGGGGGCAGTGTGGGTCATTAACCGTGTCCCCTCAGCCTCCCCTCGATGGCTGGGCTGGAGGGGACAGTGAGCCCGGGCAGCCCTCCTCCTGGCAGGGGCGGGGGTCGGCAGGGCCAGGCCCCTCCTGGCACACGCCCTGTCCAGGCCCCAGAAAGTGGCTGTGTTTGCAGGTACGGTCTGCGGTCCAGGGGTGATCAAATCAAAATGAGGGCGTTGGGGCGTGTTCTGACCCAGGCGGCCTGGCGTCCTCAGAAGAGGACACTGGGACACAGACACAGGGGGATGACCCCAAGGGGACCTGGAGGAAGAGGCCATCCCCACGCCCAGGAGCAAGGCCTCGGAGGGCTGGCCCTGCCACACCTGCTCCGGGACATCCAGCTCCAGGACGGGGACAGACTCTGGGCCTGTGGCCCCCATGGTGGTGTTTGGTCATGGCAGCAACCCCCCACCTCCGACTGCTGTGAGCCAGACAGGCTTCTGGAGGCCCTGGCCATCCTTGGGCCCCCAGAGGGGCACCAGGGCTCCGGGCTCTCCTCCAGGAGCAGACCCCACCCTCCAGAGAGGGGACAAAGGCCGCCCTGATGAAGGTGCTGGCCTGGCCCAGGGCTCCAGGCATCAAGCTGTGCTCCCTGTCCACTCGTCCTTGTCTCTCCACAGAGCAGGCGTCTCCCAGGACGATGTCACCTCCCCCTCAGCCCTGGGCAGCCCCAGTGCCCGCCCCCGCCCCACTCCAGGCCCTCCGCCCCCCACTCAGCAAGCTCTGGGGGACTGGCCCACGGCCCCCCGCAGCGGAGCTCCGAGCGCAGATTTCGATGACATCCAAATTGCCAGCACAGCCAGGGGGTCCCACTAATGCAAACCGAGAAAGGAGACGGGCTTATCGATTTTCCCGTCTAGCGCTGTCATCTCCCTTGCAGGCATTTACCGGGGCTTTTAGGCTCGGCGCTTCCACAAAAGAACAAATCACGTGCAAATCAGGCTGAGGCGGAGGGTTCTCCCTTCCAACTCTCCTTCCAACCCTCGTTAGGAGTGTGGGGAGGGCTCTGTGGCAGCTGGACGGGCCTGGCGCTGTGGCTGGGAGCCCAGGCAGAGCCGGCCCAGGGGACCCAGGACCCAGGACCCAGCCTCCAGCCCCCACTCTGGCCCCAGGGGCCTGGCCAGGAGGTCTTAGGGAGGTAGGGGGCCCAGATAAGCCCACAGAAGCTCCCAGGCTTTGCTGCTGCCCCACCCCACCCCCTAAAGGGCCTGTCAGCATGCCCACCCTCAGCCAGACCAGGGCCACTGTCCCCTCCCATCCCAGGGCGGTCACCCCAGCCAGCACCTCGAAGGCCACCTGCTCTCGGCCCTCAGCTCTGCATCCTGGTGACTTTGAGGGATGGCCGGCCCAGCACCCTCCCTCCCACCCCAGTGTCCCCCACACCCCAGGCAGGGACAGGCCTGCGAAGGCCACCTTCATTTGGACCCCCTGACGAGGAAGACCGACATCCATTGTCCCCCGCACTCACTGCTCTGTCTGCTCCCCGTGTGGCCTCAGAGGCCCCTGAGCCAGCATGGCCTGTGGTCATCTGCGTGAGGACCCGGGCTTAGCACTGGTTGGGGTCCCTGCTGCGGCCAGACCAGGGGTCCCCCTGGGAGGGGGGCACGCCCCCAGGTGAACAGTTAGGCACCTGCCGCTGCATCTCCCACTCGGCACCCAGACGGGAACAGCCCCCCGGCAGCAATCTTCTCCATCCGGCCAGGTCCCTGCCTCCCTCGCCAAGGCACAGTGTGCAGGAGCTTTGCATCAGCAGCACCCAGCCCCTGGCATCCGAGGCCCCCGCCCAGCGAGGGAGGGAGGGAGACAGAGGGAGGGGCTCCGTCAGGCCTCATGCAGCAAGTGGCCACGGGGGCTTCGGGCTGAGGGCCCAGCCAGGAGCCCAAAGACGGACGTGCCGACCCTTCGGATCCTCAGTTTCTCCTGTGAAATAGGGATTTTCCCTAATCTTGCCATTTTTTTCAGCGGCCAACACCTGCCATGTGTCCGGCCTGGGGCTGGGACCCCGGCACACTCAGCCCCCCACACACGGCACGTGAATGCACCAGGGTCCTGAGGAAAGGGCTCTGGGCCAGGAGGGAGGACAGCTCGGGCAGCACACTGCCCACTCGTCAGGCGAACGTGGTGTTGCTGTCCACCCTGAGACGGGGGCGGGGGCAGGGGGAGGTGTGTCAGTCCCTGCCCTGCTCTGTGTGAAAGCCCACGGCCCAGGCCCTTAAATCCCCCAGTCTCCCCGCCTCTTCCCAAGAACAGGAAGGCAGTGACAGCTGCCCCAGGCAGGGTGGGGGCTCGGGGGCTCTGCTGCTGCTGTTACCATGTCCATGTTCTCCCGGAGATAGGGACTTTTTCTCTATCCTTGCAGCCGGGGCCCACAAGGACGGTGTGGAGTGGGGGTATGGCGTGCGAATGCGGAGCGTGGGGACCCCACAGACCTCAGCTGGTCTCACCCAACCACCAGGGCACGGTGGGAACGCCAGCAGGGAGGTGCCCCCCCAGCCTGCAGCTGGGCGATGCTCGCGGCCCCGCCCATGTCCCTGGCACCCCAGCCTCCTGCTCTGCCTCACGGGACGAGGAGGAAGGTGGGACTCCAGCCCAGGGTGGCATTTTCCGTGACCCCCGCAGTCTGGGAGGGGCAGGGCATCAGACCCCACTCCTGCCTCCTGGTGGCCCATTGGCCTCCCATACCAGGGATGGGCAGTGGCTGGTCTCACCCTTCAGGGAGGGTAACAGGCTGCATCTCAGCCCAGAGAGGGCCCCCATCACATCCCACAGCTGGGCAGACCCCAAGCCCGCACGGCTGCCGCTGCAGGGCCCCCACTGACCTCTCCCTTGGGCCTCCTCCCACGTGCCGGGGCCCCGAGACACACCCCAGGACGCGGTGCCCCGAGGATGCACAGCCTTGTGACCCCGCATTCCCATGGCGCTGGCGGCCTTGGCTTCAGGCCTGGGCTGGAATCTGGGGTCGGGCGAGGGCTTCCCGTGGCTCCAGAGGAAACACACGGGCCGGCAGCTGCACACGGTACACGGTCTCCCCGCCCTGGGGCACCGAGCAGGCCTGCTTTGATGCCTGTGAGGCACAGGCTCCCCATGAACCGGGATTCCGAGGAGCCCGGCAGCTGGCCTGCTCCCTGGAATGCGGGGTCACAAGGCTGTCCCTGTGGCCATTTATGCCTGTCATGTTCGGATCTGCTCTGTTTGTGGGAAGCCTGCCTCCTGGTCCCCTCACGTCCCCTGAGCAGCCACAGCAGCCCAGCTGCAGACTCAGCAGCCAGAGGAAGGCGGCGAGGGGTCCCTTGGCCAGGGGAGGGGACAGAGGGCCACGCCCACCTTGCTGTGCCCTGTGCAAAGCGGCCCCTCCACGCACAGCGCAGGCCTGAGGCTGGCTCTGCTGGGCCCAGAAGACAGTGACAGGTCCGCAGTCAAATTCCCCCAAACATCCGGGGACCCTGGTAGACAGCAGCGTTGCTATCCACAACAACCGTCCACTGGGGCCGAAACAGACCAGCCCACCCACTTCCGGTAGGGGAGCAGGCCTGGAGATGGGGGCAGCCCCCTGGGGCCCCCGGGAAAAGCTGGAAACAAACCACCTTCTTTAAAGCGTTAAAGAGCAAATGCGTTTGTGAGGGATGAGCTGCCAGACCAACCTCGGGGGGCGAGAGGCCGGCGGGGAGCCCAGAAGTCACAGGGGCCCTGGTGCCAGGGGTGGCCGCGTGTTCCGGGACTTGGCGATGGTCCCCTCACTCCTGATGGTGGGCATCCGTGATGAGTGCGCGGTTCTGCGTGCCAAGTCTCACGGTGAGATGGGAGTGAGACACCGAAAACTGCACCTTCTCTGCGGCTTGTTTTATTCCGCTTCACTCCGGGCACGAGTCACCAGCCACGGTCACCATTCCGGGTCTCATCGTTTCTGGCTGAGAGGGCTGGCTGGCCGCAGCCGCCCGGGCCCAGTCTTTCCCCCACGTCTCAGGCCTGTCTGGGCTTTGGCCTCAGCCGTCATGCCGGCTAGAGTCGGGTACTGCGGGTGGGCAGCGCCAGGGACCCGCCATCCCCATAGGGACAATTGCCACGTCGGCACCTTCACCGGGAGTCGGAGTTCCCCTCCCCCACGCACAGAGGGTGACTAATGGGGTGTCGCTGTCACCCCAGGAGGTCCACTGCTCCGCCAGGGCCCTCAGCGGGAACCCCGTGTCAGCCGATAAGGAGCAGCAATTGGGCACCTGCTGAGCTGATCAATAATTAATCTGAACATTAAAAAGCATTTTCTTTGCCTGACAGGAGCTGATTGCTGAGGCTGCCCCAGAGCCCCTGCCCGCCCTCCCCCGACACACTTCCCTGGGCAGGGGGTGTCACTGCCACTTGCAGACAGGCCTCTGAGTCGCAGGAGCAGTGGCCCCTGCCTGGCTGGCTCCCTGTCTATGGCTCTTTGGGGGGTACCAGCCTGTCTGTCACAGCCACTGGTCCTGCCGGGCCTCCCGGGGTCTCCATGGTCTTCATGGACCTTTCTGCACTGGGCAGGTCCCACGGTGACCCCTTCAACACCAAGGAGTGACCGGAGTGTGTCCCCAGGAGGAAACCACAGACCTGCACCAACAGCCCCGGAGCTGGTGGTGGGGGACAGGGCACAGGGACTCCGACAGGGCCCCTCTTTTGACCCCTTCGTTCAAGCCACAGCTGCTGGGGTAGGGGTGGCAATGGGGGTGAGGGGTTGCTGAGAGCAGGTGCTGGGGCCTGCAGGCTCCTCGCACGCTTGGCCTGGGGAAGCCGCCCCGAGCGCACTTTGAGCAAGCAGACTGAGTCGGGGAGAGGCCCGAGCCCCAGCCCACCGCGAACAGGCCCCTGTCCCGGGGTTTCCACCGGCCCCTCCCTCAGGAATAAGCCTTGCACCCCCAGTGGCATCTGACCTCAAACATGAATGCGTCTGTGTCCGGCCCTCTTTCGACCCTGCTGCTTTGCGTCTGAAGTCTTGCAGCCTCTGGAGAGTCAGCCCCTCGCAGCGCCAGCTGATCCCGAGTAAAATAAACGACCCAGGCCACTCCCTCCACAGACAAACCACCTGATGGCAAGCCCCCCCATCCCACCCCCAGTCAGGCCCTCATACTCAGGGCTGTAGTCCCTCTGCCCCAGCCGCCCCAGAGCCAGGTCCCAGGTACCTGGGGACCACCCCTGCGTCCCAGAGCCTGCTGAACCTATCCAAACAAGCCAGTCCTCCACCAGCCGATCCCATGGAGACCTCAGCAGACGCTCTCGCCCACGGCTCCCCCCTCCCTCTCTGTGTCCTGACCGGCCCGGTGCGTCCTCGAGTGGCCCTGCATAGCACCGTGTGCTCCCGTCCTCTGGGAACATGAGTGACACACTGTCCCTTCAGTGGTGTCTGATCCGGTGGCCTTGGCATGCCTGAGCAAACACTAAACCTGCTCTTTACAGTGACACGCAGTGGCCTGAGGTGGCCTGAGACGGGAGTGGCTCGAACGAAGAAGATGAAGGAGAAGGGGTGGAAACTGTGTAAAGGCAGAAAGGCCAAATCAAAGGTGTAGAGGAGACTGTTGGCTCCAGGTCTGGGAATTTCAGCAAACCACAGGCAGGGTGCGGACACACGCGCCGCTCAGCAGGCCGTTGTCAAACCGCCGGAACCAGTGGCAGAGAGGAAACTGAGGCAGAAGCCGGAGGAACCTCGGCATCTGCTCCCGCAACTGCCCCGCCCTCCCGCACCCCCGTCTCTCCTTCTGGTCCTTCCACAGTTCCCACTCCACACCCTCCCGTCCATGGGGCTTCGGTGTGGCCTCCCTTTCTTCACTCTCCGTCCTCACAGGGTTAGCTTCCAAGTGGTGACGGTGACGGTGATGATGGTGGTGACGATGATGGTGGTGGTGGTGGTGATGATGGTGGTGGTGGTGGTGGTGATGGTGGTGATGATGATGATGGTGGTGATGATGATGATGATGGTGGTGATGGTGATGATGGTGGTGATGATGATGGTGATGATGGTGGTGATGATGATGGTGATGAAGATGGTGGTGATGGTGGTGATGATGGCGATGCTGATGATGGCAATAATGATGGCCATCTTTTATTAGGCACCAAATGCATACCAGGTGCCTGCCATGCATTGCACCTTTAGTTGTCACAACCATGCAGAGAGGTGCAAGCCGTTTCACACACTCCTTGGCATCATGCGCTCACCAGCAGACAGGCCCTAGGACGCGTGCCGGCATGGACCTGGGGCACTGAGCATTCGTCACCTCGTCCCCACTCTCCCACCCCGAGAGCTCTTCCAACCAGTCTGTCATGGGGCCCATTCTACACAGGAGGGAAGTGGGCCCCAGGAGGCCAAGTGCCCGAAAGGCCAGCGCCTGTCAGTGACAGTGTCCGTTGTGCTGGCAGCCTCAGAGTGACTTCCGAGCCAACCCAGCAGGTGGCTGGGAGGCACTCAGGTGGCCCTGTGGCTCCTGCCCCATGTGCCCGCCAGACCTCCAGGCACACAGACAGCTCAGGGCTGGCCTCGCCCCATACCCACCTGGGACAGCCGGCAAGCCCTGAGGAGGGTAAGGCCCCCTCCCACCCCTGCCCCATCAGCTCATTATCATTTCTAATACCAATCGATACTCACCAGGCCCCTGACAGCCAGGCGCTCACTCCCTCCCCCGCCTTCCAACACAAAAGACTCGCTAAGCCTCTGTTCCCGGGTTCCCCAGGTCCTCTCTCAGCCTCGTCTCCTTATTGCTCCGGAGCAAATCGATCGACCCCATTGATCACCTCTTCTCCCCCCACGCCACTGACACCTGTCCACTCTCTCCCGCAGCCAGCGAGCTCCTGGGGACCCCTCTGCCCTCGTAGATGGGGGCCTCTTGAAAGGCCCTGGCTGCGCTGAGGCCCAGCCCGCATCGCAGCGAGGGGCCGCCCGCCCGCTGGCTTTGTCTGCAGTGATAGAAACAGTGCTTCTCTCCCTTTCAGCCCCATGTCCAATTTATCAAGCCTGGTGCTGATCGTCTGCCTCTCCCATTGGCGGCTGGACTTGGGGGATAAACAGAGACGTGCAAACGTGGGACCGCCATGATCGGATCTCCGGGCCGGGAACAAAAGCCACATCAGGCTCCGAGAAGGCGTCTCCCTCGTCGCAGAAATACAAAGGGGTGGAGAGGAAGGGGCCACCCGAGATTCAAAGATGTGACCTTTCACTGTAAGGGCTAAGGAAGGGGCAGCAGGGAGTCCCAGGCTAGGTCCCCTGGGGCGAGTCCCCTGCCCCGTGCCGTGGTTTCCCATCGGGACACCTGCCTCACAGGGCTGCCGTGAGCACGAGGAGAGACTAATGCGAAGGGCCTGTGACTGGCCTCGTGCCCAGCCACTGCCCCCAGGATGGCCAGCATGGCCGCCTTCATCCACGTCCATGTGGGGATACTCCGTCCGGTCCTGTCACATGGTAGATGTCACACTGATGGACACACTGTCACAGCCCCAGGCACCAGGCTGGCAGGCCCATGCTCAGAAAGCAGCCCCCTGCACCTAGAGGTGCCCTCTGCAGGCCGCCATGGGGTTCGGGGCTGAGGGACGCCCACCCAGGCCTGCAGAGAACTCCTCACCACACGCTCCGGGACCGGCAGCGAGCTGGAAGTCCATCCAATACCATACCTACCGCGCAGCCAGGACTGCGAGTCCCTCACCACCTGGTGAGCGAGTAACAGCCCCGCAGAACCCACAGCCAGGGACTGCCCCGCCTGCCCTATGAAACCCGGTCAGACCCCCACAGAGGCGTTGGACCGACTAGCAGGCTGGCTTGGGAGAGAAAGCAGGGACCCCAGCCTGCAGGGCAGGGCTCCATGGGGACACGCCCCCCAAGGAACAGGGCCAAATCCCCCTTTAGCATGCATGAGGTCCACCCCAAGAGGACAGCCCCCCATCTCCCCGTGTGTCCCATTGTCCCCCCTCAGAGTGACAGAGGATGGGCCCCCTGCACGGTCCACTCTAACTGCTGTCGCTGGCTCAGCAGGAGCCCGCAGCGCCCGATGGACTACATCTGGGTCCCCTGCGGCCAGCAGGGCAGGGAGGAGCAAGCAGAAGGCCCAGGCTAGGGACGGCTCCTACCTAGGGTCAGGGCGAGGGTGGCCGGGCCCTGCCTCACAGAGGCCTTGGTCAGAGGTCTGTGCGAGGCAGCACCATGGAGGCCGCAGGATGGCACCCGGAAGGGCATCTGCCGTGTCTCCCCAGCACCCTGCTACCTGTCTGGTCCCCACAGCCCCTCACAGCGGTCCGCCTGTGGCTGTGGGTCCTCCCCCAGGGCTGCTCCCCCTGCCTTGTCTCAGCGTCATTGTGGGCCCAGCCTGCTTGCTGCCTCTCTGAGGCACCCCCGGTCAAAGGCGTGGAACAAGAATCTCCAGCCATCAGGAGCCTGTGTGGGCAGGTCGGGGGAGCACCAGGGTCAGCGCCCAGGCTCGGGAGCAGACAGAACTGGTTCGAGTCCCAGCCCTGCCTGTTCGGTGGAGGAACTTCCCCCAGGAACTGTAACCCAGCTGCCTGTGTTGATTCCTCCGTAAAGGAGCAAACAGTGCCACCCTCACAGTGGGCAGGGGCTTCACACACGCTGGAGGCCTGGTGACGCACACAGTAACGGCCAGTGGCGGTCTCCACCATCTGGCTGGACCCCCAGGCCTGGTACCTGCCCGTGGCCAGGGGATGGAGTCAGGGCCTTGGGAGCTTCAGGAGCCTCTGTGGCCAGCGGTGGGGGTAGAGGGTGAGGGAGGGTCTCAGAGACTGCAACCCGGGAATGAGGGCTGAACCAGAGCCCAAGCCTGCCGGTGCCCCTCCAGCCAGCATGCCACCGCGGGCTGGGCACTCTGCCTCACATGGCCTCACCGAGCCTTGGGAGGGCCTAATCCTGCTACCCTGCTAAAGCCCCCCAGTGGCCCCCCATTGTCTCAAGACACCAGTCTAAGGCTGCTCGGCTGAGTACGGGGCTGCCATCCCAGGCTCCCCGCCCTTCGTGCCACAACTATGGCTCGGGCCCCTGCCCTGAACTTGAACAGCCTGTCCTTCCCCAGGAGCTCCGGGTGCCCACACCGTCCCCTCAAGCTACCTCGCCCTCCAGCCCTGCCTGGTGAACTCCTACTGATGCTGCAGACCTGGTCCAGACGCCCCCTTTTCTACGAAGCTTTCCATCATCCCCACGGAGGCTAAGTAGCCCTCCTCTGAGCTCCCACGTAGCCTGGACTCAGTCAGCGTGGAGGCCAGTGCTCCTCCCCGGGAACAGCCCCCAGGCCCCGCCCCCACGGCTGCTGCAGCGCCTGTCCCTTTCCAGTGGCCAAAGGCGTAAGGGTGAAATTCAGGAGACTCAGGCCACGTGTGTGCCACAATGTGGAACAAACCAGAAAGAGGCCCGAAGCCCAACCCGGGACACGCGAGGCTGTTTCCAGCAGCCCTTTGGGCCCAGGTCCCAGTGGCCCCTGAAGCCCTGCGGCCCCCAGCCTGCCCTGGCCCAGGGACCCCACCATCCTCAGGTTCCACACGGTGTTCAGGTCTGGTCCAGGAAATCCCTCAGCTCTGGCTGCCATGAGTGTTTCTGTCCTCATCCCTCGGGATGGACGGCAAGGACCCTTCCCGGGGAACAGCCCTGCAGGGCGATCCACCCCGCCCTTCACTCACACAGGTTCTCTCGAGGCCCTGGAACTAACGTGTCTTTTTTTTGTCTTTCTTAAAAATAACGGCCCCCCAAAATCACAGAAGCTTAGGGCCTCAATGGACCTGACCACGGGAGTCCCCAGGGTCTCAGCACTCTGTCTGTCTCCCAGCCTGGTGCCCAGCACACAGGAGATGCACAGTCCCCATCGGGGTCCCTATTGGGGTCCCGAGGGCCCTGGCCTGGCCCTGTAGGAACCTGGTGCAGGCGGCGGTGGTGGGCGCTCCCAGGCCTGTTCTAACAGAAACAGGTCGTTTGCAAAGACCAGCTGATCTCCCTCGGCCAGCTGTGTCTGCCTCCACACTGTCAGACCCCACCCCCAGCCTCAGGGGGACACCTGCCTGGGCACCCTGAGGGCCCTGCGAGAAGGCCACCTCCCCTGGTCTGAGAAGGAGCCAAGGACCCCACCTGGTGCCTGTCACCAGGGTTCCCGCCACTACACTGGACACTAAGCTTCCCTAACTCCCCTGAGAGCATTAGCCATGCAGAAGGAAATGTGTTAACAGGCCGATGGCCGTCCGTGTCTGGGAGAGGCAACCTGGGACTTGGTAAGTCACTGGGTGGTCTCGGGGCTAGCCTGCCAGGTCACGCCCGGAAGGAGGTGCAGGGGTCACAGGCAGATGACCGCCTGAGTCACCCAAGAGTGGCCATGGGCAACGCACCAGCGGGACCCCACCACAGCCCTGATCCATGGGCATTAACCCAGTTCCCAGGTGAGGAGACTGAGGCTCCGGAGAGAGGGAGAAGGGGCGGCATCAGAGGGGGGTGTGAAGCCACCTGCCTGGTGACCACAGCGCCCAGAGCCCTGGTCCCTGGGAAAACCCAGCCAGGACCATGAGGGCAGAGGTGCATGGGGACGCTGCACGCTGCTGTCCATTGGTGAAGCTCAGGTGACTTCCCCCTCAGCCCTACTCGGTCAAGGAAGGTCGGGAGCCTTGCTCAAGGTCATACAGCAAGGTCAGGCTGACCTGGGCCTCAAGTGCCCTCCTCCCCAGGCTGGAGTGGGGCAAGGGGTCTGGGGAGGGGTAATTTCACCCAGGGGTCCCCTCAGCCATCTGCAGAATCCTCCAGCTTCTCGGACCCCCTCCCTAAAGTGCCCCCAGCTGGCCCCATGGGAAAGGGGTGGGCAGGACGCCTGGGCCCCAAGGGCCTGCCTGGACCTGCTCCTGCCTGGCCAGGATGCTAGTGTCTCCAGGTCAAATGTGCACCTGGCAAGGCAGGGCTGGGGCACTCAGCGACCAGGGGGGCCTCTACAGCTTGGACCTGGAGCCAGGCCTTGTCCTAACTGGGCCTCCATCCCTCCCCTGGGGCAGGGAGGTGCTGGTGAGAGGGTGAGGGAGGTCTGGCCTGCTCGGGGTCCACCAGCAGCCCAGGCCCCAGGAGGGGGACCTCAGTCTGTGCAGATGTGCGCATGACAGTGTCCCTGTGGGCCTTTGGGGTTTGTGTGCAGCGTGACCACTGCTTTGCTGTGGAGTGACCTCACATCCCAGAGGCCTTGACTCCTGGAGGAGAGCCGAGGCATGCAGCCCCTGCTGGGCCCTGGGGCGCAGTGCCCCCAGGTCCGAGGAGACCCGTTGGTACCAGGAACCATCGGCCTTCACCTGACTTCCTTCTGGGGCGTCTGAGAACAGGGGGCCAGAGCAGTGGGCCAGGTGGAGGGCTCAAGTGCAGGGCTCCCCCACCTCCTTCGGGGAAGGCACCTACCAGAGCCGGGAGGCAAGTGTCCCCTGTTCACCCAGGATGAGGCGTGATGCTGGCACTGACGTTCATCCCTGAGCTGGAGCCTCATCCACAACAGTCCTGGGTCTCCAGCTCCGGCCCACCACACACGGATACGACGGGGAGGGGCCATGTTTGGGGCTGGGGCCGACAGGGCAGTCCCCATCTGGGGACTCCTACAAAGGGACCCTGTGTGTAGCCCCGGTGTGTGCCGGGCAGTCGGGGGACGGTGCCCAACCAAAGAAAGCGCCCCTTCCTGCCGCGTCTTGCCAAGAGACCACAGGCCATCAGGCGACCCCACTCCCGCCATGTGCTCCCCACCCCGGGGTGGGGGCTCCTCTCCTGCCTGTGCCCAGCCCCCTGGCCACAGCCACCCAGACATCACAGGCCCCCGAGTGCCTGCCACCAGCCGGCTGCATTAAAATTCATCACCACACTCCCTGCTCCTGGACTCCAGGCCCGACTCTGGCCTGGCCAATCACTGGCCACCGAAGTGGCAGTCAGGAGGTGACCTGGGAGCTCGCTCTGGCACCTGCCAAGACCTCTGTTGCTGTCACATTAGAAGGGGCAGCAGACGGATTTGCCACCAACGGTGTCCTGCAGCCTGTCCTTAAACATTGATAAAAGCAAGCAGGGCCAGAACTATGCAAACAGCACTGACCTCCCCAGGCAGGGCTGAGACAATGAGGGCTGGGCAGGGTCCCGTGCCGTGCCAGGAGGCCACTGAGGGCTGTCCTGCCGCAGATGGCCAGGGCCCGGCAGGGAAAGGCCGGGCTGGCGTCCAGGTCTCTGCTTCCTGGCCACCCCCAGGGGCACAGACCCCACTCGCGTGGCTCTGAATTGTGGCTTTGCTGCCTGCATCGGTCTCATTGTTTTTTTAATGGAAGCATTTGACTTTTTTTTTAAGATTTTATTTATTTATTTTTAGAGAGGGGGAGGGATGGAAAAAGAGAGGGAGAGAAACATCGATGTGTGGTTGCCTCTCATGCGCCTCCTACTGGGGACCTGGCCGGCAACCCAGGCATGAGTCCTGACTGGGGATTGAACTGGCGACCCTTTGGTTTGAAGGCCAGTGCTCAGTCCACTGAGCCGCACCAGCCAGGGCTGACTTTCTTTTTTACGTTAAAGTGGTTTGCCCAGGAAACGTCCGAGGCTCAGTGGCAACATGGACGGCGAGGGGGACACGGCACGAGTGGGTCCGTGGTGGTCCACACTTAACAAAGCACAAACATGGACGGTTTCGCATGCTCGCAGCAGGAGCCCGCTCTGCCCTCCCGGTGTGCCGCGATCTCAAAGAGCGGAGTTGAAGAGGAAGGGACAGTCACGCCCAATCGTCAAGGACTAGAAAGCCCTCCCTGTGGGTGGAAAAGGCTCCCCAGACCTTGAGAAGGCAAGACGGGAAGACAGGAGTTGTTAGGGCTGCAGGGAGGCCCTTTCCAGAACATTCCAACGGCCCGGGGCATTCCCCGAAAGTAGCCACTGGCACTTGCTGTGCTTGGGCCATGTCACCCACAAACCAGCCTGTGTCTGGCCCTCCACCCCCATTTCCACTCCTGGTTGAGATCGGCCAGTTTGCAGACCAGCGCCTGCAGGACTGCAAGCCCCCACAGGGCGACCCCCTAGGACTGGGTACCTCCTGCCATCCTGCACCCCAGAGAGATTCTATAGGGAGCCTTTCAAAGTGGTTTCCTACAGTCGGCTTCCCCCAAACCTGTGGTGCCCACACACAGCCGTCCCGGCCAGAATGTCCCGACCCAGCGCCATCCACATCGAGGTGGCCATGGCCAGCCTGGGTGACCTCAGGGAGCAGAGGCCATCCTGTTTCCCCAGTGGACACCCCCCATGGTGACAGGATACGAGGTGTGGGAACCAAGGCCACGGCTCTCCCAGGGGTCAGAACAGACCAGATCCTTCCCACAGGCCCAGGCAGGAGCTCTCCCCAGCTGAAAGGAGGGCCAGGGCAGGGGGGCCTCCATCCGGCCGCCGAGGTGGGACACGTGGGGCTCCCACTGCAAGAGCCACAGCTGGGTGGGCACCACCTCGGGGTGGAACGGGCCCTTGGGGCAGCAGGGATCCAGGCAGGAGGGAGAGGGGCTGACCCCTCCCCTGAGAAGCAGAGGGCTCTGGAGCTCCCCCTTGTCCCCAACCTCCCTGTGTATTCGGTCACCAGTCACCACAATGTGGGGCCCAGCGGGGCTCCAGACGTGGGGTAGTCAGGGCTGGCAGGCTGGCTGGCAGCATCTCTCCACTCTCACCCCCACCTCCAGGGCCTGGAAGCAAGAAAGACAAGGATCTTCCTGCCCTACCCCTGATTCAGGGCTCCTGTGGCTGGAAGGGCTGAAGGACAGCCCCTCCACCTCCTCTGGGGAGGAAGGACCGGCCCCCCCGGCCCCCTGGCCCCTCAGCCAGGAGAGAAGGGCAGTGGGGGCTTAGTGACTCTACACACAGCTGGAAACCCATCAGTGAGCGTGCTGCCCTGGGTTGGGGGGTGGGGGCTGCATGCACTCCCTGGGGCACGGGTTCCACCCTGCAGAGAGCCTTGGCTCTTGCCCCCACTCAGTGGCCACATGCAGTGAGGTCCACGCGGAAGGCCCATGCAGGGGTCAGCACGCCCCCTCTCACCCCCTCCCAGCCTGTGGCCATGGGTCCCTCCCCCACGCCTCTCCCGAGTCATCGCTGACCCAGCAGGTCCAACCTGGTCCTCATCCCTTCCCACCTCCCTCCCACCCCCCCCACTCCCCAGCCCTGATTAGACTAGTGAAGGGGGCTCCAGAGGCAGACCTGGGCCCCCCAGGGACCAGGATAGCAGTGACCCCTCCACCCACTGTGCCACAGCTAACTCAGCCCCCATGAGCCCCGTGACAATGATGGGGTGCTGCTGGCAGCCCACTTTGTCCCTTTTCCTGTGGTCCCCACACTGGGGGTGGGCCGTGGCAGCCCCTCTTTTCCAGTTCATTCCAAGGTGTCGAGAGGCAGCCCAGCAGGAGGAGGCTGGGAAGCAGCATTTTGAGAACCCGCTGCCCCGCCCCCAGTGCCCTCTGCCTGAGACAGCCACACGCCCAGCCTTTGCCCCTTCCCGGGACGCTTCCCCGTAGAAATAATTAACTCAGAATCAGCCAAGAGCAGCCAGCACTCCCAGGGACAGAGCTGCCCCAGGTACATCTTGGCCAGTCCGCTGGCCCGGTTTGGCCAGCAGGTGAGAATGGCACTGGCAGGTGAAGGGAGAGTGACCTCAAGCCAAACACACTAGAGAAGGTGCCAGAAAGTCACAGTGGAGGACAGCGTCAGGAGAGGGAGTGCGTGCAGAGAAAGCGAGGACTGGGACTCCGCTCTCCTGCAGAGAAATCGGAAGGGACAGCGCACTGCCTTTCAGGTGGCACTGTGGCCCCAAGGCTGGGTGACCACCCCAGAACCGGTGGGCGTGACCGGCGGTGAAAGGGTCCTTGCAGATGCGACTGGGTTGAGGGCCCTGAGGTGGGAGGTCAGCCTGGGTTCCGGGGCCCCCAGTGCAGCCCAGTATGTTCCGTCTGCCGGCAGCGGAGGGAGCCGTGTGCTCGGGGTGGGACTGTGTGAAGCCAGCCACAGGGGGACAGGGACCCAGCCACAGCCCCGGAAGGCGGTTGCCCTGGAGCAGGAGCAGGCAGGGAGGACCCTTCCTCAGGGGCTCAGACTCCTGCCTCCAGAGAGCTGGGGGGACCGTCTCCATGGAGACTTGCTATGGTGGCCCCAGGAAGCTGGCATGAGGTGCGTTCTTCAGACCACCACCCACAGAGCAGCACATCAGCTCCTGGCGCGGTGGGACAGGCCCCTCGAAAAGTTAATGCCTCGAAAACACACCCCCACACCCGGTGCACTGCCCCCCCACCCTCACGGGCCCCTGCATTCAGCCACAAGCCTGGAGCCCCACACAAGGACCCACCCACCCCAGTTTGTTGGCCGGCTCCCCCATGGGGCCCCCCTTTACCTGCCAGGGACCCACACATGGCTCTCCAATTCACCAGTTCCCTGGGTCTGGGGTGCCCTTTTGGGGGCGTCCAGCCACACCCTGAGAGTTTAGATCCAAAGGGGTGTGTCCCCCTTCACAGATGGAGAAACTGAGGCAGAGAAGCAAAATAATCCACCCACAACCACAGAACTGGTCATTGGCAAGAGCGGGAAACGTCCGGCTCCGGGACCACCCTCTGCCTTCCCACCACTGTCTCTCCTGTCCCCCAAAACCCTGGCCGAGTGCTCATCCCAGGTCCTGCGTCTACCTGGTGAGTCAGGGGCCGACTGAGTATCATTCTCTCGAGCAGCTATGGCCACGGGGCCCCACTGGGCAGCAAGCACAGGCCCCCAGACCCGAGACCAGGAGGCAGGGTCACAGCCCCCTGAGTGCACAGGCAGCGCCCACGGAGCCTGACGGCTGGTGGTGGTGAGTCCCTCACAAGGGGCGCGGGGACACAGAGGTGCCCCCAGCCATCGAGCCCTCGCCCTGACGTCTGCTGCGGCAGAGCTGTAATTAAAATGCGTTGGGGCAGCACTTGCTCGTGTCTAATTAGACCTTGTTGGGTTTCTATGGCGATCGCTTCAGTCGGAACAGGAGGTTCACGGGCCCCACCCTCTGTCGGGCTGTGGACAGAGGAGGGGGCGGCCAGCAGGGACCCCCCTGAGTCAGGGTGGGGCTGACCGGCTCCTGGGCTGGGCAGCTTTCTGGGGACGGAGGCCCAGCCTCACTGCCCCCAGTGCCCCACCCAGGCTTCCAGAGCGGGTGGCGCCTGGCTGGGGAGGGCTGGACTTTAGAGTCACCACTGTCAAACCTGGTGGGACCGCCACTGCCCACAGCCCCCCACCAGCCCCGCACAGAGCAGGCTGGGCCACCAGACACCGCCCGGCAGACAGACGGACACAGGGCTCCCCAAAGAGTAGAAGGCCTGAGGCGGCTCAGCACCCCGTGGGGCCCATCCTGGACACTGAGGGCCAATCCTCCGCCACAGGGTGACATCTGCACGTGCCTCGCAGGGGAGGCAGGGAGTCGAGAAACTGAGGCAGGTCCTCACGGCCTTCTCACTGTCCCACCACGTCATGCAGCCACCAGCCGACCTCTGAGCCCAGCTTCACTGTCGAATCCCATTGTCCCGGCAGCTCTCCAGGGACCGAGGAGAGCCCTGCCCCCAGAGCCACCACAGGCGTTTGGTGACCCGGCCCCACACCCGGCCCCTGCACCCGGACCTGCTGTGGGTGGTATGGATCCAGGGCACCCGGCCAGCTGTGCCCGCTGTGGCCGCAGCACCTCCCTCCGCCTGGCCATACGCTGGGGCCCTCTGGCCCCCCACTGACCATCCGGTGGGCAGGGTGCAGGGGCCACCAAGGGGCAAGAGTCCCAGCCTCTGCCAAGAGGCAGGAAGAGAACCAAGGACGGGAGACCCTGGGGCTCACGTGCACCTTCTTTGCCAAGCGCCTTCCCTGGTTGTCCTTCATGTTTCTAGAACTTTCTCCGACCCTCCCTGTACACTCAGTCCCAGGTGCCCCTGCCCAGGGCCCAGTTGTGAGGTCACCACCCACACCGACGCCCCCGCCCAGCCCCAGCAGGAATAGCCGGACAAGTCAACCTGCCTCCACCTGGGACAGGGCCACCAGGCGCCCCAGGACGCCATGGGGAGGGCGAGGTGGGTGCAGACCAGGCGCCGACCGGTTGCTGGGGTCCACCTGGCTCACAGGGCCCGGCTCCCCGAGGCCTGGGCAAAGCCGGGGAGCATGGGGGTCCCCCGGTCCTACCTGCCACCAGCTCAGTGCCACTAGCTCAGCCTCAGGCTCCAGGAACACCCTGTTGACACCCCGCTTGCCAGGGTGCACACGAGACAGAGCCCTGGGCCAGCCCCCACCCCGACTCTCCGTGTGACCTGCGTGTGCCCCTCCATGGAGGGTCCCCACACGGACTGGGGGAAGCTGGTGACTGGGCACCCCAGGCCCACTGCCTTGCCCAGCCGCTCCATGGACTGTGTCACCCATGCATCCCCAAAGCAGATGGCCCCGAGCTGACTGGCGGCCCTGAGCAGGCAGGGCCGTGCGCAGAGTGTGAGATGTTAACCTGTTAATTGTGTCCACTGCTGCCCCGACAGCCTGGCGCGGCCAGACAAAGGCCACCCGTCCCTCTTCACACGCATAATTTATCCTCCGTTAATGCCGAGACAACCTGACAAATTAAATCTCTTTAACTGCAATCGGTCTGTGATAGTCAGCGGGAGAGGGGAGCCCTACCTGGCTTTGAATATTTAAGCCCCCCGAATAAGAGCAGTGACCCCGGAGTGCAGGCACTTTAGGAGCCGGGTGTTATCTTCAGGGGGGCCGGCTGCTCGCCCGTTCACTCCCCCCATGCAAATGTCCCGGTTTTATCTGGGGCTTACAGGCCTGTCAAATAGGATTAGAAAAGCCATTTCGTGAAATGGAAACGAACAGGATTTAATGGAAAAACCAAAAGATGGCCCAAGACCCATTTTTCTTTAATGATCTTTCCAGCCAGGAGGGCCCCCTGAATCACCTCCTGGGCTGCACCCCCCCGGGAGCCCTCCCTCCTGTGGAACAAAAGCCACACAGAGCTGGGGGCCCCGCGGGGGGCGTGGAGAGAAGAAAGGCCCAGCCACCAGCCAGCCCGGAAGCTATTAGGCAATTGATCCCCCAGTAAAATTCACTTAACAGCTTTGCCGGGGCTGGATGGCCACGGACGACTTAATCTTTTGCCCTGGGAGTCCATCCTGGGGTTCTCTGGAGACCACCCCCCCCCGAGCTCCAGGCCCAGGCACAAGTGACTGGGCACAATGCAGCTGCTCGCCAGGACATAGAGGCTGGCACACTGACTTGCAGGCTGGCCACACACCCATGGGGGTCTGTGACGCAGGGGCCAACCCCCATCTGCCCTCTGCCCATCGCCCTGGTACCCCCGGCTGACACCCGGCCCGCCCACGTCAGCCCTGACGATGGCTGCAGTATGGCCCGCTGGTCCCTAAGCCCCTTCTGAGGAAGGAGACAGAGAATTCCAGGATCTGTGGCTTCTGGCTCTGTCCACAGGCCCAGCTCTCCCACATCCCCAGCCCCTGCCCGGCTCAGACCTCTGCCTCTCAGATGGCCACCCCGCAAGCCCACTGCCTCCAGGCCTCCACCTCCACAGGCGTCCATGCCCAGCGCCCCCTCACCAAGCTCTGATGGTGACCCCGCAGGGCCACGCCACCGCAGGCAGCCTTTGCATACCTAAAACAAACACTTCCCAGGTATTTGCCTCCTCAGCCAATACCCAGAGGAAGGTGGAGGGTGGGGGTGTGTGGAGCACCCACCCCCACCCCTGGTGAGCCATCACTGAGCCTTGTCCCTGAGCCCCCTGCACTGGGGACACAGGGCGTGTTCACTGTTGCAAAGCCCTCGAGACACGCCTGGCCTGCCCATCCGCAGGGCTGCATCCACGAAGGGTCAGTGTGGGTGGCACATGCTCGCCTCGCCCGCTCGGCCAGGTGCCGGCACTCAGCACCGGGCAGTGGGCGTCTGGGCCCCTCATTCTGCTAACACATGGTCACAGACTCGCCATCCCAGGGCGTTGTCCCAGCACTGACCTCAAGGGTCAGCAGGTGTGCAGCTGTCCCTCCCGGCTCCGTCGCCCCCTGCCC
This sequence comes from Macrotus californicus, assembly GCA_007922815.1. NCBI lineage: Eukaryota > Metazoa > Chordata > Mammalia > Chiroptera > Phyllostomidae > Macrotus > Macrotus californicus. Next base: position 158,447 of record VMDR010000147.1, read on the forward strand.
CTCACAGCACCCCTCGTCCACCCGCCCCCCCACCTGCGGCCTCGGGTCAGAGGCCAGAGTGGGGCTTGCGGCTGTGGCTTCCTCCCGGGGTCTGGGGGCCGCCCCTGCCGGCCCTGCACACGTGGCCGTGTTCCTGGGCGTCAGAAACAAAACCTTCTACAAACCAGATACTGGGGTGGGATTCCTTACACTTACATATTTTAAATTGTTTTTGTCTGCTTCTGAACAGCTCAAGGCCCTCGTGGAAAACGGTCCGTGACGTCCCTAGGCCCCCTAAGCCCCCGCAGGCCTGGCCCCCGGGACTCAGGCTGCGTCCTCACACATGAGACATTGGTCCTTGTCCTGTCCCTGAGCAGCACCAGAAACAAGGGACGGGACTCACTCCATCCCCACTCACTCTGCAGCAGAGGCAGGCGGCCACGGGACCTCTCTCCCAGCAGTGGGTAGACGGCACAAAAGACAGTGTGGGACCCTTCTGTGTCCCTGCTGCCCCAGGCGACCAGGCTGGGGCCACACAGGGAGCCAGGGGTGAGGACAGCCACACGTGCCCGGAAGGACCCCCTGCGGCCAGCATGTCTGGGAAGAGCACAGGGGGGGGGGAGCGGGTGGTACGGAGGCCCCCGGAGAGGCAGCCTCTCCCCCGTCACTTGTTTGCGGCTGGGAGAGGCGTAGCTCTGGCTCCGAAGGCCCAATGTTTACGTAATTAGCGTCTCGCCGACAGCTGTCAGCCTGAGCGGCGTATGGCATGCAATGCGCTGCACGTGTGTGCGCTCGGGAAGCTTGCCGACTCCCCCGGCCCTCGGCTGCCTGGGCACGGGGCCCAGGAGGGGTGAGGGCTGGAGCTGCCCCCGCCACAGGGCAGGGGCCCCTGCCTGCCACCTCCCACCCGCCTGGCAGGAAGGGGACAGCCCCTCCCCACCACCACCAAATGTCCTCGTCGCTGTGGGCTCCACAGGGCGTTCAGGGTTCTTAGTGCTCGGGAACTTGAGGTCACTTCTCAGCAACATGCCGAGACCCTCCCCCCAACCCCCACCCACAACCCAGTGGGATCTCCCCCCAATTCAGGCCGCATCACGCACTCACTCACTCTGCTTATTCGCCCGTCCATGGGCAGCGACAGGGTCCCCCAGCACACTCCTCACTGCAGGGGCTCAGTCTTTGTGGAAGAGGTGGAGGGCAACCCCCCAGGCTGAGGCCCCGCCAGCCCAGGCACATTACCTCCGTGATCAGCACGCCTTGCTGAGCGCCTGGGCAAGGCCGGTCTAGGAGCAATTAACCCTAATTACCGCCCCCCCCACCCTGAGAAAGGCAAGGTTGTAGGCGTCCTTCCCCAACCCCCTGACCCTCCCCACCACCGAGTGCAGTAGGGGCCTCGTCTGTGACCTGGGTTCAGCAGCTCCCTGCCCGCTCTGGCCTCAGATGGCCTGTCTTGTGGGACTGGACTCTCTTGGTAGAAAAGGTGAGGCAGGGAAGGCACCTCCCAGAAGGGCTGAAACACCACCCTGCCCCACTATGCTCCCCCAACCAGCTCCACCCCTCACGCACCAACCACATGGGGGTACCACCCCCCACAACACCCCTCCTCCATGCCTTCCAGCACTTTCTGCACCTCAGGGCCCTTCCACACCCTCCTCTGGCCTTGCACTGTTGAGGGGAGACCCCTATTCCCATCTCAAGGAGAGAAACAGGCTGAGACAGCCCCGGGGCGCAGCAGAGCTGGGACCCCAGGCCCTGGGCAGATGGCCTGAGGAGAAGAGGTGGTTTGGACAGAGACACCAGCGGTCACGTGCACAGGGAAGGCCGCTCAGGGACACTGCATGGGAAGGCAGCCATCTGTGGCCACAGACAGAGGCACGGGAGCAACCCACCCTGCCGGCCCCTCGATCCCCAACGTCCAGCCCCCAGCACGCGGAGGACGAGTCTGCGGTCTGAGCTGGCTGGTCTGGGTACGGTCACAGCAGCCCGAGCTCCGTGTAGCGAGTAGCGAGGCCGATGGGCCAACCCACAGCTCCCACCTCCTCAGCCTGCTGCCCAGACACCACCCCAGGCCCTGGGCCCAAACTGCCCCTCCCTCCCCCTCACCTCCAGAAACCCACCTGGGTCCAGCCCCCCCAAAGCCTCCTCCCCCTCAATGCTCCATGCTCTGCCCCCACTGCCCTGGAGCCCCTGGGGGGACAGCAGAGACTGAGGCAACTGGCCCCCCCACCCCGCCTCTGCCCAGACAAATCCCCTTCCCCAGCCCACCCCAAACCAGCCTTTTGCCAAACAGTCAATAAATTATTCAGTTTGCGAAATGCCATTATGCGTGAGTTTACTTAATTGAATAGAATAATTTATGGTAAAACCTGGGGAAAGAAAGATCGATGAGGAAGGAGCAGAAGCGTGATTGAGTTTCGGGGGAGGCAATTGGGTTTTTAGCCCTCATTACAATAACGTTAAGGGGGAAACATCAACTTGGGTCAGAATCAATATTTGCCGAGCGGCCGGACCGTGAATTTCCATGGGAGGTGGCAAGGAGGTGGGCAGCTCGTCAGTAATTAATGCCGCGTCTGCCGCCACAAGCCACCCTGGGGGCGGGCGCAAATGCCCCCGCCCGCCGCGCCACTGGTGATCACAAAAGATAATTTAGGAAGAAGTCTGTTCAAGATGCGTGTGTGACACCAGGACATGATTCAGGACCAGTTACACAGCGGCTTCCCAGCAAATCACTGGGAGACAGATGGCCCCGGGCTCCCGCCCCTCCTCCTCAGGGCCCTGCGCCGGCAGTCACCGACCCAGCACCCAGCCAGGCCACGTGCACCCGACCGTCCGCACTCCGGACACCCAGCCCTGGCCAGCCCCGCCCGTGGAGGGTGCCTCACCCCCGGCCCTCACTGTGGTAGAGAGGGGCACACTGCCTGTGCGGGGAGCCTCGGCGGCTCCATGCGCTGGGGAAGTCCCAGGTCACTGGTCCCGCAGCGACGCTGGTTCCAGGTTCTGTTTCTCTGTCACGGAGAAGGTTCCCTCACCCGACATGTGCAGCCCGGACACTGGCCCCATCCGGGTCCCAGGCTCGAGTGTGGATGCCCACGGCCCACCCTGTCTGCAGAGAAAACGTCTGGCTTTGGTCCCGCAGGCCGGAGGGTGGCTGCCAGCACCCAAGGCCCCGGACAGCTCTCTGAGCCGCAGCCCCCAAGCCCCTGAGCCTCACCTCTGGAGCCCCCCTGAGCCCCTGGGGGCCCCTCACACACACACAGTGTCAGCTCCGGGGAACCAGGGCCTATGTGCACATGAACTCAGGATCGCCACCCCCACGGGGTAGGTGAGAAAACAGGGGCTCAGGGAGGTTGGGGGACTCGCCTGAGGCCACACACCAGGTGGCAGAGCCCGGCCCAGGGCTGCCCACGCTGGCGCCCCCTCTCCGGCTGACCCATCTGCTTCGAGGGCCCAGGTTCTGTGCAGGGGAGGCTGACACAGTGCTCTAGAGGCCTGGCAGGGAGCCCGGGATTCGGCCACCACGTCAGGCTCCTTCAGGGACCAGAGACATCTGTTCTGAATAGAAAGTGGCAGCCAGCTCTTGGCCTTCTGGGCGGAGGGTGGCACCAGGGTCCTGGCTCCCTGAGTGGCCTTGGGCACAGTCCTCCGTCTCGGCCTGACTCCCAGTTCCTAAGGGCCTCTCCAAACCCTCCCAGCTGGGCGGCCAGCAGGTGGGCTACAGGCCAGGACCCCCTCAAAGGCAGCCTCAGCTGACGACACAGGAAACACAGTCACGGCCCATGGGGGAGCCAGGCCCACCCTTGCTTCTCCCTGTGGTGTGTGTGTGGGCGGGGGGGACCAGAGGCCCGAGCACCTTGCGGTCTACACAGACCCTGCGAGCACCCTTCCCACAGACACTCCTCCTGCGGGCCGAGGGGCTCCAAGGGCCGGGACCGCCTCACACCTGAGCCCAGCCCCAGCACCATGCGGCTCTGAGTGCTGTCAGGTAAGATGGGAGCAGGAGGCTGAGCGAGGGGGGACATAGCAGCTCGGCAGGTGGGTGACAGGTGGACGGAAGGTCGGAAGGGTCACTGAGCCAACAGCAGCACCCGCAGGTGGGGACAAGGAGAGTAGGCAGTAGACTGCAGGGTGCGCAGCTGGGTGCTAAGGAAGCAAAGGAGTCGGGCTGGGTGTCGGCAGACCTCGGACCGAGTGAGTGGAGGCAAGGACGGCTGGGTGGGGGCATGGGGCCGGGGAGGGCAAGGGTCACACCTGCGCTGGATCCGAGGGATGATCAAATGAACGAATGAGCAGGTGGGGAGCAGCCGTGAAAACAGCAGCCCCACCCCCTCTCACCGGATTGGAAGGACAGAGGGCCCAACAAGGCCCGGCCCTGTGGCCCTCCCAGGGTGGTGGAGGAAGAGCTGAACCAGGCAGGCCACAGGGCCAGCACCCCAGCCCGAGCCATCCGTCTGGCCTGGCCAGGGAGGGGGTGGCCAGGCCTCCAGCTGCCCCAGGCCTGGCCCAGTCCCCTTGTCTGTCTGCCCTCCTTCTGTGGCTCAGCTTCCCTTTGGTGCCACAAACCCCTGGGGTCCGCCGCAGCAAGACCCTCGCCCACCTTGCTCACCCTCCAGGCACCCAACTCCAGGCGAGCGGGGGCCTCTCTGACCCCCGGGGTCAGAGCCCTCAGGCGCCACCCACCCCCCACGGACACACACCTTACAGCTGCATGGAGGGCACTCACGCCAGACGCCCGCTCCTCGCAGGGTGCCTGGTGGGGGCACCTGGCCTCATGGGGGCAGGCAAAGGCAGGCTGCGGCGGGCAGGCAGCCTGTCTGGGGGCGGAAGCCCATGAAGGGGCCCTGGCAGCTGCTGTGTGTCACACCAAAGGACAAGGGATGGACAGAGGTGGTCTGGGCAGAAATTGGACAGAGCGAGCCACCTTCTGTCCACACAGGAAATGCCACCGCTGCCCAGCTCCCAAGCCCTGCCTCCCCACCCGCCCCACCCAGCCTCGACCAAAGGTACCTCCTTCCCCACCTCTTGGCCCCTCTCTTTGGCAAGCTCCGTCCCTAATAGGCCACCCCCCCACCCATCTTCTCTCTTCCTCCTGCCCAGCTGGAGGTGGGCTGGTGGAGAGAAACAACACACAGATACATGGTCTGCGGTAAATTCACAGCTGCCAAGGATGCGCACACAAGTCACACCAGGGCACACCGATGCTCTGCCCCGGGACTCCCCGGCCCCGGGCCCCTGTGGGCTTGTCCCTAGAGGGTCCTCTGCCCACACCACAGCCGCGGTCCCGGACACTGCACAGATGAAGATGGAGTCTGGGCGTGGCCCACCGCTGGGCTATCTCCCACCCTGGGGCAAATCGAGGGCAAACTTTATTCACTCACCAGAAACCCCTCCAGTGAGCGCCTTGGGCTGGGATGAATCACCGGCAGGAATGAGGTGGTCCAGGGGGAGAATGTGGAGGGAAGCAGGCCACCAAAGGGACAGAGCAGGGACACCTGGGGTGGGGGGAGGGAGGCTAAGGGGCTTCCCGACAGTAGAAGGAAGAGGGTCGCCCGGGACTCCACAAGGGGCAGCAGGTGGCCACCTTCCCTGCAGCAGAGAGAGTACCCCAGGCTGCCACCTCCTCAGCGTGGGGAGAAGAGGCTGGGCTGCCCCACAGCCTGGCACAGGCGGGCTGTGGGCCCATTTGCAAGTCTAAGCGCCCTGCCCCCATGCCACCTTCGCGCCCCATACATTGGCACCCAGAGCAGGATGCCTGCCATCCGGGCAAGCTGCCATCTCTGAGCTCACAAGTGGGGGCCCCTCACCCTCCTCACAGCACAGGAGGTCGTCCCAGCTCCCGCCAGGCCCTGGGGCAGACCCAGGGCAGCCCCCAGTGTCAGGCAGGAAGGTGGGGCAGGGGCCTAGGCCAGATAGGGGCCCAGGGGATTTCCTGGAGGGGAGGGGGCAGGGCAGAGGTCTCTCTCCACCTCCACCACCTCCCTTCCCTCCCCCTTCACCTGACCCTCCCCCATCTCAGGCTGCCACCCCCATCCTCCCTGACCCCAGGGCCCAGGTGCTCTGGCCAGCCCAGCCTCAGGTGCGGAGTTGCTCTGGGGACAAAGGGCCTAGGCACCATGTGCATGGGGGTACGTGTGTGTGTGTGCCACGTGTGTGAATGTGCGGGTATATGTGGATACATGTGCATCCATGTGAGCACACACATGCTGTGTGTGCATGAGTGCATGCAGCATGTCTGCATGTGGGTGAGCATGTTTGTGTGTGCTGAGTGAATGTGCATGTGTGCACCGTTCATGTGTGTGGGAACATGTGTGCACGTGTGCAAGTGCACCCCAAGTCACAAGCCTGGCCTTCTAGGGGAGGCGCACTTCCTGCCGAGGTCTGTCCTCCGTGGCTCATTAACAAACCACAGGCCTGACACACGTTTTCCCCGGGACTGACCCTCCCCGCGGGACCAGCGTAATGTGTAGTAAATCTGCCCAGGGTGCAGCAGCATCTGCCCCGCCCGTCAGCCACACCGTGCCCTGACCCCTGGCCCCCGCCCCAGGGTCCCAAGTGGGACTGGCTGAACCATGACCCTCAGGACTCAGGCTGCTGCATGCCCGTGAGGGACAGGGCCGCAAAGCAGCCCTGACGCTAGGACGCAGGTGGTGCTCCCACGGGCCCCGCAGACCTGCCCGAGTGAGAGGGTGGAACCGGGATCTGAACCCAGCCAGTTGGGAGCTGGAGCCAGCGGCTTCTTTCAGAAGCACAGTGTGGGCCCTGGCTGGCGTGGCTCAGAACCAAAGGGTCACCGGTTCGATTCCCAGTTCAGGGCACATGCCTGGGTTGGGGGCCAGGTCCCCTGCAGGGGGCGCACGAGAGGCAACCACATATTGATGTCTCTCTCCCTCTCTTTCTCCTTCCCTTCCCCTCTCTCTAAAAATAAAAATTTTAAAAAGCAGCACAGTTGGGCATTGCCCCACAGGCCAGCACCCCGGAGCCACCCACTGCAGACAACGGGATGCACCTCCTGCACTCAGGAAGCCTGGGTCTCCCTCACCTGTGCCCCTTGGCTAAGCCTAGCCCAGCACTGGACATAGGGGGCTCGGGAAGTCCACACAGATGACTGTGTCCTGTGAAAATTCCCCCCTGAAGCTAAATCTCAAGGTTCCTGGAGCAACAAAAGCCCTGTCCTGAGTCAGGCCTGGCTCCCGGCTCCCAGCGGGAGTGGGGCCTGGGCGGGCCGGCAGCTGGGTTATAGATCACTCCCACCCGGTCCCAGGAGCGGCCGAGGCTCAGCCTGCATCATAAAGATGCCAGCAAGCCCGGCACCGGCACGGGCAGGCCCACAAATCAGTGCCGGCGCCGGGTTTAGAGCGTCATCCCTCTGCCGGGAGGGCCCGCTCTCCCACTGCCACGGAGGCAGCGAGAAATACAGCCCGGCCGCTGGGCTGTGCGGGGAGCAGGAGAGATTTACTCCAGACCAGAGGGGCCCAGCTCCCAGGTCTGGTACCAACACAGACGCAGCCAGGCCTTGCCTCCTTCTCCAGGAGGGGAAATAAGGCACAGGATCAGGAGTGCAGCCTGTCCCCCTGCCCCCAGAACCCTATCCCCTGCCCCCAGCTGTGTGGGGCCCCCTTGGCAGGAGGGGGGTACTTCAGAGGCAGGTAAAGCCTGTTATTAACCTGGACCGTGTGTTCCCAAGTGGCAGAGGAAAGTGGGAGCTGATGAGGCTGGGGCAGACGGCCGTCCTGGAGAAGCTGGGCGGCAGGAGGGCAGCCTGGCTGCCCGGGGGCAGGGGGCATGTTCCAGCTGACCTAATGTTTCCCAAGTGATGACAGTGTGAAGGCAGGTATGGGGTGACCTCATCCCGGAGCCGCCCTGTGGCTTCTTAGGACATCACTGCCCCTTCTCCGGCCCAGGGGCTGGGCCAGGCCGCCAGGTCACACTGGCAATTACTGTGACATTGTCAGCACTTCGGCCATAGCCCTCTGCTTGTGTCCAGCAGGTCACCTCCTGCACACGCACCCCCCGCAATAAGCACAAGGTCTGTGACCATGAGGGGACCTGCTCGGCCTCAGTCCCCCAGCCTCCAGGGCTGCTCAGAAGTGGGGAGGCCCAGGGGTGCACAATGTCCAGTGGGAGCCCGGGGAGGACAGGGAGCAGCCACTGACATAGCCCGCAGAAAGGCCGGGCCAGTGGGTCGGGGCTGCCATGGGACGGGAGGTGGGGTCCCCCTTCTGGACTGGGCCGCCCTGTGCTGGACGAGGCCTTTAACATGGCTCTGGCCAACTGCAAGGCCCCCTGTGGCCAACATCACACAGCTCCGTGGTGTCAGATCACAGCCCCACGTACAGAGCAGCTGCCCAGGGGTCCGTGCTGATGGAGACAGTGGCCAGTCACATGGGAGGCGGGGGCAGGTCTCTGTGTGGGGCCTGGGCAAGACCCCGTCCAGGGGAAGGGCAGCGGGGACACCGGACACAACCTGGGCTTCAGCTCCTGCAGGTAATGCACCCGGCGATGCTAGGCCTCAGTAAGACGCTGCGGTCGGCACCGGCTGCCAGTGCGTGGGGATGGCGTGTGGGAAGTCCCTACACAGTGTTCACACGCTTCCTGTCCTCCCAAGACAGTCGTGTTTCAGAGACGGCTCTCAAACAGAGAACAGCCCACGGGGCTGCTGGGGGTGGCTGCGTTCTCTGGCGGGGGCGTTTCCGAAGTGAAGGGGGAGGGGAGGGGAAGGGAAAGAGGAAGGTGCTCCTGAGGGGTTCCAAAGTGGCGCTAGGAGCCAGCCTGTGTTGAGAAGGCCCAGGAGGGCATGTGTGGGTTTAGCCTCGTCAGAAGGGCATTAGGGGGGCACCCTCTGGCGGCCCCTCCCCACGGACTCCCATCTCTGCTCCCACCCCTTCCAGAAGGCCCCTCCGGGAGACCTCACATGACCCCGTGCTCCCACCTGCCCATGCCAGACCACAAGGGGTTTGGGGAGGGGACACATCATGGCCCTGTACCATCTGGTGAGGAGACTGTCCTCCGGCCTAGGCCTCAGTGTCCCCAGCCACAACATGGAGTGGGGGATGTAAGGACTCCAGGGCTGGCCTGGCCCCCGCCCCTTCCCCCTCTGCCGGCCCAGCCACAGGAAGCCCTTCCCGGAGGCATGGAGCCCCGCCCACCCACCCACCCCGCCTGTGGCTTTCCTGTGTGGACGTGGGGCCTGGGTCCTGCCGGACAACACAACGTCTGGAGGAGAAATCACCCTCCAGCTTCCTGTTTGCTGGGCGGGGAGGGGGTCAGGGGCTGCTGTCCAGGAGCAGGGTCTCCACCCCTGAGGCAATGCTCCCCACCCCATGGCTGCAGGGAGGTCCCACCGAGGGCCCCAGACTCCCCTGGGGCTGTGGGGCTAGGGGCCCTGAGACAGCAGGACAGCACTCCCAGGGGTGCCTGGGGTGGGCACTGTGGGGAGACTGGGGCTGGGACAGGAGGAAACGTGGCCACTGCCCTCCTCGGTCCCCTGCCCCAGACCTCAGGCAAGTGCCAGGTGTCCTGAGGGGGAACAGGGTGGGTGGGCACTGGTGCTGGCCCCTCTGTTCATTTAGGACCCTTCACCTCGGGCTCCCCAGGCCGCCCCCCACACACACCTGCAAGGTTCGGGCCCAGTGGGAGCCCCTCAGAGGTGCTAATGTGGCCGCACCCCACTTCCCAGGCACACAGGTCAGGAGAGGACAAGGCCCCACGAGGGCTTCATGGGGCCAGCGTCCAGGAAGAGGCGTGGATCAGGCCCCAGGGGCCCCAGGCTGCCTGTCAGGCCCGCCCACCTCTGTGCCCTGTCCCTGATACCACGGCTGCCACCGCCCCCACTGCAGTCCCCGCACCACACAGATGTCACCCTCTCCACGGTCTCAGTTGCGGGCCCCTCCACCGCATGCGCGGCAGTGACCGCAGGGGGTGGCCCCAACCCCCCACTCAGAAAGTTCCTGCTGCTCCCTGGGGTCCTAATATCCTGGGCGGGGGTCACCAGGCCCCTTCACCCCGAGACGGCCCGGGAAGGGGCAGCCAGGACGCCAGACCCAGGAGGGGTGGGCACCTGGGAGCTGCTGGCAGGGCAACTCTAGGCCCACAGGGCAAGTGTGCAGTGCCTGCCTCTTCCCAGCTGCCTACTGGGCCCTGTGTGCCCTTTCCCTGGTCACCCAGCCCAGCCTGACCCCTGCTGGGCCTTACCTCCCCACTCGGCATCCCAGGGCCCAGGGCAGGGGTGGGCAGGATGGCCCGGCAGGCCTGAGCCCGCAGAGTGAGTCAGGCGGGTTCCTCGCCTGGGGAGCAAGCCAGCCATGAGAGACACCGCCTGGGCCAACGTGTACCCTGTCCCCGCACTGCCCAGCAGGCACCCCAGCCTCCTCCCACCAGCTCCCAGGCCGTGGCTCCCACCCCTGTCCCCAGGCCTGGGCTGACCCTGGCCCCCACCGGGATCCCTGGGAGCTCTGAGTCTGCCCCTCCTCCAAGGAGAAGGGCCCCACAGTGCTTGCTCTGTGTCTGTTCCCCCAGATGCTCACCAGCAGGAGGCCCACAGACCTGCAGCCAGCACCCCACGCGGGATGGCCTGAGTCCCTCCCAGCCGACATCTGGGTCCCAGCACCTTTCCCATCCATGGCACGGGCGTCCGGGTCCTGGGTTCTTGAGGCTGCTCCCCGAGGGACCCCAGCCTGTAATGATGGGGCTGAGGGCTTTGATATCCCAGATGAAAAGCAGCCACTGCTGGAACGGGGTTCCCATCCAGAAAAGCAGGCACCCCCCCCAAAACCCCCCTGCCCCCAGCCTCCCACAGACCGTGGGGAGCGGGCTCCGCTGGCTGGGCCGGGATCAGCCAGCGTCTGTCCAGAGAAGCCCTGGCCAGGAAAGTGCCGGAGAGGGCCCCTCAGGGAGGAGCAGGCTCTGGGCCCCGCCAGTGATTAAGGGGTCCAGGAGCGAGCAGGAGGTGTTCTCTGTGAAGAGACCACCCAGCCAGCCCCCACACCACCCCCCATGCAGCCCAGTGAGGCAGCTGGGAGCCAGGTTGCAGCCCTCACAGCAGAGCGGGGTCACAGTGGACCTCCACAGCCTCCTGCACAGCCCTAGCCAGACCCCTCATCCCCGGGGTCCCTACACCAAGAAAGATCAGACCCTGAGTCACAGATGTCGCGTCCTGTTCCCCTGGCCCTAGATAGGACCCATCTCCACATCCCACCCCAAGTCCCATCACACCCACCCAATCCCTCAAATCCGGCAACAGAGAAGCAGGTATGGGTGGCATCTGACCTCAGAACAGCAAGGGAGGGACAGCTGGGGGCGTGAAGGGTTCTGCCAGAGATGAGCTGACATGTCACCCAGTCCCACAGGCCGGGGGCCCAAGTGCCATCAGCAGCAGAGTGAGGAGGCAGCCTGGGGTGGGTGGCTCTGTGGCCTGAGCCATGGGGGCCACGGGGCCATCAGGCCCATCTGAGGCCAACAAGGAGGCAGTGAGCAAATGGTGCAGTAGGTCTTGGACCTGCTTCAGCCTGTGGCTGGGAGCCCCCTAGGGAAGCCTTGGTCCTTTGCCCCTCCCTCCCTCCCTCCCTCCCTCCTTCCTTCCGCACTGGAGCCACCACTGGCACCCAGCCCTGCGCCCCACGTGGGGGTGCAGTGCCAACTCAGACCTCACCCCACCTCTGAGCGCCCCATCGAGGTGGGGGATGGGCTAGACCACACAAGGTGTGGTGTGCCGGGTGGAGGGGGCAGCAGAGCCACCGCGGAGTGTTCCCACACTCACCGCCTGGGAGGTGAGTCCCAGGCACAGGGGCTGGGGGGCACTGAGGTGCCTGGAGCCCAGGGGCCAGGACCCAGACAGGGTGTGGGCACACCCAGGATGCCCAGGGCCAGGCCCACCCATGGTCAGAGCAGCCTGAGGCCAGAGGAGGGTGCCTGGGTGCAGCCTTTAGACAAAGCAGGGTAGCAGGCAGAGATGCAGACTTGGGGAGAAGCTGATCGGTGCCACTGGGTCACACCGAGCACAAGAGCCCACAGCAGCCATCAGAGACCAGGAGGCCACCAACACCAGGTGAGGGACACGAGGGACAGTGACCCCAGTGGGCCCCCAAAGGGCCCGGAGACTCTGCAGTGGACACAGAACAGGGGCCCAGTCCTCCAGGGCCAGCCCCCACCCCAGGCCCCAGTAGGGGCCAGCTGTGCTGGGTGGGCTCCTGTGGGCTCTGGGGTCCGAAGCCTGACCTGTCCACAGTGTGCCCACGTCTGCCTCCCGCAAAGGCAGTCACAGACCAAGGGGGAGCCTGAGGGTCCCCAAGGGCACACTGACCCGCCCCCTCCCCTGGGACCCTCCGAGGAGAGCAGAGTGCCCGGTGACTCCAGCCACGTGACAATCGAAGCACCGTTTATTCACAAAGAAAAGCCACGGTGAGATGTTGTCCGCACGTTTGTATGAAGCTGTGGACGCCCCCGAAAAACACACAGCGGTCAGCAAGCAGCCCGCCATGACGGGAACGCCGCACACCCGCAGGCTTGGCCCTCGTCCCCGCCCTGCCCAGCATATCCCCCAGAAAGAGCCCAGCCTGAGGGACACCTTCCGTAGAAAACCGTAAAAACATAGGTCATCTGTGTTCAAAGTCCCACTGCAAATACCACACTTGTAGGCAAAACGGTATAAAAATACAAACCCAACAGGACCCGTGCAAAACCCTCACCCCATCTTCTGTGTGTGTCGTTTTGTTTTTTGCATGTGGTTTTGGTAAGAGTTCCTGCCAAGGAAGAAGGCGCTGTGTGGCTTGGGCTCAGCCCCAGGCACTGCCCTCCCGTGTCCTTGGGACCCAGCAGGTCCCTGGGGCGGGGGACCTGCGGGCACAGCCTGCAGGGGGCAGTGCCACAGAGCGCAGTCAGAGACTGTTAAGGCGGCTCTGCAGGGGCCCCAGGAGAACCATCCTGACTGCGGAAAGGGGCCGCAGGCCCGGCCGCAGCCGCGCAGAACTGCTGTAAAGACGACCAGGCCCCTGGAACCCGGCCAGTACCCACCCCCACCCACCTCCCCGGCCCTCAGACGGCTACGGCCTCCCTGAGGCCAAGGGCCCGGGCGCTCTGGCTGCTGGTGGCTTCAGTTCTCAGCACCAAACATGAGGAAGAGAAGTCCTCGTCCAGGTCAAAGGCACTTGCATCACTCTCTGGGTGGGGACAGTCGCCTCGTCTGCTGCGCGCTCACCCCTCCGTCCATGCCGCTCCCTCGCGTCCCATCAACTCCAAGGGCCCGGTCCTGCGCCGGGGCCTCCGTGTCCGCGTCCCTCCAACCCCCGCCACATCCGCCATCCATCCCACGTGCTGTCCTCACACCCTGCGCGTCCCCTCCCCAAGTCCCAGTCCCCAGCCTCAGACGTCCACCTCCTGCAGCCCCAGGGTGGTGGCTGGGGCGGCGATGCTGATGTCGAAGCAGGTGACCATCATGACGTGGGCCTTGCACAGGTTCACGTGCTGCTCAAGGGCGGCTGTCGAGCGCTCCAGGGCCGCCAGGTACTCCACAGACTCGGGATCCAGCGCGGGGTCCACCTCGACTGAGGAGGGACAGCGACCGCTGGTCAGGCCCGGCGGCCCGGAGCTCCGGGCTCGGGGCACATGGCGGGCCAGGGCAGCCAGGGCAGGGCGAGGTCGGGTGCCCACGAGCCTGGGCCTGTGGGTGGGGACTCACACTGCGCCAGCCAGCGGCCTGGCTCCAGCATCAGCCGGCCCTGAGTCGCGGCCAGCTCCTCCCAGAGGACCTCCCGCTTGGCCTGCACGTCCCGAAGCTTCTGCTGCTGTCGCTCGGCCAGCCGCAGCTTCACGCTGCCACACACCAGGCCCTGGGGGCAGGGGAGGCAGGTGGGCTCAGGCATGAAGGGCTCCCAGTGGCTCCGGGCACCCCTAGCCTTGCCTAGGAGCCCCCTCCACCCTCTGGGCCTGGGCGGGCGCACAGGGCGGCCCCAAAGGTGGGCAGGAGCAGGACCTGGGCCCCACAGGTGGCACTGGCACCAGGTGGTGCTCCCAAGCAGCCTGCCAGTACCTGTCTGGAACCTGGGCCCAGGATGGATGGGCACGGTGGTGGGAACTCCCCCAAGTGGGACTCCAGGGAACAGGGGTGGCCTCAGGACCCCTCCAGCCACCCACTGTGCCCAAGGACAGCATTGGGGCCACCACAGGCCCGGAGCCAGCTCCTACCTTCTCCATGTCCGGGGAGGGCTGTGGACAAGAGGGGAAGGTGAGCTCAGAGGTCTGCCTGCCCCCACCCCCAAGGCCCCCCCTGCCATGCCAGGGCCTCCCACCACTGGCCTCTCCCTGACCTCTAGCTCCTCCCGAGGACGGTGCCGCTGGAGGCGTTCCACGTCGTCGATCTCATACACCTTGATCTCAAAGGGTTCCTTCAGCGAGGCTCCCAGGGGCGGGGGCAGGTCCACCCACTGCCCGGGAAGGCTGGGCTTGCGGCCCAGGGCGGCGGTGTCGGGCAGCGGGGCTGGGATCAGACGTCTCCGCTGCAGACCTGGACAGAATCAGGTGCTGGGTGACAGGGTCCCGACAGAGGAAGAGGGCATGGGGCTCCAAACCACAACCGCCCCGTGGGGCCCACAGACCCTCACTCCCCAGCCCCTGGCTGCCACCCTGGTGGCCAACCTGCCCCGAACTCACTGCCCCGCTTGGTTCCTGCAGGCCCGGGACAGACTTTTCAGCCGGGCCCCTACCTCCCTGCCTGCTATCCCACCCCGGCTCAGCCCCTAGAGTGTGCCAGCCCCTCCCACACATCAGCCAATGGCCAGATCCCCCCAACCACACACACCATGAGGGACAAGCCCACCCCACCCAGGTCCCCAGAGACAGGGGGTCCAGGGGATGAAGGCAGGGGGCTTCCAGGCAGTTGGGCCCTGGTCCCCAACCCGAGCCCTCTCTTGGGTTCCCAGGCCCATCGGGGTGACCGTGCAGCCGGCCCTCGCCAGCCCACCGAGGGGACAAGGACTAGCCTCTGGGGCAGAGAGGGGCACACCCGGGGCGAGTTTATGAACCGTAGAGGTGTGTATGTGTCTGGAATCGGCCAAGGTCACGCCCAGCTGCCAAGGGCCTCTGGCCTTACGAGCTGTAGAGGGCGGCCCACCCACCTGTGGCCCTCTTCTTGGGGGACTTGAGGCTGCGGGCACGGGAGCCCGGGGAGGCGGCCCCACTGTCGCTCATGGAGTCGGGGGCGGAGGAGGCGCTGCCGGTGGCCTCGCTGTCGCGTATCATGCTCTCGTAGCCGCTGCTGCCGCCGCTGTGGTAGAACAGCGCCGTGCGGCCCATGGCAGGGGGCAGCTCCCCACTCAGCACGCTGCTGTTGTCGCTGCCATGGCCGCTGCTGTAGCGCTGCGGCCGCCGCGGGGCTGTCACCTTGCTGTAGGGGGAGGGCAGCGGGGGGCCCGCCGGCTGCCGCTCCTCGCCCACGTTTACGCCGCTGTCGTTGCCGCTGTCTGAGTCGGCCGAGCCCCAGGAGGGGCCACCTCTGCCTGGGGAGCCGCTGGCCACCAGCTCATCCACACGGCTGTGGGCGGCCCGGAGCGCCTGCTTGGTGCCCATGATGGTGCCCCGGCTGACCTTGGCCCCGATGCCAGGGGTGGCCCGTGGTGCCGCCCTGGGACCCACCACGGGACCGCCTGGGGTCCGGCCTGCCACAGGGGCCAGAGGCTTTGAGGAAGTGCCCAGGGCCCTTGGCCCGCTGCCGGCCAGGCTGCGGCCTTTGCCCCCACCAGTTGGGGGCTTAGGGGCCCCCACGCCCCTGGCAGGGCTGCCCCTACAGGCAGGAGCAGGCCCGGGCGCAGGGCTAGAGGGGGGCACACCCAACCTGGGCACAGCCCGGGCAGGCCTCCCAGCAGCTTCCCTGGTCCTGCTACTGCCGTGGGCCAGCCCCTCACACCGCTCCAGAGACCCGTGGGTGGTGGGCCGGTATGCGGCCTCTGGCTTGCCGGCCTGGGCCTTCAGGCTGGACGTGACCCTGGAGACAGGGTGGTCGGCCTGGCCGCTGGGGAAGAGGGCAGCAGCCCCGGGCCGGGTCGGGCCACTGGCCAGGAGGGGCGTGGGCACCTGGCTGGTCTTGTGCTCCAAGCTGGATTTGCGCACGGGTGGAGCCGGGGGCGCCGACCCACCAGGCCTCAGGAACAGACCCGCCCTGGGAGCCACACTCCTCTTGCTGCTGGAGGTGGCCTTCAGACCACCCAAGCAGGCCCCCGACTCAGCTAGGACATCCCCACAGGGTGCAGCTGATGTTGTCACCCCCAGCGTGGTGGCCCCCCTCCGCAATGGTGGGATCTGAGCCACAGCCTCCACCCTGTGGGCCGCCCTGGCTGCCACCTCACAGCCATCCACCACCCTCCAGGCACAAGCCAGCATCGGGGCCGGGCTGGGGGTCCTGCCGGCAGAAGCCACCTGGAGTGGGCCACGGCCATCTGCCCGGAGCAGCCAGGGGTCCTCAAACTGGCCCCCGGGGCCAGGCGGGCTCAGGGCCAGGCGAGGGCTGCCCACTCGACCAGCCGCCGAGGTAGTCCTGGGTTTCCGGGGGAGGCTGGAGTGGATGGTCTGTGTGGGGGCTGCCCCGCATGAGGACGCGGCCTGGGGCTCCCTGCCCACTCCGGCGGTAGCTGCCACAGCTGCGGGACCAGGGCTATCCAGCGTGTCGCGCTCCAGGGAGCTGTCCGGGATCGGGGGGCCCAGAGGGTCGGGCCCCGCTGAGGAGTCGGGGCGGAAAGGGTCTGGGCTGGACCGCAAGCGTGGCTGCGGCGAGTGGCTGAGGCTGTCAGGGGTGCAGATGCTGACCTCGCTGAGCCAGGAGCCAGCAGAGGAGCCGGGGGCCTGCGCGGTGTAGGCGTCAAACTCGTCATTGATGCTGCTGATGATGCTCACTGGCCTCGAACCCGAGGCCAGGGCCTGCAGCGAGCAGTCGCTGCCGAAGCTGGCCAGGCTGGCAGGACGCCCCCCCAGGGCCAGCTCCTCTACCACCGTGAACACCAGCTCATCCTCGCCGTTCAGCTCCACAGGCTGCTGCAGCGTCACCGTGGTGGTCAGCAGGCCCCGCTCCAGACGGCCCCGCACGGACGAATGGGGGCGGCCCCCCTGCCCACTCATACCCACTGGGGGCGTCCGGGCCACGCCATCAGCAATCCCGCCCTCGGGCTCAGTTGGGGCTCGGCCTGCGTCCGGTTGCCCCGGGGGCGGAGGGGCTGGGCTGGGCAGTGGTCTCCTGCCTCCACTCCCGGGGGCCTTGTCGGGCCCAAGCAGCTCAGGTCCGGTGCTGCCATCTGGCTCCAGGGCACCACGGTGGGCGTCTGGGCCGGGGCTGCCGTGAGGTGTGCTGACAGCCAGCGGGGCGTCTGCGGCCATCCTGGGGGCCGCAGCCTCAGGCAGCGAGGGCTTCCTGCCGCCACGGGCCGGGCCGGCTGGAGCTCCCAAGGGGCCCTCACTGCCATCGATGCCCCCCAGGCGCTCCTGCAGTTCCGCGAAGGTGCTACAGCGGAAGTGGTCAGCATCCCACGGGCCCCCGGAGGGCCGGCGGCGGCTCAGTGCAGGGATGATGGGCACGGAGTCCGGTGGGCCCTCATTGTCCGTGAGCTCACGGTCCGACAGTGCCGCCCCGCCGGGCCCCACGTAAATGACCGTGTCGCAGGACTGCTCGCTGCTGGACGAGTAGTCAGGGTCGCAGGGTGAGCTAGGGCCCAGGCGGCCGGGGCCCAGGGCGCCGGAGCGGGGACAGAAGGGAGGCAGGGCCGTGGCAGGACGGGCGCGGCCTTCCTCACAGGAGCTGTCCCCGCCCGAGGAGCTGGAGGCACACTGGGGGCAGAGCAGGCCCAGTGATGAGTGCCGGTCCCACCCACTGTCTCCTCCCGCCCCCCGCACACCCCCAGCTGCACCCAACACCCCAGCGAAGAACGCTTCAGCAGCAGCCATCAGCCTTGTCCCACCCAGCGCTGGGACGAAACAGAAGGTCTTAGGCACAAAGCGCAACAGGACCCTCTCAGCAGCTTCCGGGGAAGGAACCAGGCCCTGGGGACCCCACCAGGCTGCCCTGCCCACCTGCCCATCCCCTCCCCTTGGGCCAGGCAGGGGGAGGCCAGGCCACCGAAAGGCCCCCTGTGAGCCGCTCTAGTCCTGCTGGGACAGTGGGTGGCCTCAGACACGGCTGCTCAACTGCTCTGAGCAGGGCCAGGTGGACGCGGGGCCCCAGGGAGCCCCGGCTTGCCCTGGGCACGGGGCAGAGGCCCTGGGAAAGAGGGGCAGGCAAAGGAGGGAACTCACCTTCCTCCTGCGCAGGCGGTGCACACGGGTGGCCAGCTGCGCGGTGCTGAGCGTCTCAGCATGGCGGGTGGGCGCGTCCGAGACGTGGGCGATCATGACGGTGTGGCAGGTGGTGGTGGCCAGGGCCTCCCGCAGCAGCAGGGTCAGCCTGTGGTCCCTGGGGCCGAGGCGGGGAGTCAGGGAGGGGGCGGGCCCTTCGCCAGGCAGGGCTGTGTCTGCCGCCCACCTCGGTTCCCTGGGCCTTGGCGGGCGGCAGACGCCACACCCGTCTCGGCCCCACCAGTCCTTGGGTAGCGAGGCCCAGGCAGGTGGTGGAGAAACACGAAAGCAAGAGCTCAGGGACACGCGGGACCTGCCCAGCCTGCACCTGGCTGGTCCCCCGAGACCACCCGGCCCCTGAGGAGCCCACCGCTCACCTGTAGGGCACGTGCTTGGCTCCGCTGACCAGGGCCAAGATGACACTGCCCAAGACCGACAGGGACAGACCTGGGGGGCCGCCAGGGGCCTCCCCGCCCCTGCTGGGCACCCCCTCACAGCTGCCCAGGTCGAGGAGGTGCAGGCGGCTGCGGCCTCCGGACACTGAAAGCGCAGGGCCGGTGGGTGAGGCCGGGCTCCAGGACCGCAGCCCAGCCCCCGCCCGCTGCCCGCGGGGACACCTACTGCCCCCCTTGCCGCACTTCTCCACGCGGTACTGGTAGACGTGTAGCGTGAAGAGCAGGTGGGAGCTGCCCCGGGCGTCCTCAGGGCAGCCAGCCCGGCTGGTGCTGCGGGCCGCCAGGGCTGCGTCCAGGTAGAAGGCTGCCTTCTGGGCCGTGGGCGCCCGCAGCTCGCTCTGGTTCTGGAGCTGGGCCGGCGGAGGGGACAGCGGTGCCTCAGTGCTTGGGGCCAAGATGCAGCCCCCACTGCCTCCCCGGCTCCCCACCGCATGACGGCCTGGCAGAAGTGTGGGTGTACCTGCGCCCCACAGACGGGGTCCTCCCGCAGGTACACTCCCGGAGACCGGGCGTCCTGGAGGCTGGCGGTGGCCACCTCGGCCAGCAGGTCGCGCAGGCCCTGGTCCCGGCTACACACCTCCACGGCTGACACACGGACGGAGAAGCGGGTGCCCGTCCTCTCCCTGCGCTCCCCAATGAGCCGGAAGAGCCAGGAGATGGCACAGGGGATGACGCCCAGGCTCTGGGGCGAGCTGTCCTTCCCGACCATGGTGTAAGACTTGCCTGAGGGCCGCAGGGATGGTCAGGCCCCTCACAATCACCATGAGTGGCCCGTAGAGCCCGCTGACCTGGCAGCTGCCTCTCTGGCCCTGCCCAGGGCTGTCGGAGCCAGCCCGGGGCCACTGAGACCCCAGCGGCCTGCTCTGACCTGCTCCAAGGCCCCCCGACTCCCAGGCCTTGCAGGTCTTCAGCTTCCCACCCACTGCCCAGGAGAGACACTCCCATGTCCCCCTCCCCACCCAGACAGGGGCCCAGGGACTGCAGAATGGACAACGGGGGACACTCACCAAGGCTCCTGTGGCCAAAGGAAAAAATGCAACCGTCAGCCCCACTGACCACTGACTGGAGCACATCGGCCACTGTCCCCGAGCAGACCTCAGCCTGGGGGAGGGACAGAGCCAGGCAGGCACCAGGGTCAAGGAGGGGTGACCAGGTCAGCTCACAAGGTGGCCAGGACCAAGGACACAGGTTTCTACGTGCACACAGAACACATGTGGATGTACATAACACATGCATGAACCAGCCAGACACGCTAACAGGCACACACAACGCACACACAACACACACTGCCATCACCGACGCCGCTGGGACCCAGAGCACAGCACACGGGTGGGCCTAGCACCCACAGGACGCGCAGAGGGCTTTCCTGGAGCCAACAGAGACACCCCAGGGTGGGGCAGAGGGGGCTGAGGGAGAGACTCCCAGGCCCACCCCACCCACCGGCCTGTGCCTCCAGGGCACCCGAGCCCTCACCTGCTCCGAATCTGGGGGGAAGACGGCATCGAAGGCAAACATCTTAGGGACCGAGGTGGTGGCGGCAAGCCGGGAACCGCTGCAGCCTGGGGGCCGCCCGGCAGCCGGGTCGTAGAGGGTCACCTGCTTCTTCCGTGGATCCACCTTCAGGAAGGACGATGACGATTCGGCCGAGCACTGGGCACCCTGGGCAGGCCAGACACGCAGCATGACCTTGACCTGGAGGCGGGCGAGAACAGGCATCTGAGCGGCCAGCTGCCAATGACTGGGCAGCGGGCCTGAGCGGGAGCTGGGACAGCAGGCCAGGCCTCGGTACAGGCGTCCACCGGAAGGAACACGGCCACCCGCACCCCTGCTCCAGGCCAGAGCGGGCCCTCTGAGGTCAGCGGGGCCGGCAGACGGCGAGCCTAGAGGAAAGGCATCCGTGTAGGGCAAGTCAGCACCGGATAGGACAGGCCGGCGGGAGACAGGGCAGGGAGTGAGGGAGGGCAGAGAGACAGGGGTACGGGCACTGCGCCCACGTGTCCCCACCTGCCCACATCGTGGGGCTCGGCCACACCCCCTCACTGGCTCTGATGCAGAACTGGGTGACCCCCCAGGAAGTGGAGCCCAGAGGCACGGAACATTCCAGAGCAATCACAGCTCTGCCAACTTCTCGGGTGGAGCAGCCACACAGCCACCCCTCCCCCAGGCCCGCTGCCCACAGGAAGCGTGCTCAGAGAGGCTGAGGGTCCTGCCAGCACTGCCCAGCTAGACAGCGGTCTCCTGAAGCCCCACACCCCAAATCTGACGGCAGGGCGAGGAGGGGCGACAGGCTAACAGAGGGGGCAGCCACACCCCCCAAAGGAACGCCCCCCACCCACCCACCCTGGACCCCCCAGCGCCGTGAACCAAGTGCAGCTGGGCTGGAGCAGGGGCCTCCATGGACTGGGACTGGGACTCGGACCCAACAGCAGAGGGGCACTCAGGGCCCAGAGCATAGCTGCCATCATAGCCCGACGGAGGGGAGGCAGCAGGAGGCCTGGAAACAGAGGCCCCAGCGGGGACCAGGCCAGGGCCTGAGGCCCCAGGAGAGAAACTCCCCAACCCCAAGTGTTGGCAGAGTCCTGGGCTGCAGGGAGCCAGAACGACCAGCTGAGGAGGACGAGACCCTGGTAGTCCTGCCGGGGAGAATCCCGAGGCTTCCGGCGGGACAGGCCGGGGAGAGACTGGAGGCCAGGACAGGGCCAGGAGCCCCAGGGCGGGGAGAGACAGAGCCCGGGAAGGAGGAGGGTGGTCTGAGCTCAGCCAACAGGTGCGCAGGCAGCCTCTGCTCTCACTTCCACAAAACACAGAAACAGACACAAAAACATGCCCCTCCCCTGCCCCTGCCTGAGACTCAGCTTCCTAGAGGCTGGTCCAGCCCCTCTGCCTGCGGCCTAGAGAACAGGAGGTGGGGATGGGGACCGGGAACCAAGATGTCCCCAAACCTGCACCCAAATCACCCCAAGACAGCTCCTCCTGTGAGCAGCGGGGGCCACGGGGAGAGTTCCAAGGGGACAGCTACGCCGAGCCAGGGCCCCTCCTGGGAACAGCAGTGCCTCTGGGCAGGGCCCCTCCCGGCCAGCCCCCATTCCTCACAGACAATGTAACCCAAATGACCCGACTCGGAGCCACCGTTTTTCAGAGACTTAATTGTAAGTGACAGATACACAACGCCCACAGAGTCGGTCCGCTGTGGGCCTCTCGCACTGGGGTGCATCCGCCCCCAGGAGGCGGCGCTGCCGTGCACAGCCGGTGAGGCAGGAGCCTGTCGTCCTCCGGGACGCACAGGGCACTTCCCGTCTGCACCCCCACCTGGTCAGCTCCATCAGCCCAGACTTGACTCCTTTACTCCCCGAGGCCACAACGGCTTCATTTCCAAACGCGACGTCAATGCTGCCTGCTCGTTTGGGAGATTTTTTCAGCGTGGACTCTCTCTCCGCTTCAGGAGCCTCGTGGGCTCTGCAGACCAGGGAGAGCCCCAAGCAGCCACCGTGGCGGGGGGGGGCAGAGGCAGAGTGGGCCCACTGTGGGGACGTGGAGGGCCAGCCTGCCCCGGGCACCGGCCCTGCTGGAAGCACAGGCCATTGTCTCCTGTGAGAGCCGTGCCGTGGCCTCGGAAACGAGCGTCTTCTTCGAACAAGGCAATCTCGGCAGTCTCCCCTCCCTGTCACAAAGCCCCACTGAATAGCTGCTGGTTAGGAAAAGACATCTTTTGCACGAAAAAAGGGCTTCCACTCCTAAGAGGTGGCCCAGGCTTCAGTGGGAGGGGCACCCGCACCCACGGCACGGGGTCTTTTCAAGATGGCAAGATGATGAATTATCTTGAGTAGCACATTAGTGTCAGGAACGGAGCACAATCTAACTTCTTTTCTGTGACAATATTAAATGCCTTTCTGACTGTGTTTGACGTTGGTGCAAACAGTGGCAGGGAGGGGCCCTGGGTGGGCGGGGACACGACTGACTGGTGGCCTGGGGTGGAGGGAGTCACCCACTGAGAAGGCAGCACCCTGCTCTGGGTGGGGGCCTGGCCCCAGGAGGAGGGGGTGTGGGCCCGCCAGCACCCCAAGTCACCCAGGAAGAACCCGAGTGTATGCTGGGGTGCATAGCCCTCCAGCCACCACCCTAGGCACCAGCCCACCCCTGCCCCCCACCCGCCTGCAGGTGAAGCTCTGATGACACAGACAGGCCAAGTGACCAGGCCAAGGTCAAAGCCAGGCCTGGAGCTGTTGAAAGTCACTCCCCAGAGCCAGTCACTCTGCCCACTCGGCAGCTGCCTTCCTCTGGCCCAGGAAGAGCTGAGGTCCCCCACAGCAAGCTCCCGGGGGCACCAACGGGAGGCCTCCGTGGGCACAAAGAGCCCAGCCCACAGACGGGCCGCGCACCTGAGCATGCGCACGGGTGCACGCAGGGCCCTGACCAGGGTTTCGGTGCAGGTAACAGCGCCCCGTTCAGGGTGAGGATGAGACGCGGCCTCAGCGAGAGCATGCAGCGGCCAGAGGCCAGAGCCAGGGTGTCCAGGACCCAGCCAGGCTGTCTTGAATGGGTGAGGCTCTCTGCCCCTGTGGGCCTCAGTTTCCCCATCTGAACTGACACGCGTTTCCCCTCTTCCCGTGGTGGCCTGTGGCTGGGGTCTGCCTGCACTCCGGAGAGCCAAGGTCCCGCCCCTGCCCCCGGCCCCACCTGATGGCGTGCCAACAGAGGTGAGGCAGAGCGGGGTCCTGGGGTCAGACCCCAACTCCTAGTCCCAGGAAGCCCTGGCTGTCCCACCGCACACTGACACCAGCATGCAGCCCTGAGACCCCCACCCCAGTCTCCCAGGCTTCCTGTGGCCACCTTGAGCCAACATGGCCAGCTGGGCTGTCTCCCCACCTGCACCCCTGCTGACCACCTCGTCCAACCTGGGGGAAGGAAGCAGGGGTCTTCTGTCTTCTGCACCCCGTCCCCGCACCTGCTCAAACACCCCTGACCCCCCTCCCCCACCCCGGTGGGGCCGTCCCCAAATTGGAGCTGGGCCTACCTTTCCGACACCACTGGGGTTGTCCTTGGCCTTGGAGGCAGCCCTGAGCAGGCAGGGGGGCACAGGGGGCGGCCAGAGCTGCAGGACCCCGCTGAAGTCCGTGGGGTAGGTGGAGGTGCCCCGGCTGGCAGGGGCCGGCGGCGGATGGGGCTTCTTGCGCTTAGAGGCCAGGCTGAGCTTCTGGACGGCCCTGGGGAGGGGAGGGCAGTGGGGAGGGTGGACAGGGGCTCAGAGCCGTCCCTGCCCCGTGCCCAGCCCCAGCGTCATTCCTTCCCCAGTGAGGTGTGGGCCCCAGCGGCTCCGCCCGGTGCAGGGCTGGCCAGAGGACAGACAGGCACTGAGTACCTCCCTCTGCCCTGGATCCTCAACCCCTCAGCTCCTATGGGGAGCAGGACACGCCAGCCGCTCACAGGCTGTGTGACCCAGGCTGACTTAGTCTCTGTGCCTCCCTTTCCCTGCCCGTGACACGGGCTGACGTGACCGCTAGAGCCCCCGGTGTATGGCCCAGACAGGCCGGTGTATTCAGAGCACCTCCACGTGGGTTCAGCCCCCCCACGCCTGCCCACAAAAGGGCTGGAGGCAGGGAGCTCGGCTCAGGGAGAGGGGGGTTGGGGGGAGAGAACCTGCCGGCGAGGCTCCCCCATCCCTCCCCACCCCCTGCATCCTGCAGGGCCCGCCGCCCCCTCCCAAAGCCCCAGTGCTTGACCCACGCTGCCCTCCTGCCAGGGCCACAGGAGGGCTGACCTGCCAGGCAGCTCGGCCCCGCGCCAGTGCCCGCGCGGAGAGATCTACGGCCGGTGTTTCGCTTAAGCCCTCTCATCTTTAATAGGACACGTCTTTTAAGGGACCCCAGGGATGGCTCTCCTGCTGGTGAGGTGTCATCGCGGAAAATAAAAGTAATCTACGGTGCACGGCGGATCCTTAATAGAGCGGCAGCACCACTGGGGGCCAGGCCAGGCGGGGTGGGGTGTGGTCCCCGGAGCGAACCCCACAAGTCAGCACCCAGGAGGGGCCCAGACAACACAGGGCACCCTTGGCCACAAGCGGATGCCTGCCTGAGTCCCCCGCACAGAAGAGCCCCTTGACCCCACTCGTTCCCCTCCGCTGCCCACTCTGCCAGGGGCCACACCGGGCACTGGGCCAACTCTGGGACAGGCAGGGCAGGCCTCCACTCAACTGCAGTGTGACGTGTGACAGCAGCAGGCAGTCAGCAGGGCAGGGTGAACCGAGGAGGCCAGGACACTGTCTCAGAGCCTGCTGGGGCCCCCTGGCCGCTGTGGGCTTCACTGAGCCTCTTGCCAACCCCCAGGGGAAGGGGCTTCGGCCCGACTTGGAGGACAGCCAAGTCCAGTGGGCAGCTCCACCTCCTCTGTGGGGCTCTGCTCAGGGGACACCAGAGGACAATCTTGCAGGGTGGGATGGGGGGCACCTACCTGGATGGGGCAGGGCGGCTGCGGAAGGGAGAGGGGCCTGGGCCTGACCTTGGCCTGCAAAGGTCAAGGAGCCCCCCTGTGAAGCAGGACCTGGCCCTGGGGTTTGGGGGTGTGCTGCACACAGGGCCCTCCTGAGCTGGAGGGCATCGGCTCAGCCCCAGGTCTACAGAAGTCAGCAGCAGCCATGGCAGAGGTGTGCCCCCACCTCAAAGCTAGCTCTCTGCCCCCCAGGTTGCACAGGGTCAGCCAGGAACCCCGAGGCTGTGGGAGGAAAAGCATCCTGAACCCACACCCCCAAGCCTCAGGGCACATGGGCCCCGGCCTCCGGGGAAGGCGCAGGGGTGGGGGGAGGGTGCCAAGTGGCACTGTCTGGAGCCTCCATTCTGCAGAGGCCAAGACCAGAGGGTGAACCACACCCTGTGGAGCACAGGGGAGGCCACGCCCAGGTCCTGCCTGCGCAGAGTCCGGCCCAGTCCTCTGAGGTCAGGCTGGCCCCAGGGTCTGGAATGTCACCGGCCAGGCGTCTCCGTCCCGAGGTCTGACCTAACTCAGGGCACCCTCTGCTCCCCACCCTGTCCCGACATCAGCCTGGCCCCCGGGTCCCTGCTCCCACAGGCTCGCCTGACGGGCATGACTCAAAGGCACGTCCCTGGGTTCACAAGGCCCATGACAGGTACTCTCTCCTGTGACAGAACCCAGGCCCCTGTGAACTGGGACAACCCGTCAGCCACTTGGCACTGTGTGATCTTTTAGTTTCTGGCACAGCCTGGTGGGTCTTCTGGGGACCCTGTGCTGCCCTCGAGGGGCCCAGCATTTTGGTGGCACAGAGCAGTGGGGGGTGGAGGTGGCAATGACACCAGGCCTCCCAGAAACTAAAAGGCCACACGATGCCATTCTGGGGCCCATGAATGCCCAGTGCATGCTGGGTAGTGGGGGATCCACAGCGGGACCTGCAGGGGTGAGGAGTGCCGGGAGGAGAGACACACAGGTGGCGTACGGGCCAGCCTGAGTGTCTGCCTCTGAAGAGAACACTTGGAAAAGCAGGCGCTCACCTGCATGCAGAGCCCTCCTCACTCTCAGAGAACACCTCCTCCAGGAAGCCTGCCCTGATGCCCTACACAGGGCTTCCCCAGACCCCATGACTCCTGCTACAGCTGGAACCTGCCCCCTACTACAGCCCTAAGGCTCTGGTTCATGTAGCCCTGCTCCCCCCAGCCCCCCACACAGGTTCTCTGGAGGACAGCCGTTTGCCCAGCCAGGCCTGGGACCCGGGAAGATGGGACACGGCCATGAGTAGGTGACCACACGAGTGGGCTCCCAGGCTGCCCCGGGCACCTCTCCTCAACCCCAGCGGCCTTTCCCGGGCTCACCAGCCCTGGTCACTGACTCCGTAGAAATGGAGAGACACGATTTTCCCTTCATACCAGGAAACTCTGTCTCTCCTGGAACCAGGCACTGGCCCTGACGGCCCTGAGGAGACACGGGCCTGTTCGAACGCGAGGGCTCCACTGGGGCTGGGCCAGAGCTCCCTAACTGCGTGATGATGAGGCTGGTGGGCCTGGCACACCCGGCACGCCTTCCTGTGTCCACCTGGGGGCTGCCACACGCAGGCCCTGACAGCCCCAGGGTGTGCCTAAAGGGGACTCGGGGGTGTGGAGTCACTAAGGGGGCTATAGACCCCTAAAGCCGGGGACCAGGTCCCAGAATCCCTGAGCCCAGCCTCGCCATGGCTGGCATTTCCCATGTCACCCAGAGGCGGGGAGGCACCACCAGCCCCACCTCTCAGGGGAGAGACATCTCTCCGCAGAGCCCTCCTGCCCTGGGGCCCAGCTAGAGATGCCCATGTGCCTCTGGGCAGCACCCACTCCAGCTCTGGACCTTGGCTAGGTGCTAGGCCTGCCGTCCAGGGGCTGGGCGTCCAGGCAGACACCGGGGAGGGGGTCCACTGAGGCTGCGCTGGGGCAGGGAGGGGACCTATGAAAGCAGTGGGTGCCCTGGTGCCCCAAGGACCCCCGCCCCGCCCCCATATCTGCTGGGGTATCTATATGCAGGACAAGGACCCCCAGAAAGGCCCAGAAGGGCAGGCGAGAGAGAGCTAAGGGAGGCATCTGGGAGGAGATGCGGCTGCAGGGGCAGGAAGGACGGGAACATGGAGGGCGGGAGCGGGAAGATTCAGGAAAGGGGAGGTCAAGGCCACCAGAATGCTGGAGAAAATGTAACTTTAGGTGCCTGGCCCACCAGGCCCATCCTCTCCAGGACTCTGCTCGTGGCCGGCACACTGCGCTCTCAGCCAAGGGGTGCGCACGGGGCACCGCCTCCCTCCTGGGCTCCATGACCCACAGGTGCCCATGAGGCCCCCAGTACCTAGGCACCCAGGGAGCACTCCTCCTCCGCCTCCCCAAACAGAGGACGCACAGGGAACCCAGACTCCTAACCGCACAGCATTCTGCCTCACCTGGCAGACTCCTATTCACCCCTCAAAGCCCACCTCAAGGAGCCCAGCACCAAGAATGGCACTCATCTGACCCCGCCGGCAGCCATCAGGCCACCTCCCCAGACACCTCCCCACCAGCCAGAAACTTGCCGGGGGTGGGCGCGTCACCGAGCACAGCTGAGGGGGGGCAGTACCTCAGGGCACTCAGGGCAGGGCCCAGCAGCTCCAGGTCTCCTGGGGACTCTGGACAAGCCCATTCCCTCTCTGAGCCGCAGCCCCCACAAAACAAGGGAAGGGTCAGCTGCAGAGCGCCCCATTTCACCTGTTGGCCAAGGGCCGCAGCCCCAAAGAGCTGCATCCCAGGCCGTCAGGCAGGAGGAGCTGGGGACACACGGCATTCCTGGCCGGGACACCCCCCCGACCCCGCACTGGGCCCACAGCCCTTCAAGCAGCTGCTGTGATTTGGGGAGTCCAACAGGCTGGAAGGAACGGCAGCCGGCATCGCCCTCCCGGCAGTCACCCGGAGAACCTGCCTCTCAGTCCTGGCCCGTGTGCCTGTTTCTATGGTAACTCCCCAAGGCCAGCAGAGCCTTGTCAGGCTCCAGACAAAAGGCGTGCTTGCCCTGCAGGGCCACGGGGCTGCTGCTGAGCTGGGGTGGCCCCTGAACCTGGGGCCCCGGCCGGCTGCCTTTGCAGAGGGTATCAGGCGGGGACAGAGCAGGGCCGATGGAATGCGTCCGCTGCCCGCAGCCTGACCAGAGACTAGCTGGGAGGGGTGTTCTCAGCTGCTGGGTCTGTGCCTCCTCTTACCCCCAGCACCGGGCTCCTAGGTCGCCCAGGCAGGCCCTCCACCAGCCCCGCAACCAGAGGGTCCCAGTTGGAACTGCAGCGCCTAACGGGGGCAGCGGGCCCTGCCTGAAACCCGCTCACCAGCCCTGCGCCCAACAACGCCCCATCGCACACCCCACCTGTCACCCCCAGTCAGGCCACGAGGACCCCAGGCCCCTGCAGGGCGTGGTCCTGCCGCCAGGCACGATTCATGGACAAGCCTATCCACACCGCAGGGCTGCTCACGGGACAGCGACCCTTGGCTGGGCCGCCGTTACGGCTCATCAGCGCTGTGCCACCCTGCGGTCCGAGGGACGCCGGTCCTGCTGCTCCGCACACTGGTCACGCCCCAGCTCACACAGCGCCCACCACCACCACGAAAGACCTCCCCAGCCGACAGCCCCAAGACCAGGTGCCTGCAGGCCACAGCCAGACGTCCTGGGGACCCAGGGAGCAAACCCTGGACTCCGGTCACCCCCACACCAGAGCTCGGGCCTGGGGCTGGGACCCACAGCGCTCCTGGCGGGCCGTGGGATGTGCCAGCACCGGCTCGGTGGGGAGCACAACTGGCTCACCCCAGTCTCCCTTGGGCCCTGTGCCACCCCCACCCCTCCCCCACACGACTACAGGGGAGCCCCCGGAGGCCTCTGTCTGCCTCCCTCTGTGGCTGCAGCTGCGTTGGCCCAGGAAGGGCCCCAGGACACCCCAGCTGAGCCAACTCGCGTGCCCGGCCTGTCCTCCGGGCCGCAGACGTCAGGCCCTCACAACAATTCTCAAGAAGCGCTACCGGCGAGGTGAGGAAACCGAGGCGCCGAGAAGTTACGAGGCTTGCCTGAGGCTGCACAGCTTAGAAGGGGCAAAGACTTGGCTCCAACCCAGTATCGGGTGCACCCCACTCAGAGGTGCAAGGCCTCTGCGGGATCCTGCCATCAACCGGGTGCCCTGGGGCCCAGCACGGCCCCCACAGCCCTCCTTCCACCAGCTCAACACCAGCAAGGTCACGGCTCTCCCAGGGAGGCCCACAGGGCCAGAAGCTGGGGCCCCCACAGGCACTCCTGCCCAAGCTGCCCCGAGCCAGGCACAGGCCCTGCGTGAAGGCCCACGGGCATGTACCTGATGAAGAAAGAGGTTGCAGCCGACGGGCCGGTGGCACCCCCGGCCGGGGTGCCCGGGGCTGGGGACACCAGGGCTGCCGTGCAGGCCCTGCCACGGCCCCACATCTTCGACACACCATCAGGGCCCAGGGTGGGAGGGCCGTCTCGGACCGTGTCTGCCACCGCCACCGCGGCCACCGCTGCTTCTGCCTGCAGGGAAGGAGGGAGCCACATGAGGGACAGACAGACACCCGCTGCCCAGGCACCTGCCCCCTACCCAGAGCCCAGTGCACCCCGGGCCCCCTGGGCACACAGGACCCTGCAGCTGAGAGCAGGGGCGCTCTGCCCCAGGGGAAGGAATGCCTGTCAGGGCCTGATTCTGCTTCCCCTCCCCCATCCAGTCCCAGAAACACAGTGTCCACAGTAGTCAGGACAGATGGACAGGGGCCCCATGGTCCTCATCCCTGGGCTGTCCCTCTGGGAGGACCAGAGGCATAATTAGGGAAAAAAACCACAATAAATATTTGTCACGGGCACTAATTGCCCCACGTATGATAATGTATGATGTTCCCGTGTCTGAAATACTACCCTGGCATTTCCCACTAATTAGCTACAATAAACCCCAGAGAGGACAGCCTCGCAATGAAGCGCAAATGTGATTATGCGCTCCAGCCGGCGCCAGCGAGCGGCAGACCAGCCGCCGCACGTCATCCGTCTGTGCCCCGGACCCCAGGCCTTGGCTGGGAGCCTCCCCCCTAGCCGGACGCGCACCCCGAGGGCCCAGTGCCCAGCCTCCCCGGGCACCACAGGCCGACCCCAAGTGCTGGTGACAACCCGGCCCGGGACGCCCTCAGTGAGGACCTGGCAGGGAGCCTCGGGTGAGGAGCCCAAGGCGCTGCCCCACCCTGCAGGGTCCAGCCTCATCCGGGCCTGCCAAGTGACAGAGCCAGAGGCCCCTGGAGGAATGTTCTGGAAAGAGGTCCTGCGCCTCAGGGCGGCATGACGCCTCACCACAGTGCAGGGTCCCCCAGCCTGTGGTCCGCATCCGCTTCCAAACCCCTCCCAAGACACAGAAAACATGTCTGCCAAGGGGTATTCACGGACACACCCAACCTTAGGCTGGATGGAAGCCAAGCACCTCCACCGGGCCCCCCAGGGCACCAGCTGTGCCCCCCGGGCTTCCAGAAGGTAGGTGGCAGCCCAGGCCCTCACCGGGAGTTGTACCAGCACACCGGGCCCTACCGCCGCCTGGCCTCTGCCCACAGGCTGGGGACTCCGGTGCACCCTCCGAGCCCCACCCCTCTCCTCCAGGCCATCCCCACACCCACCCCAGGAGCCCTGCCCGGCCTTCCCCCCATGCGGGCCCTCTGGCCCCTCTCAGCTCCCCCGTTTCACCCAGAGTGACCTGCTTGACGCATCAGCCCCTCTGCCTCCCGTTCTACCTGCTTTCTCCAGCGCCTAGGGTGGGGTGGGGCAGGACCCCCGTGCCTGACAGCTTGCCTGGCACACACGAGTGTCCCATAAACCTGCCCTCCGGGGCCACGGAGCCTGATGAGGACACAGGCCTGAGACAGAGCCAGCCCTCAGCTGGGAGGTGGGCCCCACACCGAGAGAAACGGGGCTGCGGGAGCAGAGCAGAGCGCAGCTCACAGGGAACGTTCTGGAAGGAGGATCAGACCAGCCTGGATCTGGGCAACGAGATCCCTTTCCACCTCCCAACGTGCGCTCCCTAGGAAGCTCCCCGCTCCTCCCTCTGGCGGAGCTGTGCAAGAGGAACCTTACGGTGACGTCGCGTTGAGGTCACCACTGGGGCCTCCACTGCAAGGCAGCGCTGGGCAGAGCTGAGACCCGGCGCCCACACCGGCTCCAACCAGCCCACAGACGGCGCTGCAGCAGGGCCAGCAGATCAGCATCTAGCCGGGCCTACTGCCACCCGCGCCCCACCGGGCCCAGCCACCCACCAGCTCAGGCAGGCACCTCCACCTGCAGCCGTGACAGCGCCGGCCACCGCGTGCCTGCGGCTGAGCCCCACACTGACCTGTGCTGGGCGTCCCGCACGCACCTCGGCTCCACCGTCCCACGCGCTGCCGAGCCGCGGGTCCGGCCACCGGGACGGCCACTGCGGACTCCTGCCAGAAGCAGACCCGCGCCAGAAGAAGCCGAGGGGTGGGGGGGTGGGGGGGATGACCACGACACGGGGTCAGGAGACAGGGGTGAGCGGGCAGGTGGCCAAACAGAAAATGTGATGGAGGTTCCGGGGCAGCAACGAAAGAAAAGCAAGAGGAGAGCATGAGGCGCATCCTGGAGGGCCTGCCTGGCAGAGGCGCCTGCTGGGCCCACGCCCCTGGTCTCGTGGGTGCCCACAGTAGGGGTGGAGGGGCAACAGCACACCAGCCCATCTCCTAGGGCCCCTTCCAGGCCTGGCGTCCCCACGGGCCGGGTTCTGGGGCGGGAAGGACAGCGCGGATCAGCGCCTTAGGACAGACACCACCCTGGGGGCTATTTCGTGCCAGGGTGGGGGTGGAGGAAGCAGAGGGGAAGGATTGAAGGGGTGGCCAGGTGGCATCTTGAAGATGCAGCCTCAACCCTCCATGGGGCCCAGGTGGCACTGCTCAGTGGGTGTGTGCCAGGCCCCAGGGCCCCAGTGAGGCAGAGCTGGCTGCCCCTCAAGTTCCACCTGGTCACCGGAGGTCCCCAGCCAGGAAGGTCGTACCCCCTGCAGGTGCCTCGACCCACCCCATGTCACAGGAGTGGGTTTGCTACAGCCTCACCCGGGAGAGGGGGCCATCCTGTCCCACCTCCACTCCACGGAGGGTAAACTGAAGCCTGGAGAGGATCACCAGCCATGGGTCACGTTACAGACACGGGCCGGGACCCAAGCAAAGCACCATCCATCCCCCACCATCCCAGCCGAGTACCTGAGGACGGGTGGGCACCCACCAGGGACACTGCAGGTGCTCACAGGGAGGTGGGGATGCAAGCAGCCAGCAAAGGGAGGGGGGAGCAGAGCAACGCCCCCAAGCCTGCGCCACTCGACCTCAGGACAGAGGAAGGCGCTGGGCCTCCACCGAAATGACCTGACCTCCCGCTCTGCATGTCAAGGTGGCAGACAGCACCCCCCCCAGGAAGCCCTCCTCTCTCCCCTTCCAGGCTGGGCCTCCATGGGCCCAGCCCCCAGGGCTGGCGGAAATCCTCTGCTCTGGTCCTCCCTGGACTGTGAGCCCTGGGCCCCAGGCAGGGCCTGGCCTATGCCCACAGGACTCGGGAAGGGTGTCACAGGCCCCGCAGGCTTGGCCTCGGTGGCAGCCCCATCCCCAGTATCACCGGCCCCACGTCGGCCACCCCAGCCTACTGTGGGGTTGGGAGGCCCAGGCTCCAGTCCCAGGACATCTGACAATCAAATGAGCATCGGCCGACCCTCTGTCAGCATCGGGGAGACACACCTCAGCTCACGGCCGTGTCCCAGGGAAACAGGCCAGGCAGGGGACCTGGGGGGTCCCATGGCCACTGCCCAGTGCCCTCAGGGCAGCTGTGTGGGCCACAGGCACCTGACCCAGCCTGGAAGGCGAGAGCTGGGCTGTCCCGCTGGGCAGCCTCACAGCCGGGAGGGCTCACCAGGGACTCGGGAGGTAGACCGACCTGGGCTGCTCATTGCGCCTCGGGAAGCGGGCTTCGGCTTGATTAGGGCTGGCTGAGGGCTGCCTCCCCCAGCAGGCTGCAGTGCCGGCTCCCAGCCACGGTGAGGACTGCGCCAGGCGCTCGGAGCTCGGAGCTCAGGTCCCACCTCCACAGGCCGCCCCCGTGGCCAGAGCCGGCGCCCTCCTGCAGTGCCCCTGCCCATCCCACCCCTCCTCTCCGTGACCTGGATCAGGTGGGCTGCCCGCCCCGAGGCCCAGACCCACATTTGCCTGGAAACCGCAAGTCCTGGGCTGCTAATGGGGTGTTGGAGGTTCACGGCACGTCTCCCCAGAAGTGTTTACTTCTGCGGCCTGACACGCGCCGTTTTAACATTCCAGGGCCGCCACTAACAGTCGGTGCGCTGGTTCGGGGAAACCACCGCACCGGAGTCCTGGAGCCCTATTTGCGGTTCTAATCCTCTCCCCATCGACCCCCAGGGCTGTGGTCGAGCGCAGATCCGTTCCCAGCCACTCAGGCACGGCCAATGGGCCCATGAAACGGAGAGGGGGCCTTCAGTGCCCTCGTGTCATGGTGGGCTGGCCACCAGCAGGGCCGTCCGGCAGCTGCCCCCCATGTCCCTCCGGCACCCCAGCACCCCCAGGTGAAGGCCCACCCCTTCCCACCTGGCATTCGAGGCCCCCGCCCCAGGTTGGGCACCTCTGCCCCTCTCTGGTGGCTTCCACTGTCCTCACCATGCCTCATGCAAGGCCCACCATCCCTGACACCCCCCTGTGGGCCCAGATCAATGCCACCTCCTCCAGGAAGCCATCCAGCTCTCCTGAGCTGCTTCCCCTCCTTAGTGTCCCAGTGATCCAGGAAACCCCCCTCTCCTGACACCCATCCTGGCACCCCTGCGCCTAGAAGGCAGACTTGGGGACACAGCAGACACTTGGGAGAGGCCTCCATCAGCAAAGCTCCCCACTCAGAGCTGGCTTCACCCAGGACTATGGAGCTGAGACCAGCTCAGGGCCTGGGCCCATGGTGCCCAGGGCTGGCCCCACAGAAGCCAGGCTGTGGTGACCACCTGCTGGGCCAGAGGACGGGGGGCTTGGTGGGGGTCAACTGAAAAGAGGGGCTCCTGAGAGCATGCCCAGGGAGGGGTGGACACTGCCCTCCCTGCACTCCAGGCTCTGCATCCCCTGTCCACAGGGCAGGCCTGGGTCCCCCTGGGGGCAGCCTGGCATGGCAAGCAGGAGAGCTCGGAGGAGGAAGGGCCACTGGGAGGACCAAGATCTGACCTCGTCCCAGGAGCCCCCGGGACCACAGTGCCAGGAGTTGTCTAGGCTGCCCCACCCAACCACAACTGCTGGCTCTGGGTGGGCCCTGGGTGGATGCGGTGCCCCGGGGGACACGAGAGGATGCGGCCCACCGGTGACCTTGCGGAGAACTGGACATGGGCCTGAGGACCGTCTGGGGGCTCCCTCCAACACCCACAGCCCCCACACGGCCAGTGAGACGTGGACATGCACCCCCAGGAGGGGACCCACTCGGACACGCTGCCCACACCCTGCCCAGCATCCAGGAGGCCGCCGCCCGCCCGCCCGGGGCACTCACCAGGCATGAGGCAGGCAGGAGGCTGCCAACCCTGGAGACACTCCACATGCCCTCCAGGCATTGCTGGGCCTGGATGGTGACCGTGCTCAGTGCCCCGCCCAGGCCGGCAGGAGCCACTGACACCTGGACGCTGGGCCCAGAGGGCCAGGCCAGCACCTTCCTCCGGTCCTGTGCCGCTAGACCCGGCTGCCTACTGGCCGGGCCCAACACCACCGGCACGTCCCGTGGGCTGGCCGTGGCACCGGGGCCAGCAGGTGCGAGGACAGGGCCTCCAGGGTGGGCGTCGGGGGCCTCCCGGCCGGTGGGCGCCTGCAGCAGCCGCAGGGCCTCCCGAGTGAGCTGGAGCAGGTGGGTGGCACAGACATCGCAGCGGCGCTCGCCCTCTGGGCGGCATGACGACAAGGGGCCAGGTGCTGGGAGCTGGTCCAGGAGCAGAGAGGAGAGGCAAGAGTCCTGGGGGAGCAAGGGACAGAGGCAGTCAGAGCCCGGACGCCAGGACCCGCCACCCATTCCTCCCCACCCCCAAGTGGTTCCATCCGCATTGCCCAGCAGGAGAGCAAGTGTTGGAGCTGAATGGCGGGGCCCACAGCGGCCTCCCCACTGCCATCGCCAGGCTCGCTCTCGGCTGACAAGACACCTGTGCGCTGCCCAACAGCCAGGCCACAAGCGTGAGGGAGCAGTGGGGGCAGGGGGCTGCTGAGCAGGGCCAGACACCCCGCCTCCCAGCAGGCTGGGTTCACTCAGTACCCAAGGGTCCAGGAAGAAAGCTGAGAGAGCTGCCCTGGTCTCCCAGGCTGGGCAGCAGGAGACCCTGTCCCTGTCTCTCAGTCAGTGCCTGGAGGTGATGCTGCCCCGAGACCTGGCAGGCCCAGGGCCACCTGTGCCGGCCAGCAGGGAGGCAGGAGGCAAGGCTTGGGCCCACCACGCTCCATCAACCTCTGGCAGGGACAGGGAGCAGGGGCCGCGCTGATGGGTGGCTGCCCCTGAGGCCCAGCACCCGCCCTGCTCTGGGGGACACCCAGATCTCCCCACCCCTGTGCCTGGTGTCCAGAGAGGGCTGAGAACAGGAGAGGCTCCCGCCTGGCCCAGAGAGCAGAGAGGGCTTCCTGGAGGAAGGGATGGCTCTGGGAGGAAAGGGAGGCCAAGGCTCAGAAGGAGCCTCGTTGGAGGGCCCAGCTGCTGTCCCTCACCACCCGCCAGGGCAGTCCTGCACCAGCCAGAGCCCGCAGGTGGAGCACTGGCCCAGCCGGCTGTGGCTGTGACCACCCAGGACTCGCTCAGGCCCCCAGCAGAGCAGACCGCACACACAGGCCTGCATCTCCACATCAGTCAGCTGGCCGCCTGGCCCGCCCGCCCCCGCCCCCTGCCCCCAGCCTGAACCTGCTACGAATGAGCAGAGCCCTCGCTCCCTGGCCGCCTGCTCACCACCAGATACACCACCCAGGCATCAGCCTGCTGGGGGCCCGCTGCCCTGCTGACCACCAAGGGCCTAGGGCCCCCAAACCCCAAACACAACCGCTTCTCAGATGAGGAGGCGAATCCCGTGCACCCATCCCGGTGCCCCAAGCCTGACCGGTGGCGCCCGACCGGAGTCCACAGGTGCCTGAGGAGGCCCGAGTGCATGACCCCTGCAGCAGAGCGGCCTTGCTGTGAAGGGACACCGTCAGCCCAGCTTGAGCCGGCAGTCCCTCTTGCACCCACATCCCCAGCACCACCCCACTATCCAGGCAGCGTGAGCCACGGGCCAGTCTCCACATGGCCGGGCAGACCACGTCGCGGGACGGGGGACGGGGCAGAGCAGGGAGGCCTGGGTGTCCTTGGGCCAGGGCTGGAGCACCCCCAAGCCTCTGCCGAGCCCAAGGCCCAGTCCCTGTCAGCGAACACCCTCTCCCTCAGTGGCCCTTTCGGGGGGCAGGCCCCTGGAACGGCTCCGGGAACCCCCACGGGCTTGGCAGGCCGGCCACAGATGGAATCCAGACACCGTCCCTCCCCTCCCAGTTCTCCAAGCCCAGCTCTGATTACGCTGGTTTTTCCACTCGGCAGGGGGCCGCGCACGGTGGCCTGCGAGGGGAAGGAAGTGCCTGCCAGAGCCATTAGCCCCACTCTGAGGGCGGGGACCCTGCCCCCTGCCGGGCCCCAGCCCCCACAGCCCATTGTTCTAGGGCCTCTGCCTGTCTCTGGGGACTTCGGACCTCTGGGGTGCCCCGGTCCCCCAGCAGGGGCTGCACTGGAGGAGGAGGCGGGAAGTGGGGCTGGCCTGGGAGCACACCGGACTCCAGCACCCCTGCACAGTCGCTGCAGGGAGGGACAGGAAGCCAGTGCAGCACCCCCCACCCAGCAACGCCTGCCCACGCCACCCCCACCCTCAGCTGTGTCCTCAGGAATTCAGACAGCAGCTGCCAGGAAGGCCTGGCTACCCAGGCCCCGGGCACTGATTATCAAAGACCCCCCAACCCCACCCCACCCCCCTCCGCCATCACAGAAAGACAAGCCCCGGGCTGCCTGGTCACCTGCTCTGGAGAGCCGCTGGGGCTTACGTGCTCACAGCCCCAGCCCTTCTCCCGAACAGCCCCCCAGGGTACTGGGTCCTGCTTCAAAAGCCGCAGGAGGCCCCACCCAGACACCCCAGGAGACCCCTCCCCGCCCCCCCCCACACCCAACACGGCAGAGGCCAGAGATGAGGGGCATTCCTGAGACCCCAGTGAAGCTGAGAGCCCTCACCCTGAGCCCCTAGCAGGCCCCAGGCGGCATGGGTTCCTGACTGCATGGGGGTCTCTCCAAGCCACCAGCCCAGGGACCTGCAACCTGTGGGCTGGACAGACCTAGAGCAGGGATCTCCACCCAGCACCCTGGCCCAGCTCTCAGGGCCCCAGGGTGGGGAGCTTTCTCACAGGGGCTGGCACTGGCCACATCTAGGGTGGGCGGGGGGCAGACGGCACCTCCCAGGCCACCCACAGCCTCTCTGGGCCTCGGCACCGCCCAATGGGGAGGCCCAGGGCCACCAGCCCTTCCCTACCCATTCCCAGGGGCCTGGTCTCTCCCAGCCATGGGGCGGGGGGAGGGGGGGGCAGTCCACAGGTCACAGCCCTGGTCTCAGCTACTTTAGGTCCTGAAAGTCCAGCCCCCCACCTGACCTATTGCCCACCCTTCCCCCCAGAGCCCAGCGCCTTCAAAAGATAATAATTACGCCGCCACAAAATATTACTTTTAATTTCTTCTTTACGGGCTAATTGAACAGATATTTTACTTGCACTTGGAAAATGTTTTTCTTAATTTGATTCAATTTAGCACTGCGCACACCTGCCCAGCACGCCACCCGGGTTTTAGGGAGCCCCCCCTTGAAAGTGACATCCCATTCTTCACAGCATTTCTGGGGTCTGCAAGTTGCCCTAGTAACCCTTCCATTTTCCCTGCACTGGGGGCCCCAAAGGGCTTTACCAGGGACAAGCCGCCCCGTCAGCTCCACCAGGAGACCCTCCCCCAGCCCAGGCTCGAGGGGCCCAGTCCTGAGGCTGGAGAGGAGCTGACCAGATACCCCCAGGTGAGGCCACCGCAAGAGGGCTGGGAGGGGTCTGCTCCCCAACTCGGAGAAGCCCCAAGACTCAGGGCTGTGAGATGACCCTCCCTGGGCCCCCTGTCACTCCATCTCTAGAAAGGGGGCTCCAGCACCCAGAGGCAGTGCCATGGGGTGAGCACACGGGACTGGGCTCCCCTTCCTGGCCACTACACTGTTCTGGCCGGCAGCGGCCCCCTCTCCCCACACACAGAGTGTGCAGGCGGTGACCCCGAGCAGCCACTGTTTCCGGAGTTGACAACAGGTCCAGGAAGGGCCCCCAGGCGCCGCCTCTCGGGCTCTGCCGTCTGGGACCGAGGACGTTCCAATGTCGCATGGGGCCTGGCGGGATGGGGGCAGCGGGTCAGGGAGGCCAGGGGTCAGGGCTCAGGTTTCCAGCCTGGACACCACCTGGCTGTGGCGGGCCACTCGGCTGCCCAGGGCCCCACCCCCTCCCGGGTCCTCTGCTCCCACCGGAAGACCAGGAGACCCTCAACCAAAGCCCCTCGTCTGCCAGCCAGAGCTCTGGAGACTGGTAGGACGGTCCCTCTGGCCTGAAGGCTCTCTCTCACTGGCCGAGGCTC
This sequence comes from Macrotus californicus, assembly GCA_007922815.1. Lineage (NCBI taxonomy): Eukaryota > Metazoa > Chordata > Mammalia > Chiroptera > Phyllostomidae > Macrotus > Macrotus californicus. The sequence goes on from VMDR010000147.1 coordinate 197,356, forward strand.
CCTTCTCTGTCGGTGGTGGGGGTGGGGGGTGGGGGCACAGCCCAGCCCACCTGGCACCAACCAGCACTGGTCCCCAAGGCCCGTGCCAGGCGCCAGCCGGCTGGGCAGCTCAGGGCAGACACCAGCTCACTGAGACCTCCTCTCCTCAATGGCCTCCCTGTCCTGGGCTCAGTGCCACTGGAGGGGCCCCTGGGGGCCAAAGGCCAGACCAGCAGGACGGCCCTGGCTGGGTGTGGGGGGTGGGGAGGCGGCTCCAACAGGGCACCTGCCACTCAGAGGGGAGCTGGACATGCTTCGGGGGGCCAGGACTCACCCAGACACACTTCAGTCCAGCTCCGTGGGTGTGGGCTGCGGCCCTCAGCGGGGCACCTCAATCTCCTCATAGGATTGTGGGCTACAGCAAGTCCCCCCGCCAGGGTGGGGGGACACCGGTCACCCAGCAGAGAAGACAGACATCGGGCAGGACAGGCCCCTGGCACCACCCCAAGACCCGACACCCAGACTCACCACTGCCAGGCACCCCCCAGGCTCCCCCGGCCCCTGTGCTGGCTGGACAAGCCTCTCAGAGGCCCAGAGCCACCGCCTCCACAGACACCCACCCCACAGGGGCCACCTTAGGTGCTGGCTGCCGTGAGCCTGCCCCCCACCCCCGCACAGACTGAGGCTCAGAGAGGCCACAGCACTTGGCTCACGCCACACAGCACGGGCAGCAAAGCTGGGGCTCCAAGTGGAGAAGGCACAGGCATGGAGGGGCGATGAGCAGAGGGGCCTCCGGGGACAGACCAGGGGCCCGTGGCAGAGCAAAAGGCAGCCGGCCAAGCCGGGATGGCTGCCCAGCAGTCTCTCAGGTTTGGGAAAGGCCGAGTTTTGGGGGCTGGTGGGGGATCCAGGAGGCAGCAGGGGAGCAGGAGGACTGGTCCAGGGCAGGACACGAGACAGGGCCAGCGCCTGGCGCACTCCACCTGGCGGCCGGGATCAGAGGTGCACTCGCGGGGCAGAATGCAAGGACAGCCATCTGAGACCAGGCACACCAGGCGTGGCGTGGGCCGCAACCGGCCAGCCTGGGCACCCGGCCGAGCCCACCCAACCTGCCCCACAGCCGAAGCCTGGGAGCTGCTCCCCTGCCACCGCCGTCTGCCTCCGAGAGAGGAGCACGTGGCCAGACCCATGGAAAAGGGGTTACCCCGTCATTAACCGCGGCTCGCACCTTCCCGCCCAGAGCCAGCACAGTGCCTCCCAGGAACACACGGCAGGAGTGGAGGACAAGGGCCCTGTGACCAGAGACCCAGTGATCAGTTCCCACAAGACACGCAAGGAAGGCCCATGTGCTTGGCGGGAGCCGTGAACCATGAGCCGGCCAAGGACAGTGGAGACTAGACTTTGCTATTTCAGACTAGAAAAGACTCTCGAACGTGAGGTCCTTTCAGGACACTGGCAGGGGACTGGGGGGCGGGCTTGACAGGGGCCCAGGCCAATTCCCTCAACCCATTCCACACCATCACCACCCATCCCTGCCGGGCTCTGAAGAGCCTGAGGTTCAGGGGTGCCCTGCAGCCTCCCCCACTCCCTGGCCCCCACCTCTCAGCCGAGGGATAGCGAGGCAAGTCAGTCCCAATGCAGCCCCCCCCCCCCCCCCCCCCCCCCGCTCAGCACTCCTGGAGCCGGAACCAAAGCTGCTGCTACAGCTGGCCGCCACACCGCACCTCTGCTCAGACCAGGGCCCAGAGGCAACAGTCCTGCCCAATCTCACCCCCCGCCCGACCCAACGCCTGAAACCAGATCTGGTGAAACCAGATGAGGTGCGTCCGAGAGGCCGTCACTCCAGCACTAGACGCAGGAGACAAAGGGCACTGACGAGTCTGCCGTCCAGCTCCGGAGGCAGGGGAGGGGCCAACTGAGGTCCTGAGGCTGGTTGGGAGGCCAGGCCTGACGGGCACCCTCTCTCCCCAGCTGGCTTCAGTGCCCAGAGTGGCCGGGAGCCTCGGAGCCCCGCAAACGAGTCATCGGGTCCCCTGCCAGCTGGGAGCCTGCCCAGCAGCCAGCCCCAGGGCGTGCCCACCCCTTTCACACCTCCCTGGCTGCCTCTGCAGCTGCCAGCACCTGGCCCAGCTGGGGGACCGGCTGAGGAGCCCCAAGCCAGCCACCCTGGCCAAGGGGTGGTCTCCTGAGCTGGTTGTGCTCAGGTCCCAGGGACTCTGACCCCAGGCCACAAACAGCTGCCACCAGCTGGGCTGAGCCCCGTCACCCTGGGACACACGACAGGGCCAGCACCACCACACACCAGAGTTGTGGACACCGAGGGCCGAGAAGGCTTCCTGGGGGGACCACCGCCCCCAGCCCAGCCCCAGGGCCAGGCCTTGCTCTGGACAAGGCCCCGCCTCCGGCTGGCTGGGGACTGGGAGCAACTGCTGGGGCCACACGGCGGGTGGAGACATCGAAGGGGCAGGAAGACGAGACCCCTGTGTGGGTGCAAGAGGTCTGCAATGAGAATTGATCACTTCCCCCAGGGAGGGGGGGATGCTAATCAATTCAGCACCTGTATTGACACCTGGCATGTCGAATGTCACAATGTCACGGGTCTCTGGAGAAGCTGACACATCCAAGTGGCAGCTGGACCAGATCCCAAGCAGGACCCCCGGCCCCACTGCTGCCAAGAGGCAGGGACAGCCATCCTCCACGGGGCTGTCCCCTCTGTCGGGGGGGGGGGGGGCGTTGGCAGGGGAGCTGGGATCAGCCCAGCAGTCCTGGGGGACACAGCGGGCAAGGGAGGAAAAGCCTGGCCACTGCGTCATTCACAAACATCACTGGAGGCAGGACACTGGACACTGACTCCACACAGTGGCCGAGGTGAGTGAAAAGGGCCGGGAAGGGCCACCAGAAGGGGCTCGGGGGTGGGATCAGAGGGCGGGGAGCCTGGAAGCAGGTGGGTGCCGTCAGAGCCCTGTGCGAAGAGCTCACAGTGCGGCAGGTCAGCAGGGCCTGCATCCCCTGCCAGGGTCAGCTGCACGGGCGTCAGTACACTGGGCATGGGCTGACTCAGGCTGAGGCCCTGCCCAATGTACATGGGAGGGACAAGGGCCTGGGTGTCTGCAAAGGGGGCACTTGTGACAAACCATCATAGGAAAAAGTGACAGAATGGGGCCCTTGGTCTCTCGGGGCCAGGCAGGGATGGGGGCCAGGGACTGGCCAGAGACCCCTCCTGCGGGTCCATAGTTCGGAGAGTCCCCTCAAGCTGCCCTCAGGTTGGACAGGCAGGGAGCCGGGCTGGGGCACAATGAGAGGGTCTGCGGGTTCTGGGGGAGAATAGAGGGGCAGGGCTAAGCTGGGCACTCAGGTGTGACTGAAGGGGACCAGTGGAGACTTGCCAGAGGCATGGAGAGCTGAGGGCAAGCACAGGCTGGATCGCCCCAGGCGGCCAGGGGTCCAGGGAGGTGGGCTGTCTGCTGCAGGGCCCACGAGAGCGGCCCATGGAGACCACGAGAGGCTGGTGCAGAGGGCCTGGCTCCAGGCTTTACGGGGGGTCCTAAAGGGGTCGCCGTACTCTGGCAAGAGCAGAGGGTGGCACAGTGGGGGGCCCAGAGTGGGACGCTCAAGCTGGGTGTCCCCTCCACACCCAATGTCCTGCTCAGCTCAGGAAGGAGAGTGTCCCAGACCCCAACCTGGGGGGCAGAGCACGTTCCCCTCCCCCCCGACACCAGAGCAGCAGGGCTCAGAAAAGGGGCAGGGCATGACCCTGATATGAACGGGGCCCTGGGCAGGGACCACAGCCACCTGCACTGCCCAGATGAGAGACCGAGGCAGGGAGGAGAGGGCCCAGGGCAGCATGGCCTCGCACCCAACCGACCACCACACCCCTCCTCGACCCGGGCCACCAAAGGACTGTTACAGCCAAGACCCCTGAGGTCCGAGCTCTCAGCGGACCTGCCCAGGGTCCCACAGCAGGGAGCCTGTGTGCTGGTAGGAGGGCCCAGCTCCACCCCCACCCAGTCTCAGCGCCCAGCAAGCCCCCGGGTCTAAGGGAGAACACGCAGGCACCCTTCTCTGTAAACCGTGAGGTGCCGTCCTGAAGTTCATCTCATGATGAGAACAGGAAGAGGCCCCTAGGGAGCCTCCCCAAGCAGCAGCTCCCACCCTCCGCTGCCCCACGGAGGCCTCCCTCCCTCCCAAACCAAAAGCAGAAGCAGCTGTGTGAGGTCCAACACCGCCTCCCTGCCTTCCCTGAAAGCAGCTCGGGGGCAGGCTGAGGGTCCGCCAGGATGCTGGGGGCAGTCTGGGTGGCACCAGGCCAGGACGCCCGCCAAGGTCCCAGGGTGGCAGATCCAACTCCCAAGCCCCCACGGCTCTGTGTCCACCTCCTCTGGATGAACAGTGGATGTGGTCTCCCCACCCTCGGACAGCGCCTCAGCCCAGCCCCGGAGCGGCCATGCCCTGACAAAGGCGGAAACAGCGGGGAAGGGGCTGCAAAGCAGGGGCGATGCCAGGGACCCTGGTCTGCTGGGCGAGCAGGCCACTGGGTGCTGGGCAGGCAGGGGAAGGGGGTGAGCCCCACCAGGCACAGGGGCTACCCAGAGTCAAACAGCAAACTCGGGAAAGGCCTGGGCAGTGGGAGGGGAGTGGTCCAGGCCTTCCCTGATGAGCTGTCTGCAGGAAGAGACCACCAGACCCCCCAGAGGGGCCCTGGAATTCACCAGCAACTGGTGTGACCTGCAGCTCTCTCCATCAGGATCCCCTGCCCACCTGCAACCCCCTGGCCACATGCCCAGTGCCACCGGGCAAAGCCCAGCTCAGTCACAGGGTCCCTCCTCTCTCTGACCTCAGTCTTGCCTGACGGGGCAGCAGGACAGCTCCGCAGCTGACAGGCCCCTGAGAGTCTGTCCCCAGCCCCAAGCTCCTGAGGGCCCCAGACGTCTTCTCGGCCAGACTCGGACGGTTGGGGGGCAGAGAGCTAGCAGGCTGCACCCTGCTCAGAGTGCAGGGTGGAGGGTCCAGCCACACCCCAGGACAGGCCACAGTCCCCTCCCTTTGCCCCCAGAGTGCCCAAGGCAGAAACCAGAATCTCACCACCCTGCCTGCTCTGGGCAGGGAGTGGTGGGACCCCAGGAGCCCAGGGTACCCCCCACCCGCAGGCCGCCGCAGGGCCTCCTTGGAGAGCTATATTTAGATTCAATGGGGATTATTAGGACTTCCAGGAACTTCCAGGAACGCTTTCAAAACGGCTGCAGGTCAGTCGGGAAGGGCTTCCTCTGGAGACCCCGCCTTCCCGGCCTGGACTTCCAGGGCACATTGTTCCTTCAACAATGGCTCCAGCTTCTTCCAAGGCCCAGGCCAGCCCACAGGCTGCAGGACGCCCCCACCCATGGCAAACGCCTTGGCAGCTGGGAGGGAAGCCTGGGGAACCCAGGGGCCTGGCTATGCACCTCCCAGTTGGGTGGCCACTGCCTATGGTGGCAGATCTGGACCCACTGAGCTCGATTCTGTTCCAGGAAGCCAGGAGGGGGGCAGCCAGGGCCACGCCCTCCCCCCACAGCAGGGGGCCGGCCCTCTGGCCTCCAAGCCCCCCTGCCACAGTTGTACAATTTCCAGTCACCTGGCTGGAGGCCCAGGTGGCCCAAGGGCAACAACACACCAAGTAACCTCTGCAGCTGGAGGGACAGGCACTGTCCTGCCCTGGGTGGGGTCCGGGCCTCGGACCTCCCCCTCTCCCCTTCCAAACACAGACTGCGGGTCCAGCTGCAGAACATCCGCAGGTCCTGCAGAAACGTCCACCCAACCCCCCTTCAACCCCCCCCCCGCTCCCCAACTCATTCACACTGTTACAGACGGGAAAACTGAGGCCCGGAGAGGCAAAGGGACTGGCCAAAGCCACTCAGTGAAACCTCACCTCTCTCCAGGACCCAAGGTCTGCCAAGTCCTAGCATGGGCCCTGCCCGCAGGGGCCAGCCCAGGGAAAGGTCACTTACCCGGAGCGGTGTCGCGGACCCGCTGACCAGCTTCCACGCCTGTCGCTTGAGCTCGGCGAGCTTCGTGTGGCAGTGGCGGCACCAGCTGCCTCCAGCGGCTGAGTGGCCCTGCTCAGCGCCTGCCCCGGCGCCCTCGGGCGCAGGGCGGCTGCCACAAGGGTCCTGCTCGGGCCCGACGGGCGGCCTCTTTCGGGGCGATACCTCCAGGAGCTGCAGCGGCTCCCGGGCCAGGCCGCCCTCGGCCACCTGCGGGAAGTGGGTGCGGAAGGGGACAGTGAGCCTACGCCGCTGCGGCACCATCCCGAGGCCTAGCACCGGGGGCTCCAGACCTCAGCTGGTCCACGGGCCCCCGGAGTTGGCGCACTCCACAAAGTTGGGAGCGCTGGGCGAGGACCTGCCGCCCACCCTCTCCTTCCATCCAGGGAGGTTCGGCCAAAGTCCCTCCCAGCCGGAAGCCCGGCAGCCCCTGAGATCCCCTAGGCCCGGCCCCCAGGGGGCGCAGCGCACCCCACGACCATCTCAGCCTTTCGGGCCGCTTCCCGCGGCGCCCGCCGCCCGGCTCCCTCTCCCGGCGCGCATACCGCGGGGTGCGCGGCGCACATAGGGGCGCCGCGGCTGCCCTTGGCTGAGACGCAGGAAGAGCCAGGCGGGAGCTTGGGGCCGCGCGGGCGGTCCGAGGGCGCCGCGGCTACGTGATCCGGCCCGGGCGCGCCCCCATGGCCCCACGGCCCGCTCCGAAGTTGGCGACGCGGACGGGCGAGTGACAGAGAGCGCGCGCTGGAGGCGGCCAGCGCGTTCGGGAGGCGGGGCGGGGCCCCGGCCGGTGGGGGCGGGGCGCTGGGGGACCGTCCTGCCCCGGCCCTCGGCTCTGCGGTGCTTGGGGGGAAGGGATCCAGCCCAGCGGCGGGGCCCCTCCCACCCCAAGGACCCCAACTTGTTAGGCGAGTCACAGCCCGAGGGAGGGGCGCGGGGGGCAGCTTTAAAACAAGGTACGCGCTCGCGCATGCGCCTTCCTGCTCTTGTGCCGGGACACTGGGGTCTGCGCGCCTCCTGGGAGGCACCAACCCGCTTTTCGCTTCCCAGGCGAGAAACTGAGGCCCCGGCGGGGAAGGCCTCGCCTAACGCCCCACAACGTGGGGGGGGGGGCGAGGAAGGGGCCGAACCCCAGCCCCCCAGCTCCCGTTCGCTTTCCCCTACAAATGCAGTGCGCTCCGCGTGTCCCTGGCCACCCTTTGGGTAAAACTGTAGCGCGAGGTTGAGTGACTCCGCGGTCTGGCCCCGGACCGTGCAGTGCCCCTGGCCGTGGATCTGTGTCTAGGCGTGTCCACGGGCGGCACGTGTGTCTTTGCAACAGCGCGTGTGCACGCTCTGGGCCAGGGAAGCGGGAGGAGGCGGCGCGGCTGGCCCCGGGGATGTGCGCGGGACCTGTTGTCAGCCCGCCTGGCAGATGGGAACTTAGCTCCGGAATTAATTGCCTGTTTGTCTCCGGCTGGGAGGTCGCCCCCCCCTCCCCCCTCTGGCGACCAGTTGCTCCCGCTGCAGCCCAGACCTAAGTGTCGCTGCTAACCAAGGCAGCGGGCGATTCTGGATCCCCATTCCGGGTCAGCCCGAAACCGGGGTCGGGCTGGGCGGGCGCGGCCGCCCGCCTTCCCGTGACGCGAGCGACCCCTGCTGGCCACCGCTCGCCAGGAGTCTGGAGAGAGACCTGGCGCCACGCGTCCCAGGCGAGGAGGCGCGCCCCGGGGACCCGAAGGAGCCGAGCCAGGGCAGGCCGGCTGGCGGGCTGTGATCCAGGCGGAGAGCACGACCTGAGACTCCCCGCGCACACACGAGGCCCTTACACAGATTCGAATGGCTCCCCGCCCCTCAAAGCTACCTTCTTTGCTCAACTCCCTTTTACTTGGAAAGTCTTCCCCACCCATGCACGCACTCCCCCCAAAAGAGGGGTGGATCCTCAGCCCCTGGCTTTCCGAGTCGTTTCTGACCTGCAATGTGGCAGGGTCGGCGGCATGCCCCAGTCTCACTCTGCGGTACCCCAGCCTCCAAGCCCCTTTCCAGCGCGAGGGCCGGAAGCTCTTCCCATCTCCAGTCTCATCGCAGCCCCAGGGAGAAACACGGGCGTGTCAGCCCCATTCTGAGTCTGGGTACCCCGGGACACCACCGACGCCGCCTCCCCACATTGCCTCAGACAGCACCCAGCCCAGCTGCTTTGGGACACACACACACACACACACACACACACACACACACCCCGGGCCCGGGATCGCGGCACTCTGCCACACACACACTACCCATATGAGCTCCCAGAAACGCCAACGCGGAGCCACGGTCTTCTGCCCCGGGCCAGCCACGCCCGCAACTTGGGTCGTCCTCTCCACTGCGACACTTCGGGGAGCACGCGCTCACACCCCACACCCGGGCCCCCAGAGGGGGCCGGGACACACAGCCCTGCAGATTCTGGAGGTAGGTACGGGAACTGGAGTCACCTCAGGGGCTCGGGCTCAGCCAGAGACCCCGACTTCTTGCCTCGCCCACCCCAGCAAGGCGTGCGGTGGGGCCCGGGGTCCCTGCGCTGCCGCTCTCCACCCAGGCTGAGTGCCTCCAGCTCAGGACGCAGTCTTTAGGGGAGAAGGAGATGGGGTCGCATGCGTGGGGGAAAGTGAGCCAGCGAGTCTCCGGCCTGGGCTGCAGCACTCTGCTCAGAACCCGCTCTTCCTTCCCAGCGCTGCACCCCGAGCTGCAGGAGACGCGCCGCAAAGTCGCGGGACAGCGCCTCTGCCACCAGCCGGGTCCCGCCGCCGGGCCCTCACCTTCGCTCGCCGCCGCAGGAGGTGGCTGGTGAAGCCCAGGATGATCTCCGAATCCAGGCAGAGCGCCCCCATCTCCAGCAGGCTGGGCGTCTTGCGGGGCGTGCCGTGGGGCGGCTCCGGCGACCCGGGCAGCGCCATGAAGGAGCGGAGCGCGGGGAGCGGCTCGGAGCTCCTCCACCGCCACCGCCGCCTCCCTGCTCGCGCGCTCACTGGCCGCGTGCCCGCCGCCGCCGCCGCGCCCTGCACAGCGCAAGGCCGCCCGCCAGGCCCCCAATCCTCAGCGGCCCGCGCCCGCGGCACCTGCGCTCGCTTCGCGTCGCGCGCGCCCGCGCTCCGGCCCCGCCCGTTGGCGCCGACAGCGCCCCCTCCGCTCCGGCGGCGAGCCAGACACCCCGACACGGGGACGGGAGGAGATGCGGCGGAAGGGGACGAGGGCCCCACTCGCTGTGGGTCGGCACACCCCTACCTCGCGTGCTCTGCCGGGTGCTCTGGCACGGAGGCACAGGGAGGGAGCCGAGCTGCTGAGCTGGACTCCGAGAAACCTACTGACATGGGCCATATCGCAGCCCCTCCCCTGCAATCGGTCCAGGGGACTCTACGCTTTGGGGTCCCAGTCCCTGAACACGTGTACAGAGCACAGTGACCTTGAGCTCCACATTCTGCCCATGGTCCAGGGCGCTCCTCGTTATCCCCCATCCCACGCCCGGGCCTCAGCCTATGGACCCCCAAGGCCCACCCCGCCAGGACCCCAGAGCTTCGCAGAGGGACCTCTGCACCTCCACTCCAAAACCCCGATTCCACTGCCACGTGCAGCCTTCTCTTCCCCTGCCCCGGACTCCTTCCAGTCGCTCCAGTAACTCTCCGCGGCTGGAGGATTCGGGCCAGTCTCCTGGCGCCGCCAAATCTCTGTAGGAATCTGGGGCGGGGGCGCTCTTCCCGGATACAAACTCAGACCCGGATCCCGCGCTCCTGCTGTGCGCAGCCCCCAGTCTCCGGTGCTGGCGGGCGCCCCCTGCCTGGGGAGAGCGGAGCAGATAGTCAGGGTCGCTCTAAGTAACCGAGGCCCGCAGGGAAGGTTTTGGGAGTTACGGGGGTGTCAGGTAGCACTGCCCAGGGGAGAGGGGACTTGAACAGGCCCTAAAAGGAAAACGGCAAGGCAAGGAGAAGACTGGAGAAGGGCGGCCTGGAGGTCAGCGCTGGAGGCGCCATGAGCAGACTGCAGGACGTGACGGCTTGGCTGGGGTGCCAGGGTGGGGGCCAACCCTGCGCCCTCTCTGTCCCCTGGGAAGGACCATGGAGCCTCCCCACACCACCCCCACTCACCGGGCTCCTCTCCTGACTCCCCCAAGCGGCAGCTGGAAGAATTGTCTCCACCCACCTGCCCCCCCGCCCCATCATAAACACATCTGCGGGCCAGGGGACCCCACCCAGACCACAGGTCAGGAGGGACCCCGAGTGGAGCTGCCCCGTGGCTGCTGCTGGCCTGGGGCAGAGGTCAGTCATCCATAAGGGGAGCCCAGAGTCCCCCCCAGTCCCTCCCTTCCCTGTTCCTTTCCAGTCCCCTCCTCCTGGTCCCTGCGGCCGGATTGGGAGGAGCTAGGCTCCAGGAGGCGCACCTGGAGACCCCACCCCCTCCCTCAGGCACCACAGGCACCCCTGGAACGCTGTCCTGACCCTCCCTCAGCTCCTCCAGGACCCCAAGCCTGGGGGAGGGGCTCCCTCCGGTGGGCCCCGCTCTTCTGGGTGCAGGCTGCCCACCATCTCAGTGGGTTGATTAAAGTCATCGAGGAGATTTTTTCACATTTAATTTTCCAGGCCCACAGCAGAGGTCAGCGTGGTCCCCAGGGAAATCTAGGCCAAGGGAGCACAGCAAAGAGCCCCGCACTGAGTGCGGCTCAGACGGGGATTAATCGCTGAACTCGGCTTCCAATCAGACCCGGGGTGGGGGGTGGTGTTTCAGGAAGAGGGGGGACACTGGGCTGGAGTGGTCAGCTTTCCTGCACCAGACGTGGTGAGGCCTGAGTCCTCATACCACCGTGTCACCACCATCTGCTGGGGACATGGGGAACCCCACATGTGCACACACCCCACATGCAGTCCAGTCCCTCCTGGGCCCACCCCAGCCAGCCCTCCCAGGAGGGGGCCAGTCCTTCCATCCAGCAAACCAGGGAGCCAGGAAGGCGCCCTGTGGGCGAGCCGCAGCACACGCGGGAGGTGAGCGCCAGGCAGCGGTCATCGCTGTGAGGGTGAGGGTGGAGACTGGACCGGGAGGGAAATGGACAACCAACCCTAACACTCCATCCTCGGTGACAGTGGACACAGGTCAAAAACCGGAGGCTCCTAGAAAGTCACTCCAGACACAATGCACAGGACGTCTGTGCCCAGAAGGCCTGGACCTTTCCGAGGGCCGCAGGGAGACAGGTGAGAGTTGCCACCTCTGGGGAGAGGAAGGCAGGCTCAGGGAGGGGCTTCACTTCCTTGTCCCATCCTCCTGGGTGCCTTTGCCTGTTGTGGGACTTTTCATGAGGAGATACGGAAGGCTTAAGGTGCCTAAGTGGCCCAAACCCTAGGACCACAGCTGGCATGGAGGAGGCCCCCCTCCCCTCCAAGGGTGGGAGGGGATGAGACCCTGCCCTCAGCTTCCAGGGGCCTGGGGCCACCCATACATCCTCAGGTCTGGTCAGTTCATCCGGCTGCCCAGTCACACCACTCCCAGCAGTAGGCTGGGGCTGAGTGGGAGCAGGACACCTAGGAGCCCAGCCTGTCTGGGAGGGAAGCCCACTCTGATCCCGGGTGGTGCCTCCCACTCCAGCTGCGCCCCTCGCCCCAGCTCTGAGGGTAGGCTTCAGCTGGGAGGGGGTTGCTGTCTCTGCACCCACCCTTCTTCAGGGGTGTCTGCTGTTGGGGGTGGGGGCCCACCTGCCAGGTCAGCAAAGAGGAGCATTTACTATGGACTGGGCTCCATTTCACCCTCTCGACAGAATTCACTGAACCCTCACAGCCACGCCAGGAGGGGTATTGCATGATCCCCACTTTATTGATGAGGAAACTTAGGCACAGAGGGGTGATGTGACTCACCAGAATTCACCCCGGGCATCTGCGTCGTCTGTGCTGGTAACCCCTCCGCTCTGCGATGTCCCCATCCCCCCAGCCAGTGGAGGCCAGGATGGGGAGGGTGGACAGCCCCACAGCCGGCAGCAGGGGTAGGGCTTGTCAAGAGGAGAGAGAGGCCAGAGGGGCAGGCCGTCCCTCCAGGGGCCGGTCATCGAGCCAGCCGACCTGCCCTCTGCCCACCCCATTCCAGGAGCAGCCCCAGGCCCAGGGCTCTCAACCGCCGCGGGCTCGGTGGTTTCAGCACCTCGGCCAGCGCCCACCGTCCTCGCTTGTCAGCGGGTGGGCCCTGCGTCTTTCATTCGCTTGGCTCAATCGCCCTGGAGCCAGCCTGGCTCCTGCTTGTTCTCGCTGCCCCCATCCCCCCATGCCCTGCATCAGCGCCTCCTGTCCCCAGTCCCTTGTCGTGTGTCCAGAGTTGGAGTTCTTTGTACAGCCTGTGTGGCTCCCACCCAGCTTGGCCGCTGACCTGTTTGCTGCAGCAGCCCTGCCAGGGGGCTGGGCCCCCATCACCCACCCCTTCCCCATCCCCGCTCTGGTCTCCACACTGCAGCCAGGGCCGACCCTGAGGAGGCAGCGTGGCTGGTGTGCCGCTCTGCTCGGCTCCTGTGCTCCCCGGCCCGTCCTCCCTGGCACCTATTAGTGACTCACCGCACATCCCCTCTCCCTCTTGTCCACCATCCATCGCCCCCGTCAGAGCGCTGGCTGTGTCCCCAGACGGCGGGGCAGGGCAGACACCCATGGGCACTAGCTGAAGAAGGAAAGGCACAGTGCACCAGGCCCGCGCATCCCTGCGGCTCCTGTGTGAGCTCCTGCCCTCTGTCCCCCGCCTGCGCCCCGCCCCCCAGCCCAGGTGTCTGTGCTGGCTCCTCCCTCTCACCCCACCCCCAGGGCAGGGCCGCCGTGCCAGACCCTGGCCCTGGGGTGGGTGACTCGACCAGGCCCAGCCCAGGTCAGGCAGCTGACCCACCCGAGGACGCGTCCTGGCCCACATGGAGGCATTCCTTCTCTCCGTCTCCTCAGCTGCTGAGAGGGAAAGTTCCTGGCACTGGGTTACCCCCCAAACCGCTTCTCTGTGATGAGGCAGACCCTGGCCCTCATCCCAGCCCACCATGTGCCCAGCCCCTGGTTGAACTGCTGAGCCTAAAGCCACAGCCCCTCAGCCAGCCTGCAAGGCCCCCAGCATGGATACCCTGCTCCCCGGGCACACGGCCCCCTGCCCCTTCCACGAAAGGGTCCCGCTGCCTGAACCCAGGCCCCCAGGCCCCCAGCACCCAAACCCATACAGGTGGCATGTCCTCTTTGCCTGGAGTCTTCCTCACAGCTGGCCAGCTCCAAGTCCAGGTCACAGTCGGCGCCGCCCCTTCTGGGAAGGCTCTCAGCCCTGTCCCGGCACACGTGGCCTGGTCCTGTGAGCCCTGCTCCGGCCGAGCACCCCTGGGTGCCAGTGAATGCGTAAGGAAGGCAGGTGGCCAGGCAGGGGGATGGAAGGTAGCCAGAGCAGACGCGTCAGCCAGGACTGGCGGGGTGGCGGGGTGGGGGATGGGGGGGTGCAGAAGTGATCTGGAATGGGGACACTTCTAACTACGGCCAGCAGGTGGCGCACCTTGGCCACGGTCTGGCCCCGAAGGAAAAGTATTTGAGATCCTCTGGTGCAGATAGGGAAACTGAGGCCGTGAGAGGGGCAGGTCTTGCCTTAGACCCCTGGGAGTGAGGGGAGTGCCCAAAGGCCCTGCCAGCCCTGTGGCCTCCCTACCCCACCCCATAGGCCTGACTTCCTCCCCCCTTCCTCTTGCCACCCCCTCTGCCTCCTCACGTCCCAGGCCCGGCTCCGCCTCCAGCTTGAGGACAGGCCTGCAGCGGGCAGAGGGGCACACGGGGCAGGAGCCCTGCCAAGTCCCAGGCCCCTTGCCTGGAGGGCTAATCTGAAAAGTTCTGGAAAAGCCCTTAAGCCAGCTGCATCACAGCCCTGCCACTGCCCCAGAAATGGCCTCCCAAGGAGCCTTCTGGGTGGGTTTTCCGTGCAAAACACGCCCACTCCCTTCCAGGGCAGGGGCGGGGTCCCGCTGAGCTCTGGGTCTGCAGGGACCGGAGCTGGGCACGCAGGTGGCTTCGTGGATATTGGCCGTGTGTGCACGTGTGTGTGTGCACATCCCTCACACAGCAGTGCTGCTGCGCCACAAAGAAAAAAGTCCGGGTGTTGGCCCATCCCCCGCATGAATGAGGCCGGGGCGTGGGCGGGGGGCGGGGCGGGCAGCGCCATGGACCCCGGCAGGAGCAGCTGCTCCGGTCCAGCCCCACGGCCCCAACGCCGTGCAGGAACTGGCCTCGCCACACTCACCTTGTGTGTGGTCGTGGAGGTTCCACAGAAAAAGGAGAGAAGATGCTGAGCCCTATGAACTTAGGTGCCAATGCAATTCGGAGAACGATAAGAAAAACACTTGCAAAATAAAAATATAAAAATAAAATTATAAAGAAGGGTTGAAAGATAAAGTCAAAGAAATCTTCCAGAAAGTAGAGGGAAAAGAAAATCAGAAGGGAGACGGAATTACCGGGTTAGGGTAGGAAGTTTAACGTCGGAATGAAAAACATGTGAGTGAGAAAATCATGCAAAAAAATAGCACCCAAACTAATGACAGGATCTTCAGTGCCTGGCAGAATGTTTCTTAAAGATTTCACTTATTTATTTTTAGAGAGAAGGGAAGGGGGGAGAAAGAGAGGGAGAGAAACATCAACATGTGGTTGCCTGTTGTGCGCCCCCTACTGGGGACCTGGCCCACAACCCAGACATGTGCCCTGACTGGGAATCGAACCGGCAGCCCTTTGGTTTGCAGGCAGGCACTCAGTCCACTGAGCCACCCCAGCCAGGGCCAGAGTCTGGCAGAATTTTTAAAAATGGTATCGTGAAATTTTAAGCCGAGACCAGGAGCAAACAGAAGACACTGCAGCTCAGGGGCGACTTGTCAAGCAAAGAGCAGACGTCAGCCGACTTGGAGCAGAGACGGCAACGACGACGGATCCCAGTGGAGCGAAGTCCCAAGACCAAGGGCCTGGGTCTGCTGGCGAGGGCTCCACACCCCGCCAAACCGCTGCCTGAGCATAAGAGTGGAACACAGACGAAAAACGCAGCCTAGTCCCTTCCTCAAAGTGCCTGGCAGATGGGCTCCCCAAAACGAGGAAACGAACCAAGGAAAGAGAGGGCGTGGGGTCAAGCAAAGGGAACCCAGCCCAGGAAGGAGATTCCAAGGCGGGCCTGAATGGAGGTTCAGGAGTGTCAGGTAAGTCCTAAGGCTGCAGAGGCGGGTGGGTGCTCAGACCACCCCACAGGGGGCCTTCGGGGAGGAGGGGGGAGGGGATAGGTTACTTTATGTATTTCAACACATTGAGAAGAGATCTAAACTCCCATTAAAGATCATGGAGTTATTCACAAGTATTTGAAAACTATGCAAATTTTAAAATATGGCAACAATTTTTTAACATTAAAAAGCCACACCAGAAAGGGGCTGTGACCGCATGTGCTAACTTAGGGAGGGAACACTCAGGGCCGGAGGCTCCTGTGCTTCTTAACGAGCTTTACAATTATTATTTGACTTTTAAAATCATATACATGATTAAGTTTCACTTTAAAAGAAAGTCTTTGTTTCATTCTGTAAATGAAAGTAAACATATTCCTCTGACCAGCTCCCTGAGGAAGCCCCGGCAGAAGTTACCCGAGAGCAGCAGAGCACGTGCCCGCACCCACAGTCTGAGGCTGGAGTGGCCCCGAAGGGACATGAAGCCCTCCGTGCATTTATCAGAACACAAGGAAGAGTGAGGGCTGAATGAGCCGGACTCTGCGGAGAGTACAGCCAAGGGCGCCTTGGCCTGCATGTTAGGTGCCTTCCGAAGACACCACTTGGCCATGAGGGGCTTGGGGTCAGATTCAGCCTGGAGCTAAAGGCAGGGCTGTGCCTGGAAAATCCCCTCAGAAGGGACAGAGCTGGCTCTGCCACTGAGACGTCACCAAGGAGCCACTCCAGAAGGCAACTGCCTCTGTGCACGCTTCTGCTGGCCCCGGGCCATCAGGGAAGCTGACTGAGTGTGACAGATCCTGCCCCTGGACGCAGGTCAGCTGTGAGGGAGGTCCACCCGCCCACCCCTGAGCCAGGTGGTCCCTCTGAGCCTCCAAGAGACTGGGCCGGGGGCTGGGCAGGAGGAGCCCCACAGAAACCTCGCTCCGTCCGAGTGAGGGTGTGCCAGAGCACCGGGGCAGACAGGCAACCACAGTGGCGTGCCTTGGGGACAGCGAGAAATGTCTCCAGGGAAAGAATGTGGCAGAAGAGTCTCAACAGTCCACCGTGGAGTGTCGAGCTGGTGTCCCTGGGGTGACGGCAGGGGCAACAGAGCGACAGGGACCAGATCCATATTCCCACCAAAAGAACTTAAAAACTGGACAAGACATGTGAGCCAGCAGTTCACCGACTGGAGCGCGGGCAGGACAGGGCCAGGATCCCTGCGAGCACGGAAGCCAGCACAGCGAGCCCCAGCCCACCACCCAGAGGAGAGAGGCAAGGCGTGGCTCAGGGAGGGGGTCCCAGGGGTGCTCTCAGGAGTCCCTAGGCAGAGGAGACACACTGGAACCCCGGGGACACCAAGCTGGCTGGGGCTGCAGGGCAGAACATCAGAGAGGAGAGGTGCCCCCTCCAGCCTGTGGCTGAATGTGGATCTCCGGACGATCCAGACGCACAAGGAAGGATGCTCCCGAGGCCAGAGATGGGGCCACCCAGGGGGGAAGTGACCCAGGTCGCTTCGGGACACACTGGGCACATGCACGCCCAGGGCAGCCAGAGGCAGAAGTGACCTGAGTGTCCACAGCGGATGATGGATGAGCAAACTGTGGCCCCTCAACACCAGGGAATGTGATTCAGCCTTGAAAAGGAAGGACATTCTGACACCTGCTACAACGTGGGTGAACCTGAGCACATTAGCTGAATGAAATGAGCCAGGCACCGAAGGGCAGACGCCATGTGATTCCGCGCACAGGAAGCCTCCGTGGAGACAAACTCATGGCCAGGAAGCGGAGGGTGCGTGCCAGGGGCCGGAGAGGAGACACGGACGGAGTGGAAACAGCAGAGCCTCAGCTCTGCTGATGAAAAAGCTCTGGAAACAGAAGGTGGTGACGGGAGCACAGCCACGGGAACGTGCCACCGAGCTGTGTGTGTGACGATTAGAAGCAGATTTGACGGGGTGCGTGTTTCCCCTAATCAGAAAAGTCTCAACACGCTGGAGCGGTGTGTGTCCCCACCAACCAGAAGGGCGCGGCTGGCAGGCGAGGAGGAGGAGGGCACTCACAGGGTCGCCTCACTGCAGGGAAAACAGAACGGCCCGGAGCCAAGGTCGGACTTGCCGTACCTGACGGAGCGAAATGCAGTCTGAACTCTGCGCCAGAAGCCCCACCAAGTCCCAGGACGAGGCTCATGGATGTGCACAGGACACAGAATTATCAACCAACGTCCAAGTCACAGCGCGTGGCAGCCAATCACCAACTACCCGACGCTCACCAACACAGACGTGGAATGGTGGGGGGAATCAGCCAACAGAAACGGACCCAGAAACAGTGCAGACGGTCAAGTCAGTAGACAAAGTGCACGGACACTATTTTTGTGACTATTTCGGCAGGCTCAAGAAGACGTGGGGAGGCGCGAATCCACTAAGGGTTAGAGACTGTGGACAGGCCCCATCGAACTTCCGCAAAGTGTCGTCTCCAGGATGAAAATCACACCGAGAGGGTCAGTGGCACATCAGACACTGCAGAAAACCCGCTTAGGTGGCCTTCTTAGAAAGCACTCAAAACGAAACAAAAGATTGTACCAGAGCACGGAGCTTCAGCCAGCTGTGGGTCGCCTCACCGGCCCGACACAGGCTGCCCAAGGCAGGTGGGAAGGTGGAGTGAACACAACCCCACGTCAGAAGAAGGGAAGTGACAGGGATCAGAGTGGGAAGGAATTAACCACAAAACAGAAAGATAATAGAGAAAATCAACCCACCCAAAAGCGGGTCCTTTCAGTCGATTGATAAAAATAATAAGCCTCTAGTCAGGCTGAGAAAATGCAACTCATCAACGTTAAGAATAAGAGGTGGAGGCCCTGGCTGCTGTGGCTCAGTTGGTTGGAGCATCATCCCGATGTGCCAAGGTTGCAGGTTCAATCCCCGGTCGGGGCCCGTACAGGAATCGACCAATGAATGCATCAATGAGTGCAAGAACATATCGATGTTTCTCTCTCTCTCTCTAAAATCAATGAACAAAGATTTTCTTGGAAGAGTAAGAGATGAACATTGCCGCAGACTCTGTAGAGATGAAGAGAATCATCTGCGTAACTTCACACCAATAAATCTGACAACTCAGAATGAGTCAACAATTTTCTTGAAACACACGAACTGCTAAAGCTCCCCTGAGAGGAAACAAACAGCCTGAGTAGTCCTAGATCTATAAAAGATGTCACATCTTTTTTGAAGATTTTATTTATTTATTTCTTAGAGACGGGGGTGGGGGAGTGGGGGGAGACACGCCCACCAGCTGCTGCCTCTCGACTCACCCACAGAGCTGGCCAGTGGGGGTTGGATTTGCAGTTGATTCCCAACAAAGAAAACCCAGGGGGACCGGACAGGGGCAGGGAAGGAGGAGCCTCGCAGAGCCAGATGAACCCTGGACGGGGGCTCTGGAGCTCCCCGCAGCCAGTGGGCCTGCTGGCTTGTCGACTGCGTGACGGCGTCACGGGTGTGTGCACAGGCCCACTGTCAAAATTGGTGTACAATCTGAACGTGCACACCCAGCTGTGTGTCCCCTATACCTCTGTTCAACTGGCAAAAATACAGAGCAGAGTCATCCCCGAACGCTGGCAGGCTCGAGAAAGCTTGCTGGGACGTGTCTCCCCATTATGAGCCCAAAGCCTCTCAGAACCACCTGGACACCTGGGCAGCCGGCCCCAGGGCCTCACCCCGGGGTGGCAGATCTGCTTCCTTGGGGCTCATCTAGGCACTGAGGCTCGGCAGGGAGCAGGGAACCACCCCCTGACCCTCTCCCACAGAGGCGTCCGGGGTGACAGTGGCAGTGGCCTGGCCTCAGCCCTCAAGGGTAGCCCGTGCGTGCAGTGGGGGCTCGGGCAGGGGCACTGAGGGACACGGGCTGGGGGACTCCGGACACCTCTCAAAGCCCTAGGTTGGGGCGCATCTCCCCTTTCTCCAGCCCTTGTCCCTGGCTGAGGTCTCAGCTGCAGGCAGTGGGCCTCGGCCTCAGGCCTCTGCTGGGCGGCCTTGGACATGGGCCGGACGCAGATCCTAGCCCATCCAACTCCCCTGAGCCCAGCCCCTGGGCTCCTCACCCACCCTGCGGTGACTCAGCTGCACGCCGGAGAAGCAGACTCAGAATACTGGTTTAGCCACTTTACTCGGGACCAAAATAACAGTGGCTTGGAGAAGACAGAGGTTTACTTCTCTTGGGGAAAAGACAGCAGTCCAAGGTGCTAGGGCAGCGTCCCCTGGGCAGGTCAGGGGAGGGTGGCCCACTGTCCCAGTCTGCCTGGGACAGAGGGGTTCCCAGGACACGAGAAAGGCCCAAGCAAACCGAGTCATTCAGCCTCATCTCCGTGGCCCTCTGGCTGCTTACCCAACGTGGGCTCTGCTCCCCGGCGGTGCCGCGGCAGGGGCAGGCGCAGGCCTGAGGTCAAAGCTGCCTCTCTGCTCAGCGGCCCCAGGCAGAGCCCCCCATCAGCGTCTGGGGGTGGGCTGCATCACCTCAGTGGACCCCCCCAGGGAACACCATAGGGAGAGCCACTGGCCTCTCTGCCAGAGAGAGATGGGTGCTCTGAGGAATGAGGGGCTTGCCCGGTCACCTGCTTATCCGCAGCAGAGCTGGGCTTCGAACCCACTGACTCTTGGTCTGTGTCACAGCTCAGGGTCAGGGAGCGGCTGTCAGCATGTCAGCAGAGGAGGATCCTCCGTCACTCCAACCTCATCCCTTCTAGGGACCAGGGCCTCCAGCCAGACAAGAGTAGGAGCCAGTCAGGGGGGACAGGAGAGGCTGCAAGCAGGATGCAGCTGGCTGATGGGCGTGGGGACCAGGTCGCCTCCCCACCTGGCCCTCCGAGCAGAAGGGACGGCAGGGGACCAAGGGCCCATGTCAGGGAGGTGGGAGTGGGTCTGCTCAGTCCTAGAGCCCTTCCTGGGGAGGAGACACTGGTTGCAGGGGAGGGGGCCTCCTGGAGACCACGGTGCCAGAGGCAGGGCTGAGCTGGCCCGTGTCCACTCCTAGAGGAGAGACCATAGTGACGATGCCACCGGGGGGAGGAAGGACAGCAGCCCAGAACACAGTCAAGTGTTGGAACAGATGTTTATTTCCATCAACCATAATGGGCACACCCACAGTGGACAAAACGACCCCAGTCCCAGGATAAGGGGACGCCAGGACGCCCAGCCCACAGTCCTCTCATGGAGCCGCGGGGCCCAGTGATGGCGCGGGTAGACCCGTGGAAGGAAGTCCCCAGTGACAGGCTGGTGGCCTGCCTGACACCGCTGAGCTCCCAAGGGGCCGCAGTGGGGTTTACTGAGAAAAGGGGAAGGTTCCCACCAAGGGTTGATTCTCCTCTGGGAAACACAACCCCCTTCCCATGCTGGGAAGCGAGGGGCACGGCCACCCTGTCTAGGGCCACATCCCACGGCCACGCTCCCCTTGCTGTTCCTCATGCCACCTCTCCTGTCCCCACCGCAGCCTGAGGCTCAGACCAGACGGCTACCTGGCCCAAGGTCACCCAGTGGGCCCGTCTGACCCACACCCAGGCTGCCCTGCAGCTCCCCTAAGCCCTGGGCCAAGGGGGTGAGGACCTGAGGGGATCCCTTCTCCCAGAGGGTATGGCTAGTCCAGTGGGCCAGGCAGGGCCAAAGCAGGTCAGCCTCACGCGACAGGCGTGAGTGACCTCGCCCTGGCGGGAGGTGGGATCGGAATGACACTTTGCTGAGCCAGCTCGCCGGCGCACGCACACCCCAGCTCCTGCCGGCTCCCACCGGGCTTCAGGATCCAGGACCGCG
The DNA here is from genome assembly GCA_007922815.1 of Macrotus californicus. Taxonomy (NCBI): domain Eukaryota; kingdom Metazoa; phylum Chordata; class Mammalia; order Chiroptera; family Phyllostomidae; genus Macrotus; species Macrotus californicus. The sequence continues at coordinate 218,300 of VMDR010000147.1, forward strand.
AGCCGAGGGCCCAGGGCATTCGGGGCACCGCATGTCCCAACCTCCTCGGCGCCCCCAGCTTCTATCCCTGGGACCCCTCGTTTCTTCGGCACGCTCTCCCAACCCCTGCGCTCGCCCCCACGCGCCCCGGGGAGTGCGGTCGCCCGCGGTGCCACTCCCGGCCCTGTCCCGGCGAAGGGCGCTCCTGGCCCGGAGGCTGGGCCGCGCACCGTGACCCCCAGCAAGCCGACGGCGCAGGGCGCGCCCTCTCCCCGCCGGACGCACGGCCAGGTCCCAGCTGGGAATTCGGCGGAGTGTCGGGAAGGGTGGGGCCCCCGGGCGCAGGAGGGCGGCGGTGGCGTCTCTCGGCCCGTGACGCGCCAGGAGCGTGGGGGGGGGGGGGGCTGGGAAGGTCCCCAGGGCTGGGCACCGCCGAGTCCGACCACCTCCGCGCAGCCGCGCGCCGCTGCCCCCGACCCTGAGCTGGAGCCGCACGTGGGACGTCCGTCGTGTCGCTGCGGCCGCTGCCGCCGCCAGGCCCGCCGGGTCTAGTGGTCCTAAACATTTCACAATTGCGCTACAGAACTGTTGAACTGTTGAGAACCACTGGACCCGGCGCGCGAGTCCGCGGCCTCCGCGCTGTGGGGAGAAAAGCCCGCCGCCCGGGCCCTGCCCCGCGCCACGCTCGCTGCGGGCGCCCCTCCCGGCCCGGCCCGGCCCCGCACGCCCCGGACGCCGGGTCCCGAGGTCCGCGATGTCCCGTTGTGCGTCCCCTCGCGGCCGGCGCCGTGTCCGTGAGGCCGCAGCCAGTGCGCGGCGCCTTTTAAGCCTCCGGCCGCCCGCCCCCGCCGCCGGAATGCGCCCGCGCCGCGCCGGCCGGACCGGTTCTTCCGGGCAGGCGGCTCCCGGCCCGGCGGGTCGTGCGGCGGGTCGTCCGCGGCCCGGTACCTGCGCGGCGCACCCCTGCGGGGGTGGCCCTGACTCACCGGCCTTGCGGCCCCGCCCAGCGCACCTGGCGTCCCCGGGGTCCCGCTCTAGGTCTGAGGGCCACACCCACACCGCCTGGGACCGGGCGCCCAGGCACGCCGCAGGGGTGGGGTGTGACTCCCGCAGAGCCTTTGCCGGGAGAGGCCCGGGCAGGGGAGGACTCCGCCTGTGGGTGGGGTGGGGGCAGGGGCCGCTCACGCCCTTCCCGGTCCCTGTCGCTTCAAAGGGAACCTCGAGTGGGAGGGGGAACAAAGAGAAAGTGAAACTGGGAGAGAACGTGTCCGGCAGGTTCCCAGAGGGCGGGGCGGGAGGCCGAAGCCCCAGCCCTGGACCGCATTGGAAGGCACCCCCTCTCCCCCCACAGAGGGCCCTGCCTTGACGCCCCCCCTACACCGGGCAGTAGCCCTACCCCCGCCCCCATGCCCTCTGGCCTGGCCACTGGGTCACCTGGAGATGTTGGGGCCTGGCCAGCAGCCTCCGGGAGCTGTCACAGCAGAGCCGTCTGTGCGTGGCACGTGGGGCTGGGGGGGGCGGGGTCCGAGCTTCCGGAACGTTGGGAGGGAGGGGGCCCCTGAAGTCCTCAGCAAGCCACTGAGCCAGCCTTATGGGGTGCCAGTGGGTGGCAGGGTCATAACCACTCACCTAAAGCCAGGGCAACTACAATTGGGGAAACTGAGGCTCAGAGAGGGGCATGGTCGGCCTGGGGGCACGTGGCACCCCGTGGTGGAGCTGGGCCCCTGCCCTGGTCCAAAGGTCTAAGTGTCCCTGTAGGGGGCTCGGTGCCGGGGCAGGGGGGCCTGGTGGCCACAGAGGTGCATGACCAAGAAGGGCTTGGGACCCCCCCAAAACCCCCTCTCCGGGGCTGGAAGAACCCACCTCTCCTGTCCCCACCTCGGAACCCTACAGCCCAGTCCAAGGCGAACCCCTACACACAGTCACTGTCTCCAGCCCCAGAGAAGGTTGGTGGGACAAGTATCTGCAGCAGGAGAGACTGAGGTGTGACACCAGAGTGGGGGCTTCCTAGCTTGAAGGAAAAACTGGTTGCCTGTAGCCCGGTGGGGTGGCCTGACAAGCAGATTTTATGATGGAAGGCCTGAGCAGCCGGTACAGAGTGTCCTGGGGAGAGAGAGATTTCCCAGCGATAACCCTGGGATCGCCATGAGTGAAGATGGGCCAAAGCCCCACCCAGCCTGAAATTGCAGGGTTCGGGCTCGCGGGGGAGTCTGGTCCTGCGCGGGACCTGAGGGGCCCAGGCCGCCTCCCTGGTAGGGCAGCACTCTCGGGCCGAGCCTTGCTCCCAGGTCTCCCACCAGCCCCGCACCGTGTCTCCTGGTGGCACCACCTTCGAGAGGCAAGGAGGCTGCCCCCCGCTGGAACCTTGGGTGCAGACTGGGCCCAAGTCATCTCAGCCGTCCAGTGGGATGAGCCAGGCCCTTCAGGGGAGTACACAGGGCACCGTGATCTGGGGGGGTTCTGTCCCACCTTACACAGTCGGTGTCCTCGGAGCCCAGAGTGCCAGCCTCACCTCAGAGGAGCTGACCTTGCCCCAGGAACACGAACTGGCCCTGAGGAACTTTCCAGACACATGCCCAGTCCAGGACTCTGCCTCCCCAGTGTGTGGGAGCCCAAGCGTGGGGGGGTGCCCCCAATCTGCCCGCTGGTGGGGTCGCCCAGTGACCCACTTGGGGAAAGGCCAGCTCAGCAGTGTTCTCTCCGAGGGACACCAGGGCGCAGCAGGCGTTTCCAGGCGGGCAGGGCACCACCCCCGGACACAGGGCTCCTCGCCGGCAGGCTGGCACCTGCTGGACGGTGACCAGAGCGGCTTTCACAACCGGCTCCAGGGCCTGGGAGCCCTGCAGAGTGCGCTGTGGCATCCACCCCTCCCCCCTCCCCCCCACACCCCACTCGTCGGGTGTGAGGCAAAGGCTCCCGGGACCCACCATGCACATGCCGTGTCACCTGGTTGTGCAAGGCCCTGGCACACCCGAGCCTGGCTGAGAATCTGGAAGGCTGCCAGCCGGGCCCTGGGAACCAGGCTAAGAAGCCTGCGGGAGTGGGTGGGGCTGCCCCCGGCAGATCGGGGGCTGGAATGAGACATACTGAAAACCAGGTGGCTGCAGAGAGGGACTGTGAGGACAGAGAGATGGTCCCTGACAGGAGACTTATATAGGAGCAGGTGTGGGCGGGGGGCTGCCTGGAGGAGGTGACTCGGAGCCTGAAGACTGAGACGGGCTGGGGCAGAGATTGTCTGGAAGAGGGACCAGCTTGAGCAGGCAGAGGCAGGGTGGGGGGGGGGGGGGGGGAGCACTAGCCCTCCCCCACAAGGCCTGGCTCACATTCTCACACCGCCTGCAAGCAGACTGGTGCTGAAGTCACCGCCCTTTGAACCAGAGCCTCCCCCAGGCTCTGCCCGCCTCCATCCCCAAGATCCTGGGACCCTAACAGACCCACTGGAATAAGGCTTTGGGGACCTGGGGAGGAAGTGGCCCAGAAAGACTTTATTCTCACGGTACCCAACAAAGACATTGAGGCTGTGTCTCAACAACAGCGTGGAAAGCAGCTCTGGCAGCAGGGTGCATCTCAGCCAGAACCCCGGGGGTGGGGTGTCCAGCAGGTCATGGTAGGCAGGGAGGGCTGACGCCACAGCAAGACAGCTCCAGGTTAGACAACAGGCAGCACTTCCTGAAAGGAGAGGTCTCCTGAGGCCCAGGGCAGACAGACAAGCCCAGGCACCTGTCAGTGGGGCCCAGCCTTCCATGGAGGAGGGGCCCAAGGACCAAACAAATTCAGCTATCCTGGAGAATCTTCCAGAGGGCCAGAGGATGGAGTGGGGGTAGAGGTGTCAGCTGGGGCCTAGCTAGCAGAGCCCGGGAAGCAAGCGTGGCACCCAGCCCAGAGGGTCCCAGGGGAGGTGGGGCAGGAGGGCAGGATGCACAGCAGAGGCATCTGAGCCACCCCCAGGCCCAAGGACCTTCTTGGCCATGGCTGGGGCCCTGAAGTCCTGGGTCAGGTGCGTCAAGGGGCAGCCAACAGGACAGAGTCCAGGAGGTCTGAGGTGGCCCTTCTTCCAGGAAGCCCTCCTGACTTCACCTGTCTCCCTCTACCACCTTTAGCTCCCCCTGCAGTGTGTGCCCACCCACCACAACCTCCTCCTGGGACCAGCCCCAGGGCTGGGAGCAGTCAGCCCTGCCTGGGGGCACGTACTGGACCTGGGGCCAGGACACCAGTGCCTCCCTGGAGATTCTGCAGAAGGGTCACCACCTCCAGGTTCCCAGCAGCTTCTGCCTGTGGGAGGGAGCGAGGGGGGAGCCCACAGTCACTGACCAGCAGCCTGGCCTCTGCCCCACCTTCCCCATCAGGACACCCTCCCTGCCTCCTCCTGCCAGACCACACAGGACCCCACGTCTCCACTCCCGTCCCCACAACTCCGGGCCCAGGGAGGGGTCAGGACTGGCAGAAGGACAGTCCCGCCTGAGCTCCCAGATGTGAAGTGTGGTCACCAGCAGAGTGTGGGCACTTGCGGGAACAGAGGAGGGGAGCTTGTAGAGCAGTCAGGGAGGCCTTCCTGGAGGAGACCGGCCTTGGGGAGGGCACTGGGGGTACTCACAACAAGCAAGGCGCTGCGCCCATCATAGCCCGGCTGTCCCAGGTCGGCTCCTGCCTGCCACCACGCCCTCAGACCTTCGCTGTCCGCCCTGGAGGCCAGCCTGGGAGGGAGCCAAGGAGGGGGAGCTGTCGGGGCCAGCTGGGCGTCTGTCCAGCCTGCCTGCCCACCTGCCTGCCCTGGGCGCCTCCCAAGTCCTCACAAAGCTGGCCCCAAACAGCTGACCCAGCAGTGCTGGGGGCCCTGGGGCAGCCTGGAGTCTGGTTTCACCCAGTGGGGGTGACTGTGACTCAGGTCAGGGGTGTGCACACGCATGCACACGCATGAGCATGCACACAACAGCAGCACACGGCATACATGCACACACACACACGCAGCACGCTGGGCCAGTTTCGCCTTTCACAACACGCTCTGGCTGGGAGGGGCCGCGCTGGCTGGGGAGTCTGGAGTGGACCCATGGTTCAAGGAGGCCACCAAGGGTAGCTGGGGGGGGGGCGGGGGGCGCTCAGGGGGCCTGGCTGGGAGAGGGGTTGGGCCAGCCTGCCCTGGAGAGAAGGCGCGGGGGCGGGGGCGGGGTGGGGGCGCAGGGAGAGTACCTCCCAGGCACATCCCAGGGTCCTCCTCGGCCTCCCACCCCCACCGGGGATCCGGCTGGGGAAGGACCCACACTAGGTGTGCTGGCTGGGGGTGTCCCCCAAAGTGGCCCTCGAAACCCCACAGCAGGAACCGCAGCCACAGTCGCCATGGTGGCGCTGGGAGATTTCTGGGGTGCGTCCCACTGGAAGGAGCCAGCAGCCCCTCCGGCTCCTGCCGCTTCCTGCACACACGAGGTGCTGGGAAGGGTGGGCCCAGGGCTTCCTGAATCCAGCCAAGCAGCGCTCAGGGGACTTAGCCAACCCAAGTACTCTCTGTCTCAGTTTCCCCATCTGTCAACAAAGCCCACAGGGCCCACGGGGGAACAGCCCTGAACTAGAAATCTCTTCAAAACTGAGACCAGTGATGCAGGCAGGCCCCAGGGGTTCGGCTGGCCCCTCCCCCCCAGGCCCACCCCACTCCCATCTGCTAGTGCCCTTCACCCCGTCTTCTCTGAGAACAAGGGCAGGTCTGTGGCAGGGTTGGACCCCCAGGCACACAGAAGACCAGGGCTGGAGGGGAGAGGCTGGGGCCTTCCAGGGCCATGAGGGTGGGATGAGGGCTCAGTCAGAGCTTCGGGGTCTTCTTCCTGTGATCAGGCAGCCAGCCCCTCCTCACCCCAGCCAGTCATCCTGAGATCCTGGCGTGGGCAGCTGCTCCCTGGGCCTGGGGGTTTTGGTTTCAGGAACACCCACGCCAGCCACTTCTGGCACCCCAACGCCAGCCACACCAGACAGGCCCCTGCCCTCGCGTCTTCCCCAGGGCCCACCTCAGCTCCTCCCCCCACCCCCACCACCCTCAGACTAGCCTGGGGGCAGCCCAGGCTGTGGTGCAGGGGAGGCAGCAGCTCTGTGGGGAGGGGCCCCAGCGGATGGAGGGAGGGGCCGAGCTCTGCCTCCCTGCCTGCCCTCCACCCTGCACCCTCCCTGGGATCTCCAGGGCCTCCCTCCCCATGCCTGTCCCCCAAGGCCTGCGGACACTCACCCGAGTCAGCCGTTAGGTTGGGGTCATGCTAGCCATAGGCAGCTGTGCCCTTGAAGCCCCCCCCAAGCCAGGCACCTCTCCCTGCCGGCCTGGCTGCCCTTCCAGAGGCCCAGCCCCAGGTCCCTGGAACAGAACAGGCCTGTGTCCCTCACCTGCACAGCTCTGTCCCCACATCCTCCAGCTCCAGAGGGGACAGGCAGGCCCCGGCTGCCCGCAGGAGCCCAATGACACCCAGATGCCTGCCACAGGAAAGGACAAGCTGACTGTCTGCCCAAAGAGTCCGCTCCGACCCAGCAGGGCGGCCTCAGGTCCTGTGCCCACCCAGGACCAGCAGCCCCCTGGGCCCAGGTCAGAGCCTCGCACCCACCACGTGCCTAGGACACCCTGGTTCTGCAGGGAGGGCCCAGTGTGGGGCACCCAGCACCTGGTCCCACTCCTGGGTATCAGTCAGCTCTGGCTGAGAAGCTCCTCCATAGGCCCCACGAGGTCCCCCATGCCCACCCCAGAGGCTGCAGCACTTCAGGGAGTACCTGGGGACAGGCCCCCTGGAGGACAGCCCTCCCTCCACACATACCCATGCCGGCCAGGGTTGGGCCTGTGGAAACCTAGTCCATCCAGCCGGACCCTGCCCTCAGGGTAGGGAGGGAACGGGACACAGGCAGGAAGACAGACGGGTGCACAGGGGCAGGCTGGCCCGCAGTGGGGCCTGGCTGTCTGCAGGTGTCCAGGGGCAGCCTCACCAGGCCAAGCTGGGGTGAGCCGCTGGGCGGCAGTGGGGTAGGGGTGGGGATCGGCAAGGCCACAGCCACACCGCAGTGGGGGACTCAGATCCTGGACGCATACCTGGCTCCCCTTCCCCATAGTGTCAGGGTGGGTCCCATGTTTCATGGTCTCCTCACCTTCAGGGAAGCTGGGGAAGACCCTGGGACCCAGGCCTTGCTCCCTCCCCCCCACCCAGAGATCCCTGCTTGTCACTCCAAGGTTCTGTGGCCTGGTAGGGGAATGAGGCTGGAGACCGGTTTGGGGGGTGTCGTGACAGCGGGCAGGGTGGGGTGAGCTCATCAACCCCCCGGCCCACGCCCCAGGGCACACAGCCTGCCACCTCCAGCCAGGCCATCTGGGTGCCGGGCACACCACGCAGGCCCTTCGTCCCGCCCACCGCATGCTCACAGGGACCTGGGAAGCACGGTGCGGACTGGTCCCCACTTCGCCCAGGCTCCTGCAGAGGGGTGCCAGGGCTGGGCCCTGACAGTCTGGGGCCAGGCCTCGCCCGAGCCCCGCCCCCGGGGAAATGCTGAGGGGAGGCGGGGCCAGGGACGTGGCACACACTGAAAGACCGGCTCTGCCTTCGGGGGCAGGACAAAGGGCAAAGCTGCGGTGCCCGCCCCCGACACATACGTGTCCACTCGTGCCCATGCCCACACCCAGCTCTACGTGTGATGCTGCTCCAGGCACACGCACAGGCGCTGGGCCAGGGGCACCAGCGGACAGCCCAGCCCACCTAGAAGGCCTTCCCAGCAAGTTCCATGGTAGCTGGAGCGCAGCCGTCCCCGCACACCCGGCGAACCGCGTGGCCACCCCTCTGAGTGGGACTGTCCACCAGAGCAGGTGCTGCGGGCCCTCGGAGACAGGCCAGGGCCCGGGGAGGGCAGAGGGCACTCACGGGGGAGGGGCAGAGCTGGGCAGCTCCTGGTTGGCGACCGCCAACATGTGCATGTTTTATTCCACATTGGTCCTCACGTCCCCCCCCCAGGTGTAGCCCCCAGCAGGTGTGTGCCCAGGGAGAAGCCTCCCACCCCCCAGGCCTTGGCCCTGGCCACAGAGTAGGACCCCCCACTGCCTCTCTGCCCAGTGTCCTCTGCCTGCCCTTCGAGGAGGCCTCAGCAAGACCTCAGCTCTGCAAGACACCACCAGGCCCCCGATGCACCCCAGGTTAGAGCCCTGCCTGTAAGAAGCAGAAGAGGGACCAGCTTGGGGGCCCCTCCCACTGCCGGCAGGCGGAGCTGTCCCTGTGCCCACCTGACCCTATGTCTGGCACCCTGCAGCCTGCTTCACACCTGCCCCGCCCCATCCCAGCCCCTCAGGCGCTCATCTGGGAGCAAACGGGAGACCCTGAGACTCTGTTCCCATTTTATCCAGGGTCTCCTTGGGCCAGCTTGGCTCAGCTCGAGGGTCACCTCCTCCAGAAAGCCCTCCCCTGGCCTCGCTGGGCAAGGAGGCAGGTGTCCAGGCCCCACTAGCTCTGCCCGAGGACACTGCGTGACCACGGGCAACCCACTCGCGGCCCCTCCAGGCAGCTCATCCCTGCCCCGGTGTCCACCGCGGGCCCCGTACCTGCCCCTCACAGCCAGCAGCAGCGGGCTGAGGCCATCCTCATCACGGGCGTTCACGTCCACCCCTCTCTGCAGCAGCATGGTGACCACGCCGGCGTGGCCCCTCCGGGCCGCCACGTGCAATGGGGTTTGACCACTAAAGTGTTGCAGGCTCAGGTCACTGCCCTGGAGTGACACAGGGATATGTCCCCCACTGAGGAAGGGCTAAGCAGAGCTGGGGAGACCACAGGGAAGGGACAAAAAGGGTTGGGGTGCACCCCGAGGGTTGGCATGGCCACTGTGCCCCCTCAGCTGCCAGGAGGCCCCACGGCTGGCCACCTAGCCTGTGGACCCAGGCAGGGGGAGTTGGGAGCCCCAGGGAAAGCCCTGCCCACCCTCCAGGCCTGGCGTGGCTGGGGTGGGTCCCCAAGGCGGTGGGTGCTCACCAGTTCTACAAGGGCCCGCAGGGCCTCCAAGTCACCGGTGTGGGCGGCGGCACAGGCCAGCCCAGGGGCCAGGGCATCCAGGACAGCGTCGGTCTCCTGGGTGGGCAGCGGCGGCACCTGGTACCATGCCTGTCCCTGGGCTCCTCAGCACCCCCAAAGTCCAGGGCATGAGGCCATCGTCTGGCTCTCCCCCACCAGCTGTGTGACCAGGGCCTGTCCCATACCCCTGAGACTCGTTTCAAGGTCTGTCTGCCCACCTTCAAGGACACTGGGACAGTCACCACAAGGCACCGACTTGGGAGGCATGAGAGGGAATGCCAGGCCTCTGGAAGAACCTACCCCACACACATGCCTCCCGAGTCCCCCCAGCACCAGGCATGTGGGGGCTGTCTCGGAGCTCCCCGAGGTGCCAGGAGGCCAGGGGTCCCAGCAGAGGCCCCGCAGGCAGCCCGCCCCCCGCCCAGAGGAGCACAGGGAACCCCATCATCCTACCCCTGCTGTGCCGAGGGGAAACAGAGATTCGGGGCGTGACCCAGGCCCCCCAGACAAGGTGCCCTCTGTGGTTGGCCTGGTTGCCACACCAGGCCTGCACACTTCACCCAGGGGCCAGGCTGGGTGTGAGGTGGGGCGCTGGGCCACACAGCCCAATCTCCCCGAAGGCCTGGTCCAGCCTAAACTCCCAACCCCAGACCCTGAAGCCTGTCAGGGCGGCCTGGCTGAGAAGGGGGAGGGGGCTTGAAGGTAGGGAGGCCATGGGGCCTAAAGCCCACCCCCCTCACCCCATGAAGCCCTGGAGCTTAGAGCCTGGGAGACCCCTGAGCAGGTGGCCCTTCCTTCCAGCACCCCAGGCTCTCAGTGCCCCACCTTGCAAGGCAGCCGTGTACCCAGGGCCGGGGTGGGTGCTAACAGCCGGCCCCCACTGCCCCTGGAGTGACCAGCTGTGTTCTGCCCCCATGGACGCACTGCAAACCTTCCTGTTGTGGCCCAGCCCACAGCCAGGTGGCCCCGGGCCTCGGACCCGGCTGTGCCTGGTGGTTTCTTGCTCGTGCCCTGGAGTGACAGTGGCCGTGGCAGGTGCCTAGCACACCCACAGGGCCTGCCCCACACTGGGCAGTACCTGGCTCAGTCTGAAGAGCTGGGCCACCCCAAGGCCCCGCGTGCTGCTGCGGAGGGAGGGCCGGCGCCCCTCAGCCTTGGGCAGTGTCATCTCTCCCCGAAGGTCCCTAGCCAGCAGCTGAAAGGGAACACAGGGAAGCCAGGACCCCACCCGACCCGTCAGCTGTGACCCAGCAGCCCCAACCAGCCATGCAGCCTGCTCCTCAGCGGGCATGCGGGGAGGGCTGCCCTGGGGGGCAGTGTGGGGAGCCCGGGGCTGTGCCAGACCTGGGTGCCCCGAGGAGGCAAAAGGACAAGTCCTATGCCTGGGACCGGTCAAGGGTACAGGAGCTTGGGCTTCGCAGCCTGGGGAGCCCTGTGCCCCTGCCCGCAGCCTCAGGGGCTCGCACCTCCTTCCGCTCGTCCAGGCTCAGCCCGGGCTGGCCCAGCACATAGGACAGCTTGGCCAGGGCAGCCTCGGACGTCATGTCGAAGCCTGAGATGATGCCAGCACCCGCCGTGGCCTGCAGGGAAAGGGCACAGAGGTCAGGGGGTGCAGGTCCTCCCAGCCCCGCTGGCCCTGTGCCCTCAGCCGGGCCCCTCCCTCCCCAGGCCTCTGTGCCCTGCCCCCACCATGCCCGCAGCGTAGTCGGAGGTCACAGTGCCCTGCAGACAGTGGGTGCAGTTGAGGATGAGGAGGCCTCGCTCAGCTGCTGCCCGAAGCTCTGAGAGCAGGTCGGGCTTGGTGGGCCCGTTCCCCGAGCCGAAAGTCTCCATGACCACGCCCTTCAGGGGGGGCTGCAGGAAGGCCCGAACCTGTGAGGCCAGGACAGGTGGGGAAGGTCTTGGCTTCCTGTCCCAGCAACGGCTCAGCAGGCTCGTCTGCACCTCTGAGTCAGCCAGAAGCAGCAGGGCGGCCCACCACACTCCCAGGGGCCAAGCTCCCGGTGGGCCGTGTGGAGAGCCCTGAGAGGCTGATCCCTGCCACCACCCCCTAGTCCTCTCAACAGAACTGTTCCTTCTAAGTGTTTGAGCCTGGGATGGAGGTGACCAGAACACCATGGAAACAGGTCGCAGGAGGTCATGGGCAGGGCTGCCCCAGCCCCACCACCCCCCGCCCAAGCCCACCGGTCTCCCACACAGCCGGGCACTCCTAGCAGCCAGCACAAGACAGGGCCTTGCAGCCCTACATGCAGGCAGGGTTCCCTTTACGAGCCCACGTCACAGAAAAGGTGAGACTGGGCCCCACAGCCTCCGAGGAGCAGAGGGAGAGGGTGTGGTCCCTCCACCCCCTAACATGCAGGGATTCCAGGCAAGAGGGGCCTTAAGTGGTTGTCATTTTCCATGAGCCTGTGCCCAAAGTGGACTCGAGGTGATGGGAAGGGGGGCGCAGAAGGGGGCAGGAGAGAAGGGCAGGCACCAGAGCTGGGAGGGCACACTGAGGGGGCCTGGGGGACCCTACCAGGGAGGCGGGGATCCCAGGGTAGAGGCGCAGCAGGCCCACGTCCCGCTCCATGCTGCCATGCACCACCAGCTGGCCCTTCCCTCGGACCTTCCGCACCAGCTCCCAGTTGACTGTGAGGACAGAGTGGGACCTAGGAGCCACCTCCAGGAGAGACCCCAGCCCTGTCTGCCAGCCCCCTCCGGGCCGCCCAGACTCCCACTGCTGTTGTCAGAGCCGCCAGCCCTCACTGGGCCACCGCCCCTCCCAACTCCAGGCCCTGGGCTCACACACGCTCTGGCTCCTGCGGGGCCCTCCAGAGGGCATGGGGCTGAGGGAGCAAGGAGGACGCCCAGGGGCCGAATCCAGCCTGGGCCCCACGGGCCGCGATGGTGGCGGAAAGACGAGAGAGGCAGAGGGGACAGCGAGTGCCAGGGCGGGGACACACAGCAGATATGGACTCCAGTGAGGCCGGCCTGGGCCCCGGAAGGGAGATGCGGTGGCCCTCTCAGACCAGGCGGCTTCGCCTGCCCCTCCCTGGGCAAGTCCTGCCCCACAGCCCAGCCAGTCAACAGATGAATGAGTGAGAGGAGACCCCTGGACTCCTCACGTTTGGGGAAAGAAAGTCTCCAAATGACCCACCCAAAGTCTCAGAGGCTCACGTGTGCTCACCCACCTCCCACGCCGGGGTGGGTAGCAGTGGGTCCCAGCCCTGTGGACGGACAGGGTCAGGGTCAGCACCCCTCAAGCCCACTGTGCAGAGGGCTCCCAGAGGATCAGTCTCTCAGGACCCAGGGGCAGCGGGGCTCAGGGGGCTGACAGCAGGCCCAGCCTGCAAACCTTAGGAGCCCAGAGACCAGCACCCGACCCCCATCTCAGCTCCTCGGCGGCCCAGACCAGCAGAGGTGGGGGGATGACCCCACCGGCACCCGCCACCGTTCCAGCCTGTCGGAGGTGCAGGCCCTGTCCATCCCAGGGAAGCCAAGGCATGGAGAGGAGAACAGCCCAAGGCTGGGCAGAGCGGCTGGCGCAGAGGCAGGAGGGGCCCGGGGCTCAGGGTTCCTGCCAGGCCTCCTCCACCGTCCCATGGGGTGGAGGCCTATGTGCCCCTGCTGCATCTGCCACAGCAGTTCGCACGTGACAATAAACTGAGAAACATTCTAGGCCCGCTGCCCTCTCACTGGGTGTCCCAGGGGATTGGGTGCTGGGGGATGGGCAACAGGGAAGGGTAGACAACTGAGGTCAGGAGACCCCTTTGGCCAGGGCATCTGTGAGATGCCCCGTAGTCTAGGGCCCTCTGCCCCAGCTGTGCCAGCAGAAAAGACAGTGGCAGGTGGGGCAGGCTGACTCGTGGATGCAGAGGGGTTTACAACAGACAAAGAGGCCCCACCCCCACAGTGGGCGCACCCCCCTGAGAGCCCACGGAACCCAGCTATCCGCCCAGCCAAGGGCTGGCTGTCCTGCCACCAGAGGGGCCAAGCGAAGGGAGGGATATGGTAGCAGGAGCTCAAGGCCCGGTGTTCCGAAGAGGGCATGCAGTCCCCGGGAGGCCTGGTGTGGACCCCACTTGCCTCTGCCACCAGACAGGGGCGGGGCCACGCACCCTCAGCCTGCAGGGGCCTCAGGGTGGGGAGGGGGCAGTGAAAACACAAGAACCTCCCCCCCCAGAGGGGGACGGCTGCCCGCATTGCCCCTCCACTGCCTTCCTGTACACACCTTGCCAGTCCAGGCTCCCCGCCCCTGCCCCCCCGCCCCCCACCCCCGGGCCCCACAGCCCTGCCCCTGCCCCCCCCTCCCCCCGGCCCCCACAGCCCCGCCCTGCAGCCCCACCAGCCGCACCCGGGGAAGAGCCACAGTTTCTCAACACCAGCTGCGGAACCGGCTGGCCTGGGAGGGCAGGCCTGGTTCTCACACCTGCGCGGCACCCCAGCCAGCAGGGAGCCGTCGGGGGTCAGGGGCTTGGGAGCCCAGGGCGTCTCTTCCCTTCGGCCAGCCTCAGTCCCGCGCCCGCCAAGTGGCTGGGCCAGGCAGAGCACGTCCCTGTGCCCGTGGCCTGCCTGGGCTTGGCTAGACGCAGCCAGAGGCCCTGGGACGCAGCGAACTCCTCCACACCCGCCCAAGGCCTTGTGCCCAGAGGCTCTACTCAAGAGCTACAGATAAGGTGTGACTCAGTCCCCACAGGGGAGGGGCCGCTCCCCCTTCCAGGGCTGGCCTGGGATGGCCCAAACAGTGCAGGAGGGGCTGAGCGCCACCACCTAGCATGGGTAGGGAAGTCAAGCCATCCGCCAAAACCAGCACACATGCCACCCCCTCCAGGAAGTCTCCTGGACTTCTCTGGCCCCCAGCGAACAGGTGGACCCCGCCCGGGCCCCCGGAGCCCTGGGTGTGCTATGCCCACGTGAGGCTCCTGAAGTGTTCTGGGGCTCATACCCCCTGGAAGGCACCGGGGAAGCAGGCCGGGTGGGCTGGAGCCGAGAGCGCAGGATGACAGCACGGGAATGGGCTGGGCTCAGGGCACAGCCAATGACCCCCCTCCTTGGTTTCCCATGCTGGGGTCTCCCCTTGCCCTGGCCACCTCAGCCCCATGACCCCCTGGCAGGACCCAGGCAGGCAGCAGGGCTGGTCACTGGCCTTGACCCCACAGCTGGGTCTCCTCATGTGGGACCTGAAGGCTCTGAGGTATTTCACAGTCACTCCACCAGCCCGCCCCACCAGGGACAAGCCTGCTCCTCCACCTACCACACCACAAGACCTCCAGAGGCTCCTTGTGGCCAGCCTCTAGGAACAGCCCCTCCCAGACCCCTGCAGGCTCTCCCTGGCCCCAGCAGAAGCCCACGTGGGCACACGGCCACCGCCAATGGCTTAGCTGGACACACTGCCTGGGTCCTGTGCATCCCCCACAGCAGCCCCGCCCTGAGCTAGGCTTTGAGGCCCCGAACTCCCCACAGAAAGACCAGTTCTGCCAGCCTGGCAGCGCCTCCCTCGCCAGCCCCAGACCCTGTCCCAGGGACCCACAGAGCCCCTGGCTCAGGCAGGAAGTGAAAAGACACAGGCCACGCTTTGGGCTGTCCCTCACACACCCGGACCCAGGCCAGGTGGACAGCAAGGCCTCTGGAGCAAGTCACAGGAGCTGCTGTGCTGGGCGGAGTTGGAGCTGGCCACACCCGCTGTAGATTGGGGTGGTGAGGGGGCAGGGAGGAGCCAGGAGACAGTGGGAGACACCACGGACTGCAGATACAGGGGTGGCCCTGGGTCAGATGAGGCCTGAGCTCGAGGCCCAGCAGCCTGGCCCAAAGCAGCTCCCACACCCAGGGCAAGGGGTGGGGTAGGCTCCCCAGAGCAGCCTCAGGACGCCTGACCTGCTGGAGACACAGGGGGCTGGGCTGCCCACCAAGCCCAGGAGACAGAGAGAGAAGGTCCCACTGCAGGAACCGCGTCCCTGGGACCAAGGGCTTGGCACAATCACCAGGATGGACTCCTCAGCAGGGGGCCCACGTGGTCCGAGGGGACACACAGGGGCAAGTCCCCCAAACCCACTCCTCCGCGGCGACCCCTGGCCCGAGCGGGGGTCACCCCTGGGGCCTCCCACCCCATCCTACCAGCCTGGCTTCTCTGTGCCCGGGGCAGGGCCACGCAGCCTCCCCACCCCAGCTCCCGCAGGCACCTCACTGCTAGCCGGATCCCACCAGCTTACTGGTGACATTTGCACCCATGACAGCCAGAGGTGGCAGGTTGGGGGAGCAGAAGGCCGAAAACCCATGCGTGTCCACCTTGGTCACACGGGTGCCCCGGAACAGCTGGTTCTGGAAGAACAGGCAGACCTGTAGGAGGGGAAGGGCCGAGGCGTGAGGCCCCTGCCCCTCGAGGGCCAGGCATCTCATTGGTGAGTCCTGCACCGGGACAGGTGAGGGGAGGGAGAAAGCCAGCTCAGGATGGTGCCAGAGCCGCCTGCTATCATGGGCATGCACACATGTCTCAGAACTACGGGGGACCTGGGGGACACCACAGACTAACGCTGTGCTCTGGGAGGGGAATGAGGGTGACTGTGCCCTCCTGCTTTCTGTCCCCAATCGTCTCCTATGTGATGTGCATGTCCCTTACAAGGCAAAGGGCAGACCTCTGAGGCCTTCGGGCCCGGCGGTTACCTCAGGAATCACGTACTGGCCGGCCAGAAGCAGGGCACCCAGCAGGTTCTCCCGGCCGTCATTCCACAAGGCGTGGATGGGCACCTGGAGGGGCCGAGGACAGGGGCTGGGTCTGGGCAGGAGAGGGGTCTGTGGCCCCCTACCCCCTCTGCTCCCCCCGCCGGCCCCCACACAGGGAGGAACTCACTACGGGCCTCCTGCCCACCAACCCACCCTGGGGCCCCACCGCTGCCAGGCCCAGCTCCTTGCCACGCCCACGACCCAGTAGGGCCCTTGGGTGGGCAGCCCCTGGGACTGAGCCTGAAGCCGGGCCGCCAGGGCCCCCAGCAGCCCCCACCCTGTGGCTGCAGGAAGGCCTGGCCCCTGGCGCCCGGGCGTCACCTGGGCCCCGGTGAGGATAACGGTCTTCTGCAGGTTCTCCAGCACAAAGGCAAGCACGGAGGCGGCGAAGGCCATGGTGTCGGTACCGTGGATGACCACGAAGCCGTGGAACTGCTCGTAGTGTCTCTGCATGGGAGGCGGGCACTCAGACCAGAGGGGGCCTAGCCCTCCAGGGTAGGGAAGGGAAGGAAAGGGTCCCGCAGACCGGGGCGGGGTAGCGTCGGTGGGGTCCTGGGCATCGAAGGCCCTCTCTGGAAGGCAGCCATGGCTCCCCCGCCCCAGACTCCGGGCCTCCTTCCTGACTCCTGGTGCAAGCCTGCTGTGGGGGGATGGTCCCCAAGGACAGGCAGGCTTCCCGGGGGTGTCACCCCCAGGCCATGGCCAGCCAGGACTTCCAAGAACACTGGTCAGTGGGGGACCAGCCAGAACCCAGCTCAGCGATCCAGAGAGCCCCCAGAGAGATCCAGTGGCAGCAGCCCCAGGTGCCACGGGAAGACAGAGCCCATGAACTTGGGGGTCTGGCAGGTGGGCCAGGTATGGGCACAGAGGTGTGCAGGACGCACAGCTGGTGCTGGGAGCAGGGTGCTGATGGTAAGCCAGGGAGGGGTCTTCCCGGCATGGCCCTCCCCGCATGCCCACCTGCCCTGCAGGAGTGAGGGTGGCTGCATGGATGTCCTCTGGCCACCACCTCCTGGAGGCCAGCTGAGACTGGGCCTTGATGTGGTTGTCAGGGGCACAGTTATGGGAGCCAAGGGGCCCGGCCCCTCCTGAAGGGACTATGTGGGGAGACCGGCAAGCTGGCCGGGACTGTGGAGCTGAGCCACAGGATGGGCTGGGGCGCCACCCGCTGGCCACACAGGGCTCGGCCCGTGGCTCCTGCATCCACAGCAGCTGCACCCACAGCCCAGACCACTGACATGCATGCTGGTAGCCGGTGGCCCCGTTCAGGAACATAAGGGCCAGGCCCAGAGCCACAGTCCCAGACACTCACAGTGAGGGGGCGTGGTGAGGCCCAAGAAGCTGTTCTGTCCCAGGAAAGAGATCAGCATGCGACCACGGCCCCGGGAAGGGAGCCTGTGGGGTGAGCCTCTGGGGAGCAGGTGGGAAATGGGCCTGGAGAGTGGGGGGGGCCTCGCCCTGGGAGCTGACTGGATCAGCTGGTGCAGGACCAGGTGGGAAAAACACTGAGGATGCCTGTGGAGGGCCCTCTGGCGGCTGGAAAGGCATGCTCGTTCGGTGCCATGGGCCACAGTGCCTCCTGCACCCTTTCATGGGTCCTGTAGCCACTCAGGCTAAGGCTCCATGGGGGGAAGGGGGGAGACGGAGGGGAAGGGCCAGGTGTGGGGCTTTTCAGTCTGCGGGGAAGCATCCCGGCCCAGGGCCCCGGGGCCCTGAGGCGGAGGAGTAACCCAGCATGACTCCTCAGCCCCACCCACACCCCGCTACCTCAATGGTCTGGGCGATCTGAACCCACTCGCTGATGGTCATGTCGCTGGAGTCGAAGAGGGGCTGGCACTCCAGCACCGTGTAGATGACCCTCTGGTCCGGATGGGCTGGCCTATGGGAGGCCAAAATGCGGCTCCCACTCTGACTCCACCTCCTGCTTCCCCTCTGCCCAGCAGGCCCCCCCATCCCAGGCCCTGTGTCCCTGGGTTTGCACACCCCCACATTCTTGGCATCCTGACTGCAGGGCCCTGCCTCCCTTCCACCAGGGGAGCCCAGGGACTGTGGTGGCTGAGAGGGGACAAGGACAGGCATGGTCACCTGCCCACTGCCAGCTGTGAGGGAGGCTGAGCCCAGCCCTGGACAAGTCAGGAGTTGACCAGGGTGGGGTGGGGGGCAGTGGGCTGGCAGGAGGGAGGTCAGTGACTCAGAGGGCAGCTCCTCACACAGCCAGCCGGCCTGGAAGGGCAACAGGTGGCCAGGCTGGGAGCCGAGGAGCAGGGCTCTAAGGCTCTCTTGAAAGGGGACAAGGACAGTTCTAAAGCTGTGGAGAGAACATGAGTGCTGGCTTCCTGCAAATGGCCCACCTGGGAGCCTGCCTGATGGCCCATCCCCGTGACAGCGGGCCCTCGTCCCCGCCCAGACCCCGGAGGGACTCACGGCAACACCAGGGTGTCCTCGGGGAGGCCACGGGCCTGGGCGTGCTCCTCATCATGGAACATGGGCAGTGTCCTCAGGACGGTGGCCAGGCCCTTTCCGGGCACCAGCACTGCAGGTGGGGGTGGGGGTCAGGGGCTAGCAGCCACCTCGGCTCCTGCAGCCACTGGCTCTCATGCTGTGCTGGGCACTGCCAGGCCTGGGCGGGGCAGGTGAGCTCTAGACCTCCGGGCAGTCAGAGGCCCAGCGCCAGGCCTACAGCTGCCACCTTCAGGGACCCGTCTCCAGGTGAGCCCACACCCTCGATCGAGGCTCCTGGGCCTGGGTTCTCTGTGGCCTTTTCCTCACGAGCCCCCTCTCCTCCCCCCACCCCTCAGAACGCTCACAGACATGCTGTGGGCTCTTCCAGGATGTCCTCTGCCCCTGCCCTCTTCTGACCTGTCAGGCACTTCACCCCAGCTCAGGGCACCGCCTCCAGGAAACCCTACTTGATGTCCAGGCCCTGGTGCCCTCCCTGAACGCCCTTCCTGCTCCCTCACTGGATTGTGCGTGATCCCTCCAGGGCCCAGCCCGGGCCCTCCGCCTGCGGCCTCCAGGCCCCAGAAATGTGCCTCTGGGGGGCCCTGGCAGCTGCGGTTCTCAGCAAACCCCGAAAGGCCACAGGGGTGTCGCTGGGAAACACGTGACTACTCGGCACTAGCTCCCAGAAAGATCACTGCCTTGGGGTCCTGTCCTCCGGCCCCACACTTCTCCCCAGAGGCACTGTGACCTTGAGCGGGCAGTTGACTGCTCCCCGAGGTTCTGGTGGGCGTTTCCCAGGTGCTTGACGGGGCTGGGCACCCGGAGACGGCAGTGAGGACAACGAGGTCCCCAGCCCCCCTCGTCAAGAAGCATCCTTGGCCGAATCACATAAGACCCTCAGGACCAAGGCCAGTGGTCACTCCTGGGCGACAGGCTTGCTCCCAGCCTTCGAGTGGGCAAGCACCACAGCCCCCACTGCTGAGTGGCAGCTGGGCTGCTGCAGGCAGCCCCGTTGCTGGCTCCTGGCTCGTGAGGTGCCACGGGCTGTGACCTAAATCACAGTGGCAATTATGAGAAACGTTCCACTCAGATAAAACCATCTAAAAAGTGCACTTGGAGTCCAGGCTCCGGAACTGAGCGAGCAGAGGTAGCTCTGGGGATGGAAAAGGGGCCCCACTCGGAGCCCGACAAGCTTGGGAGGCCCGCGTGGTGGCCTCGCAGACTCAGGGTCCGAAAAGTAGCCACACGGAACGGTCCGACGTGAAAACTTCCCAGCTGCAAGCCGGTCGTGACAGGGGGTCACGTCCTAGGCCAGTAGCTCCCTCGACAAAGGTCAGGCTTCACCCTAACTGAGCCTGTCAGTCCTCTTTCACATCTGGGGTGACAGACCTTTGAAGTCAGCCTGATCTCCTTTTCCAGCCCCCCCAGGGCTCACCTGCCTGCACCGGAGCCCACCCTGGCATCCCATCCCTCCCCCACCTCCGTGGGCTGTAAGTGCTTCCTGTCCTGGACCCACCGTGTAGAAGAAGGGCGTGTCTCTCCGTTTCACTTCTTGTCCAATCCCGGAGACTCCCCGCTTTGCTTTCTCCCATCCCCCTCATCCACCACCCCTGGATTCCTGTGACGCGCCCCCTATGTCTCCGCTTTTGATTCTAATGTATAAAACCAGGGGCAAAATCGCCGTGCTCGGGAGCATGTTCTCAGTCTGTTGAGATTCTGCTTCCGGGCAGCTGACGTCAGTTTGGCTCAAATAAACCCTTCTGAGGCTCTTCCCGAGGCGGTACCTTGAGTCACCACCGACAGCCACTGTCACTGGCTGTGGAAGCCAACAAAAAGGTGACAAATTTCAAAGTAGCTTCATAGAAAGATTTCTTGTAAAGGACCAAAAAAATTAAAAAGGGGAGCGGTCCCTAAGAGAGTAGGACAGACTTGAGTCTGTCCCGCCCCACCCCTGGCCATAGGAGGTCCCCTCCCGCCCGCTGTCCTCACAGCTGGCCACCCCCTCTGGGTCACTGTGACAGCAGACCTGGGCTTTCCTTCTGCTCCCACAGCGGCGCCTCATCGAGGACCCGCATGCCTGTCCCACAGGCTGAGCTCCATGGGCTGAGCCCCACGAGTCACCAGAGACAAGACCCAGCTCATCCTGAACAGGACCGGTGGGGGAGGGTCTGTCTCAGGGTCAAGGCAGTGTGGACCCAACCACCAGCCTGTCCTGGAAGGTGACTCTTCCAGAGAACTGTGGGGCTTCGGAAAGGCCCTCCCAATGTACCTCTGTGGTATGCGGATTGAGAGAGAGAGAGAGAGAGACGCCTGCCTCTCCCTTACAGGAAGAACTGAAGTTGGGCCCTTACTAGGGGGTTACCAGAGCTCACGCCTGGACCTGCCTGCGGGGCAGGGCAGACTTCTGTTTACCAAACACATGCTCTTCTCTTCCTGCTGCCATGACCCTTTGTAGCCCCCAAGGGGTCTCTCCTGTCCCCAGCTCAGAGTGGTGGCCTCCTTCCCTTGTGTCTCAGGACCTCTCGTGCACGGGGTGGGGGCAACTCTCTCGTGTGTGCAGGGTCCCCTGTTGGTTTATGGGACGACGCTCCAACCCACTGAGCTGCCGCACCAGCCGGGGCAAAGTTGTGCTACTTTTCTCAACAAGGGCCCCCCAGGCTTCAGGCAAAACCAGAGGCTGCCCTGCCTGCCTGGGCCTGGGCCCCGGCCTCGCCCACAGGGAGCCAAGTCCTGTGGAACACACTCCTCCGTCAGGGACGGTTTGCCCCTGTGCATCGGGTCCCCTGGGACCGCCTGCAGCTTCAGCCGCATGAACGTGAAGCTGAGTACACGTGGAGGAGCCACGTTCAAGGAGGGCCAGGCCGGCATCTCGGGGACCACAGTCAGCTGCTGGGCCTACTGCAGCCCCCCAGGCCCAGGAGCCTCTAGTTCCTCGGCTGTGATGCGGCCCCACCTGCTGTGGTGTTTGCATTCACAACGCCCCTGACCTGTGACATCTCCGATGGACTTGGGGAAGGACGAGTCCCTAGCAGCCACCCTCTGCCCTGCCCTCGCTGTCCTGCCCCTGGCAGGGCTCCAGTGTGCCCATGTGCCCTGTAGGCCGCCGCTCACCAGCAGGTGCAGAAACGCCCTCAAGGGTGTCAATCCAACAGCTTTGCTGTGGCTGGGCCACCCCCCGCCCCCAGGCTAGGGCCCACGGCCAGTTAATCATTGACGTGGACACCCTGCGGCCCCAAGTTCATCAACCCCCACTGAGCTTGAAGTGGGCAAGGGCTCCCCCAGGCCCCCAGGCCGGCTCCCAGTCCAGCCCCCTCTTGCTTTTTCCTGGCCTGGATGGCACCCTTGTCCCTGGACACAGAAAGGTCAACACAACATCCCTGAAGACTGAGCGCCAGACACACCTCAGAGCAGGCCCAAGGGCCATCCCTGGTGTCCCTCAGGGTCAGGGTCACACAGCCTTGGCACCCGGGCTCCCAAGCTTCTCCTCTTCCCAGGCCAGCAGGGACCTGGTCTCAGACCTCTTCCTCCTTCACCCTCTGGGGCTGAACCCTGGGGCCACCTTCCTGCAGCGGGGAGGGTCTGGTCACAGGAAGGTGACCCCCCAGGGTCAGGGGGGTCCGACGGTCACAAGAAGGCCTGGTGCTGAGTAGCTGGCTCCTTCTGGAAGCAGAGCTGTCCCTCCCATGGGAGCTGCTACCGCGACCGCAGTGGGCTAGGAGGCCCTGCCCGAGGCTCGGAGCACCGCTTCCTCCTAGACCCCAGCGCTCAGAGGACCAGCGCCCCCTCCGCCCAGCAGGCTAACTGCTCTGAGCCCGCAGGTCAGGCCCCTGCCTCCCAGGGTCACGCTGGCCTCTGGGCAGCCCCTGCTGACCCCAGTGACTCGAGCAGGTTCCCAGGGGCCTGAAGACTCTGTCCCATGGGCCCGCTTTCCGGGTTGTCTTCCAGACCTGCAGCCTTCATGGCCTCTCAGGGAAAGGCAGAGCCACAGGGCCGATGCTATGAGTGCTGGGGACCCCGGAACAGGAGCACACTGGGGACACAGGTTGTGAGTGGGAGCAGGGCCAAAGCCCGCCTTCTCCTGTCTCCCGGACCCTTGGGGACGCTGTGCTGAGCCCAGTGGGATTGCAGGTGGACCGTGACAAGCCTGGAGGGGCCAACAGGGTGGACAGGGCCCCAGATGGAGTGGGCAGGCAGGCCGGCCGGCAAGGGAGCACCTGTCCTCTGCCCACCCAGCCCTGCTTCTCCACCAGGATGTGGGCCTCAGGTGCCCTCGGCCATGCGGCCATGCGGCCATGCGGCTCCTTATTGCTATTTAAGGTCATCCCCTCCCCCCTGCCAGGGCCATGCCAAGCGACCCCATTGGTGCAACGCCCCTCAGGACCCCCCTCCCATTCACCCACTGGCAAGCTGTCCAGATCAGAGACATGAAAGACACAACAGCAGAGGGCAGGCTCCTGGCAGCCCTGCGGCAGCCATCAGCCAGGATGTGGACAACCCTGTCCGCGGTGTCCCATCCCCACCAGGACGCGGCTCCACAAAGCTCTGAGTCCCAGGGCCCAGCACACTGTGGGCCAGAGACGTCTGTGAGCTGCCCCCTGGGGGTGGGAGATGGAGGGGCGGGGGCCCAGTGCGGAGAAGCCGCAGTTGGAGGGCAGAGGGTCTGAGTGCTGCTCCAGCAGAAAGAAGTTGCGAAGGGGGCAGGAAAGGGCAGGCGGTGGCCCCAGGACTGGCAAGGGCCAAGGAGGATGTTCTCTGCTAGAGCCTCGAGGGGCAGGAGCTGAGTTAGGTCTGAGGGACATGGCGGCCAGGGCTGGTGGCTGGGAAGAGGAGCTGGGGGATCCGGGGGGAGGGCGCCCCAAGGAAGCAGAGGGAGCTGGGGTGGGAGAAGGTGGCAGAGCAGTAGCGACGCCCGTAGGAAACGGGGTTCCGTAGGGGGAGTCAGTTTGCGGAAGGCGGAAGAGGGGTTCAGCAGAAGGCTGTGTCCGGGCCCACCTGGGGAGGTGCGTGCAGCTTCCTGCTGTCCTGGGGGGTGACATTCTGGAAGCTCTTCCTACTCCTGCGGGGCCCCAGGCCCCCCAAACTGGGTCCCTCCCTGAAGGCGACCCCATGCCCTGCCCAGACCCTGACCCCCACACAGAGCGGCTTCCCCTTGCTGGCTCCAGGTAAGCCATGTCACAGAGGCAGAGAAGACAAAGTGTCACAGTGCCCCAAAGCCACCTGCATGGGAACGTGAACGTGTCCCCAGAGGGGTCAGAGCCATCAGGGGCCGGGCCAGGGGCTGGGAACAGGAGGTGGGCGGGAGGGTCACATCACAGCGGCTCCGCGGTCCTTGTGAGGGGCTGGCGGCCCCCAAACGCCTGCCCGCCCGCTTTTTGGTCCGAGACAGGTGCTGGGCGGGTCGGGGTGGGGGGCGCGGGCCCCAACTCCTAGGGGTCTAGGTGCCAGCCCCAGGGCTGGTGGCCGCGCACGACGCGCCCTGCTCTCCAGGGGCAGCCGCCTGGCCCGAGAGGGCCCCGGGAGCGGCCTCAGGAAGGTCAGACGGCGCGAGGGCCACGCAGCCCAGCCCGGAGGCCGACTCACCGCCGCCCTGGCTCCGCATTCCGATGGTGCCGCCCGTGTAGATGGCCAGGAGCCGCCGCTCCGGACCCTCCGCGCGCGCCATGCCGGGCCAGGGGACCACGGGGACCAGAGAAGGCTGCGAGCACTGGAAGGGGTGCGGGGACCCGAGGGGACTTTGGGGACTGAAGGGAGGCGGAGAGTGCCGAGGGCAGCCAGGGTGGGCGGGGCCTGTCTGGGGGCAGCGCCCGCGGAGACTCGTGTGGGGCAGGGCCACCCCGAAGGTGAGGGTGGGGCCGGCCTGAGGGGCTGTGGAGGCACCAGCCGCGGGGGGTGGGGGGGGCGCACCCCCAAAGGGGCGGGGCCAGGCCAGGGCCGGAGCCTCCAAGATCTGCGGACCCCGCCAGGTGTTGGAGGGTCTGAAACGAGGGCGCCACGACCACGTGCTTCACCGACCGTAGTACCCGGCAACCCGCGCCCCGGCTCCCAGGCGCCTGCCGGACACCGGTGTCCGAGCAGAGCCCGCGCTGCAGCCCAGCCTCAGCGTCTGCTCCTTGGGGTGGCCCAGTGGGCAGAGACCCCGGGCTGCCCTTGCGCCCGGTTCAGAATGGCCCGGACCTCCAGGGCGAGAGCCCACGAGGAAAGCCCCGACGCAGACTCAATGTGGAAGGACCCGGACCCCGCGTCCCTGTCTGGGCGCCAGCGCCCCGAGGCCGCCGGGGAACCGCGTGGGGGCCACGACGTGCTCCGGAGGCTGGCATCGTCTCTAGAAAGAGCCCCTCCTCATCCGATTTTGACTCCGTGCAGGCGACTTCAGCACTGGCGACACAGCGGCTCTTCCGCTCTCCAGTGAATCGAGTCTGCCCAGTGCGGGGCGGGGGCCTCTGCCGGTTCGCCGGCCCCGGCAGCGAGACTGCAGACCGGAGGCGGCGCACTTAACAGTCTCCGTCCCGGGGCGGGACGTCCGAGGTCCGGGCCTGGGCAGGCCCGGCTCCTCCTGGGACCTCTCCTCGGTGTCCCCGCAGGCGGCCCTCCTTCTGCACGGGGACCCCCGTGCCTGGCTAGATCTTGGCTTCCGAGGCCACCTGCCAGGCCAGATTCAGAGCCACTCGCATGAACCTCATCTCCGAGCGCAGTGGCGCCTGGAGTGCTGGGGCCAGGGCCGCCACACGTGACTGTGGGGACCACAACCCTGCCTCCCGGGGCCCGCTGGCCGTCTGCGTGCTAGGCCACTATCCGGCTGCGTCTGCCCCCACCCCGGCTTCTCCCTGAGGCCCCAGTGCGGGCCCGGGCCCCTGGCTACAGTCCCCCTTTGGGAATCACCTCCGAACACCCCACTGGCCGCCCGCGACCGCGGACCCCTGTGCCAGCCTAGAAGCGGCCGCTCCTTGGGGTGTGCCGGCTCCACCGGGTCTCCGTGGTCCAGCTGCGGGCCGGGGTTGATTCGGCATCTCTGCGGGGCCGCAGGTGCCTGGCTGCCGGCCGCTTCGGGCTCCGCTCTGAACGCGCCTGTGCACCGCCGGCCGCGAGCAGGGCTCCCGGAGCCGCTTTCCGTGACCTCGGACTCGGCGATGACTTACTGGATGTGGCACCAGAAGCACAGGCAACAGAAGCAAAAGTAGACAACTGGGACATCAAACCTTTAAAATTTGGGGCATCCAAGAATACAAGAGTGTGAAAAAAAACACTTAAAAATGTTTAAGATGGTAAATGCTGTTTTCCCCACAACAGACAAGACGGACCAGGAAATAATGTTCACACAACCAGGTATGACAAAGGACTTGTATCCTGAATGAACAAAGACCCCCCACAACTCTGCGTGCCGGGGGAAGTGGGGAGGCTGGGGGACCCCACCCCTGCTGCAGTGCCCTCCGCCGGCAAGTCCTGGCATTGCACCCTGGGGAAGCGGTGGAGCCCAGGAGGTCGAAGCGCCCCCTGCTGGCGGACGCAGGAACTCCACCTCCCGGGCGCCGACCCAGGAAGACTTGCTCGCAGCAGCTTTACTCACAGCGGCCCCGCCGGGAACAAGCGCAAAGCCCTCCGGCAGCACGGGGAAGGGACGAAGCCCAGAAACCTGTGGAGCGAGAGCAGCCCCGCGGGAAGGAGAACGTGCCGCGGGACCCCGTGCCCGTGAGCTTGTGCGGCAGCCGGAGGAGTCCGTGGGCACGGGGCCGGGACACGGGCGCCCGGCGGGAACTGCCGCGCCGACCGGCGCTGGCTCACGGAGGCGGCGCGGGTCCGTCGGGGTTCACGGAGCTGCGACGCGGACTTGCGCGTGAACTAGACCTCACACAACTTTGAAAAGGGGAAGAGCACCTTCGATTCGGAGCTGCATGAGAAAGGAGGAAACTCAGGGAGACCTGCTGATGCCTTTCAGTTCTTCATGGAACTAAGTCACTCTAGAATAAACCACCAACCACATACAAGCACTTCTGTAACAATTTTCCAAACAGTTTATTAACATGCTCCCACAAAGACCTAAGTTCTGCTTTGTCAAAATTTCTCATCCATGTTTCCAACTCCCCCCGCCGATGTATAAAGTTTCCCCTAGGAGCAGCAGTTTGCAAGCTACAGGAGAAAACTTTCCAACCCTGCAGTTCTGAGGGATGCAGGCTAGGTGGCAGCGTGTCCCTGTGGCTGACGTCTGTCCAGGGACCAGGAAAATGCTCCCTGCACTTGCACTGTCCCCTGAAACCCAAGCATAAGGAGCTCCTCCCGAAAGATTTACGCAAGAGAACGTCACGTAAGAGATACTCTGCAGTTTCCACCCCAGGTCTGCAGAAGCACACCTTCAGGGTTCCTCTAAATGCCACTGCCTGTCCACCCTGTACTACCTGTTTATACTGACACTTTTCTGTTTCACTTAGAAACATGCTCTCCAGTGAATTTTCCACAGCAAGTTCTTCAATACGAGGTGAGCATAGAGCACAGCCCAGGGCACACTGGGCACCTCTGCACCCGTTGTCTGCACGGGCGCGCCACACTCGGCCCCTGCGCTGGCATCCGGGTCCTCACTTGCTGCCAAGACTGGGTCAGGCATCATCTGTGAGGTGGCAGCAGAGGGGCACCTTCACGGTATAGAGGACCCTTCCCCAAACGAAGGTGACCTGGAAACCGCCATGCTTCCTTCCCGAGGAAGCCTGGGCCCTCAGGGAGCCAAGCAGGTGGTCAAGCTGCTCTGAATTCAGGCAGGTGTCCTGAGCTTAGACACACAATCGGAGACTTTTCCACCTGCCTGGGACACTTCTTGGGATTTTTAATGCTCCTTCTGCAACCGAGCAGCCAACTGAATGTGTATTCTTTTACTTTTTAAAAAGTAGATACTGTATCAGCCCTGGCTGGTGTGGCTCAGTGGACTGAGCACCGGCCTGCAAACCTAAGGCTCGCCGGTTCGATTCCCAGTCAGGGCGCATGTCTGAGTTGCCGGCCAGGTCCAGAGGAGGGGGTGCACCAGAGGCAACCACACATTGATGTTTCTTTCCCTCTCTCCCTCCCTTCCCTTCTAAAATAAATAAATAAAAATTTTAAAAATAGTTTATACTATATCAAACAGCAACTATGTTTTTCACTGCCTGTAACAGACCAAAAACAAATGAGGCTTCAAAAAGGGAATTTCTCTCTAACATACAAGCAGTCCGTCTGGCGGCAGGCAGTCCGGGGATGGGGTGGTGGGGTGGCCCCATGGGTGAGGACCCAAATTCTGCCACTGCGTGGGGGGTCCCATCATCAGCCCTCTCCAGGCTGAAGATGGCTTAGGAAGCTCCAGCCACCAGGTCTGTGCTCCAGGGAAGTGGCTGGAAAGATGCCTAAAAGGGCCCACCCCACGTCTCCACCCAGATTGGAGGTCACTATGGAGAGTATGTCCTCCCACATGTCTCTCTGCTCTGAGTCCCCTCCACAAGCACAAACACATGTGCAGCTTGTATGTGTATGTGGGGGGTAATGACTTTAAGTGACAGTGGGCACATTTCCGTGTCTTCCTGCCCCCAGCCGACTGCCCTGAGGAAGCCCCTGCAGGGGACCAGCAGCCCCACGCCTCCCTCACAGGGCCACCCTGCTCCCGGGTGGACACTCGACTCCCTGGGTGGGCAGTGTTGCCCCGTGCACTGCCACACCTGGCACAGTTGTCCTCACTCCACAAAGCCGGGGGTGGGGGCCGCTTTCAGTTCTCACAGGGTTTGCCAGTCTGGCTTCCAAAGCAGCTAAAACACTTGCGATTTTACCCACAACAGAGAGTACTCTTCCTCCCTCTCCCCCTCCACAAACGGCAGGGCTCCTCTTGAATTTCTAGGCCCTTCCCTTGGCCGTGAGAGTTTGTTCTTCCTGGCTCCCCGCCATGCTCATCTGCTTGTTTTGCCACTGCTCTTCTCCGAAAGCCCCAAGGAAGGGCTCCGTGGGGTTGGTGTCCAGCCTCTGTCACCTGCACTGCAAGCCTTCCTCCGACCCACCTGGCGCGGCTGTGGTGCCTCCTGCTGACGCACAGTCACCTACATTCGTGTCTCCTCAAGCAGCGTCCGCTCCCAGTCCGTGTTAACGGGCCCGGCAGCTGTGAAACCCCAGCCATGGGCACTCACCTGTCTGCACACATTTAAGGCATTTGCATCCAGTTCCAGAAGGATGCCTCCCTGGGCCCTGACTGGAATTGAACTTATCTGCATACTGACCTGACCCGGCTGCCACCCAGAGAGAAGTTTTCTGAGTGGGTGCAGCTCTACACCCTCCCTTGGGAACACCTGTCACCACAGAGAACATCTAGGTCCCTGCAGCCACACTGGGGAACAGCAGTGGCTTTGTATCTTTGGTTCGGACCCAGGAACTTTGCCAAAGCCCAGCAGGCTGGTGTGGGGTGGGGCACTGACTCCACGCAGGCAACCCGATCCCTGCATGTGATTTTGATGCTCCCAAGCCCTAGCTGACCCTGTCTCTGAGCAAAGGAGTGCTAGGACCCCGCCCCATCCCCCCAAGGGACCCTGGAGCCTGCGGATGCTCAGGCTGCATACAGCAGTGCACACAGTGGGGCCTCAGCACCAGCGGACTTCCAACCACGGGTGGAGAACAGGCCCTAGTGCTTATGAAAGACCTGCACATGCATGGCCTGTGCAGGTTCCACCTGTGCTGCTCGGGGTCCACTGCACTTCATCCCAGCAGAGGGTCCCCAAGGCCATGCAGGTGAGGGGTCCAGCAGTGGGCCTGCTCACAAGGCTGGCCCTCGGCAGGTGGGGGGAGGTGGGGGAGGCAGCTTCTTGTGCCTGAACTATTCACGCAGACAGCGCAGTTTATGCTGAGCGGGGGGCCGAACGCCTGGACCTGCTGTGTGGGTCATGGGCACGGCCTCCCAGGAGCCCCCCTGCCCTTGCCCACATTCCATCCCCACGATGGGGCCTCCGCCTGCCAGGCCCCCAGGAAGCACCAAGGCCAGAGGTGGTCTCGGGGACCCTGGAGCACGTGTGCTGTGCAGGCTTCCTCACCAGCTCGGACTGATGGGCCTCTGACCCTGTGCCCCAGCCTCCTGGGCCCCCGCCTGCCCACTCCGCTCCCCTGCCCCTGCCCCAGGAGAGCCAGCTCCGCCTCTCCCGTCGTTCCTGGCTCCATTCTCCTGACAGAAGCTGAATGTGAAGAGAGGTCTCTGCTCACTCATCGGGTTTGCAAATTTGGGCTTTTAGGATAAAATACATTTCAGCCTCCTGACTAAAAACGGTCAGAAACAGGAACTTATGCTTTTATTGTCTTACCAGGGATACTAGTTGCCAGGTAATCTCTCTGGTTTCCGAACTGCGGACTAAGAATTTTAACAAGTAAAAACCTAAAGCATATAAAACTGAACTCAGTTTGACCTAAATTAGACACTTCCCCTCATGAGAAAAGAACTAGAGAATCCCACACGGTTCTGCCAGACAGAGCTGCACCCATGTGGCAGGTGGGCAGCTGGCAAAGTCGCCACGACAAAGAAAGCGCACAGGTGCCCTGGCCCCGGGGCCGCCCTGAGCTTGGCGAGGTCATTCAGAGCGGCCCCAGGTGCCAGACACAGTGGCCTAATGTTCTGGAAAAGACTCGGCCTTCCAGCCTCTCCCACCGAAGAAAGCCGGCTATCCAGCCCCCACCAGAGTACCAGGCCCCGCGGATACAGCGGGCGGGCGGGGACCGGGCATGGGCTCCACCGGCAGGGCCAAGGTGGCACTAGGGGCTGAGCACGACGGGCCTGTGGAGCTGGTAGAGTGAGGCGTTCTTCCCTCTGCTGCCCTCCTGCTCCGCCTGCTCCATGACCAGCTTTGGGTCCACCTGAGAGACAGAAGGGTGTATCAGGGTCGGCGCTGGGACATAAAGCAAAACAAAATGAACATAGGAAATTAAACACAGACAGTGCTCAGTGTTCCAAACTCTGCCTGCAGGACGCCTCTCTGCTCTCCCAGCACGTGACCCCTCAGATCTGACTGGTCATCTCTGCACTCACTGGAACGCCCCCCCACCCCCACCAGCCCCTCACTGTGGGCGGGGCCCTGGCTCCCAGGCGCTCACAGCATGCGGGTTTTCTAGAGCATCAGCCTCCGAACGAAATCCTGCTCTTAGCTTCAAACACAGAAGCCTGCAGGACGGGTTGCCCTGCTCTGCAGCCACCCTGCAGAACTGTCACCACCGAGTGGGCCCCGGGACGGTCCCAAGGGTTCTGAGGAGGGAGCCAGGTCCGGGCACAGGCAGTGGGCCGCCACGCAGGCAGCCTTCCGCCCCGGGCTGGGGGGTCATGCTCACTAAACGGCCGAAGGACGAGGACCTGCCATCAGCGGCTTCACTTCTGAGGACATGCCTGTCTCTAGAATTAGAGCTTAAGACACCTCCCTGGGTCCCTTTCCCGGAAGTCACAGTTCAGTTTTCTGACCTCACAGAGAGGGAATGTGACGGCCCCTGAGAAGGGCCTTGCCCCAGTCCGAGCTGCTGAACCGTGTCCCCAGCTGCACACGCCAAGGCTCCGACCCCCACGGAGATGCTGCGGGGAGGGTGACCAGGGCCAGACAAGGTCGTAAGGGGCCCCGTGACGGGTGTGCGCCCTCACAGGAGGAGACCGGAGCTTTCTCTCCCTGCCACACAGTAGGGCAGTGGCCCTCCGCCAGCCAGGAACAGGGTCCACACCAGAACCCAACCACACTGGCCCTCAGACTGCTGCTGCATGAGCCTCCCCGTGGACGGAGTGTCCTTGTGGCAGCCCCGCAGGCGCGAGAACGGCCAAAGCGGGCTGGACACCCTGCCTGCTGCACCCAGCCCCACAGGGCCACGGCCCGACGCAGGCGCACTGCCCACAGCAGCCTGTGAGGGCACGTGCCCTCGCCCCGCCCCTCCTGCTCTCGGCCGACTGGCGCTGGCTCACCTGGTCCCACTCGTACGGCCTCTCGTGCCACCTGGGGACAATTCTCTCTCTTGGCTTCGACTGACAGAACAAACTACGATTTCAAGAAAGAGAATTAAGTCACCTAATGACACACAGTGACCACAAATGCTGTGGTTTTTGCAGAAACGCTTAAGCCTGCATGCTGTCCCCTCAGAACTGTGGTGACACTGAGTCTGAAGCCAGAACACAGCGCAGCTGCGACCAGAGGGCACTTCCTCCCACTCACACTCGGACACAGACACTGCAGGCGAGGCCCTAGTCCCGGGTCATAGCTAGGGGACAGAACCCCTCCCTCCAGGCTCACACAACTGTGAGCGCCCACCCAGAGGGGAACAGAAAGTCACCTGATGTCAGTGCCACCTGCTCTCGCACAGCTCAAGTCCCTGCAGCTCAGGACGCCGACCCAGGAAGGAGCTGCCATGGGGAGCTGTGAGGCGGCGAGCCGGCAGGCCTGGGTGCCCCGGGAGCCCCTGTTCCCCGAGACCAAGGGCCCTCCCCACCTCCTCTGAGCAGGCCAGGCTGGTCTGGGCTCTGGACCCCGGATCCGGCTGGGTCTGGCCGTGGGGAGTCCAGCCAGGGGTGGAGGGTCAGGATGCTTATTCCCAGGCTCCTTCCTGGGGAGGCTGGGCTCTCAGCCTACAGACCCCTCCCCGCCCAGCCCCTACCAGTGGGCACTGTGCTCCCGGTGGCTTCCCTAAGCCCTGCCGTGCTCTCTACAAGGGTCCCTTTCTCCCGCTTTCCTCGAATTAGCCCAAGTGAGGGTGTCCTCGAGCTCCTGCCCAGGCCTAGGGCACACCGGGCAGGAGTGGCTGCTGTGCAACAGGCCGGTGTCTGCGCCGGGCACACCACCTTCGGCCCAGGCACCTGGCTCTCCCGGGGAGAGCGGGAAGGAGGGAAGCCGTGGCATCAGGCACTCACCCCAGAAGCTTCTGACGGGCGCTGTCCTGCAGCTGCGCGATTCTTTCGGGCCCGAGGTACCTGGACCCGTTCAGTCCATCGCACACGAGCTTGTTAATAGCGGCCCTGAGAATATTGATCTGTAACAGAAACAACAGATGCGTTCAGGGCCCTGCTGGACCCACCGCACACAGCTCCACAGCTGAACAACTCAGAGGCATCTGCAGTTCATGGCGCCGGCGTACGGCCTCCGGGCAAATCATTAAAGCAATGCAAGTCACATCGATCACCAGTATCCTAACTTCAGGGGCAGTAACAAAAAAAATTAAAAACCAGCAAGAGTTTCTGACTTTGGAGCCAGCACCCTTTCTGAACCTCTCCCTTACACCTGAGCCTGGTCGGCCATGGGCAGCCCTCCATCCGGTCCACCTGGATTGAGTACACCCCCACCTGCGTGACGCCTGTGGGGGCCTGAGGAGCGCCTTGCCCCAGGGCTAGCCATGCCGCATCTGCTCCACGCCTTCCTGGGAGAGCGGCACGGACGGATGGACAGACGGACAACGCCCTGGCGCTGCCCACCCCCATCCCTACGGCACACTACACGCGTCTGAGCTTGCGGGTGGAAGGGTGTCCCCACAGACCAGGAGCAGGAGCACCCGCTGCCCCGGGGACACGGTGGCCTCACCTCCACGATGTCCTCCACGCTGAACTGAACGTCGAACGCGAGCTCCATGTCGTGCTCCGGCAGCACGGGGGCACCCGTGGCTGGGCTCCACCCCAGGCCGCAGAGGACCCCCGTGTAGCACTTCCCAGCCCGATCGACCCTGGACGGAAAGTCCGAGAAGCGTGAGCACGTCGGAGTCGGACAGCCGCCGTTTCGAGGCGGACAGAGCCGGCCTAAGCTCTGACGGCCCTTGAACAGCAGCTCCTCCCGTTTTCCCGCTTCCTCTGCCAGTTCCAGTTTTGTAGCAGAAGTAACGGAGAGTGTGCAGTGACAAAGTGACAAGTATTTGTACTGCTCTACTCTTCAGACTCCTAACTCACTCTCAGGGCGGCAGACGAAGTAACGTAAGAAGTATTTCTGCCCACCTCTGGGTTCCCCCAAAGGCTGCACTCTCTGTGAGACGTCTGGAGAGGGGGCCGCACACATGTGCGTGACTCGTGAGAGGCCCTGCACTCAGTGAAAGCTGACACAGTGCTTGCACACCTCCCACCTAAACCGCCGCGCACCTTACACACAGCACACAGGCACACCCCGAGCACCAGTGCCTGTCCTGCATCTCTCCAGGAGTCCCCAGGCCTGTGCCCTCCTGCACCTGTCCACGCCTCCCTCTGCCCGCTCTCCGGCCTACTTCACACAGCGAGCGTCAGCTTCCCACACACCTGCTCAGGGGCGTCTGTGGCCTCCTTTGGCATTTTGCAAGCCAGGCCCTCTGCCGGCTCCTCCACGTCATGTCAAGCCACGTGCTCGTGCCCCCGGCTCCCCCAGCAGAAACCACCCCGCCCCAGCCCTGCTCGTGTTCCGGCGTGAGTTTAAACGCCAATGCTGCGGCCTGCCATGGCTCAACAAATCATTATGAGATAAGGAAAGAGACATTAATGTTGAATACCTTTGAAAATATTTTGCTAATTCTGACTTTTAATCAACTGAGACCTTTTCCCAACACCTAGATCAAAAAAGTTTCGTTGGAATGATCTAGGCAAAACCGCAGTTTTCGTTGTACTCCTAGAGATACACAGATGCACACTTCTTCTTCACTGGGAAGAACCCCGCTCCACCTCAGCTGGGAGAGGAGACTCGGAACTCAGACGCCCACATTCCGTACGGAGTGCTTCCTTCACCAGGCAGTCACCGGCATCTCTTTAGGCAGGAGCCCCGCCCCCGTTCTTGACCAAGTGTCAGTCGTCACTGTTTCTGGTTACGGAAACCGTCCCGCAGCGCAGCAGTGGCCAGGGCTCTCCGAGGTCAGGAACATGAACCACTTCCTCAGTGCCTGCCGTGTCCACCCCTGCTCACCAACAAGGACGGTCCTAGGAGACCTGGCCTGGAGCCGACCCACACTGGGGCAGTAACTCTGCCTGCCTGCTCTGACCCTTCCATCAGTAACGGTGCCCAGAGCACGGGGCTGATTCTCTCCTAGGGGTTCTCACATGAACCTAGGGAACAGTCACTGCAGCCACGGAAAAGTCTGGTCTCCCTCGCGATGTGCACGGCCTAATCGCACCGAACACTGCAGAAACCGCGAGGGGGCAGAGCAAGCCCGCCCACGGGAGCCCACCGGGCTCACAGCACGCAGAATCCCCTCGTGCACAGCCCGCACATCAGGCCAGCCCCGCGGTCTGGAGGGAGGCTAAGTGCTCCAGACCACGAGGTTTAGAACACAGGCGATGGCACAGGAACCGTAACCGTGGGCTGACATTCGAGAACTGCCTAGATGGGCGAACAAGGAGCCGTTTCTTCCAAACGTGCCGGCTGGTCGGAAACGCCCACGTCAGAAAGCTGCTGAGGGGTCTGCAGCGTGCGTAGTGTCCATCAGCCAAGTGCTGAGTGGCACTAGTTAGGACCTCATGGTGCTTCCAAACCCCACAGGCCACCCGTGAAGACCGGCTGCACATCCCCCTTGGCCCCCAGAGCTGCTGGCGCGTGATGAGGGCACCCTGCCACAACGCCCTGCATCCTGGCCGTCCTGAGGTGGAGACAGCCTTGTCCACAGAAGGGCCTCAGGTCGGGGAGGACAAAGCGGAGTGAGCACAGGCCCACACCCATCTGCCACCACCGCCTCCCACACGTGCTACCTGAAGGGACCCCCTGCGTCCCTCTCCCGTCCCACGGCTGAGACTGCAGCGCGCACATCAAGACACGCCCTGTTGCAATGCCAGGCCATGAACACCCCCAAACGGCTCTGACAGGGAGTCAGCAGAGTGTGGGCGACGGCAGCCTCCAAAGGTGGCGACACTGGTAGCCCCCACCCTGGCCTGCTGTCCCTCCAGGGGAGGTGGACACTTCCCAGGGAGAAGCAGGAGCTGTGGTCCTGCGCCTAGAGCCCGGGAGGGGCTGTGACCGTGCAGATCACAGGGCGTACGCCTGTGGGGCTGGCCCTGACAGGTGACACAGCCACCTTGGCTCCCTCTCAGGACACCCGCCACCAGGCAATGAGGAAACCCACGTGGCCCATGCAAAAGCCACCTGAGGAGGCCTCCGGTGGGGACACCGAGGCTCCAGCCCGAATCAGCCGCCAGCCCACAGGTGTTCTTTATGCTGGAGACCCAGACACCAGGGACCAGCTGTCCCCCAGGGCCTGTCTCTCACCCACAGCGTGACAAAGGGCTGTTGGGGGTGACCGCCAGGCAGCCACAGTGACGGAAACAAATCGACAGTGAAGGTCTTCACATCCACTCAGTTCATTTTTAACAGTTCTGCCTGAAGGGCCTTTGTGATTTTGAAAGATTCCAGCCCACGGGCCGCCCTTTTGAGGCTGAACCAGGGCCTGCAGACCCAGCCCCTGTGGGCGTCTCCTGGCTCTGCTGCTCCCCTCATGTCCCTCTCACAGTGACACCCCCCCCCTCAGGTCCTGACGCTGGCCCGACAAGGACTGTGAGAACACAGGATGGAGAAGCAGGCCTGGGTCAGGCGGGAGGGACTGAGGTGACAGGCAGAGCGTGTGTTCCCGTCTCACTGGGGAGAGCGAGTAGTCATACACAGAAGCTGGGTCGTCTCGGCTGGGCAAGAGGGGACAGCGGCCTCTGCTGGCCAGTGGAGGGTCACAGGGATCTCTTCCTGCTTTGTAAATGTTAACAAAACGTCCAACCTCCATCTTCAGTTACCGTTCTTTCCTCCCACCCTTGCAGTTTTCGAGTTGCCATCAACTAAGACAGGATGGGCCACGGGCTTGGCAGCCTCCCTACGGCAGCCACCGCAGACTGCCACCTTGCAGGTGGACACCGAGAGGCGGGTCACAGGTGGAAGAGTGCTGCGGGCTCACAGGACAAGCCACCTCTGTAAGCACACCTGTCCCTGGACCAGCCCCGGGGCCCCGTCTGTGCTGACTGGCCACAGGAGGCTGGGCGTCTGGGGGAAAGGCAAGCGCTCGCCCCACAGAAAATGCCTCCTTCACGCCCCGGGTCTCAGAAATGGCGGCCACTGACCCCGCACATCCAAACACCCCGCATGGGGAAGGGAAGGCAGAGTCTGGGCGAAGACCCGCAGGCTCACAGGCCTGCCGACACCTCCCGGGAGCAGTCCCGTGCTGGCTCTTCAAACCAGCAGCGGGAGCACCGAGTGCCAGTCCAGCGCGAAGCCCCGCTAAGCCGCGCCGTTGCCCTCCCTACAAAGCTTTCCTTGCTGAAAGATGGGATTGTAAGCACCAGTTACCCCTGCACTAGCTGCATGTGGAGACTGAGAATGATACACTGTTACACTGTGTTACTCACAGAAGCTCCAGGAGCTTCTAAGAGCTGAGGCAAGAGCCTGGTCTAGTAGAAGAGATGAGCCAGTTGTCAGAGACCACCAGAGAGCAGACTGCACGTGTTCCTGGGCACGGCCCCTCCACCCCGGGCGGGCGACACTGGCTAGGAGAGGACCAAGTGCAGAGGCTGGGCCTGCACCACCGTCTCCCGGGAGGGCTCAGGAGCCCTTATGCTCGGAGGTGTGGGTCACGCCACTGCGGCACAGCCAGAGAAGCCAGACCCCCGAGGCCGGGGAAGGGCGGTTCACACAGGCCCTGGGTGTCATGTGCAATTTACATGGACTTTGACAGAGATGTCATAAGAAAATGCCTGTTTGTGGAAAAGGATGTGGTATGACAAACGTCTAAGAACAAAACAAAACGTACACACGTAAGAACTCTGAAAATACACTAAGTGCTTAAAAAGGATCGTGTTCGTTTAAAAGGAATCTGAGAGCCACACTCACAGCCCGGCCACAGCAGCGAAGCCCCCCACACGAGCATCTGGGCCTCGGGCCCACCCCCCATTTCCCTGTCTCCTTAACCACAGCTCACTTGAGCTCCCGTGGGACCCTGCATGTCCCCTCACGAGTTCCCTGAGCCTCTTTCTGAGAGAGTCCGAGCAGACTCATCAACACAGAGGCCTCGCCGGCCACCCCAGCTCAGGGAAGGGCCCGCCAGCAGCCAGGGCACCGCAGCCGCTCCCCCACCAGTCCCCATCTCGCAACAGCCATGGGTGCCGTGGAAGGCCAGCCCACACACACCGTAGCTCCATCACTGGGGCGAACAGCATGCTGAGC
The DNA here is from genome assembly GCA_007922815.1 of Macrotus californicus. NCBI lineage: Eukaryota > Metazoa > Chordata > Mammalia > Chiroptera > Phyllostomidae > Macrotus > Macrotus californicus. Next base: position 255,507 of record VMDR010000147.1, read on the forward strand.
AGCGCGGGCAGCCCGGGGATGTGCGGCAGCAGGGAGGTCTCTCTCAGCAGCATGGTGGACCCTGTTAGACAGGAGGGGAGAGGCAAGGCCCCAAGGGCAGCTCACACCATGCAAGCTGCCCCCCACCCCAGCCCCACAACCCCTCCTCCACTGGCCTGGCCCCACACACACCCCAACAGCAAGGTGCCCCCTGTGGCACATTCCCACAACGCCCTGCAGACAGACGCCTCATCACCATGCTCAACCCCAAGGCCATGTCTTGGCTGTCTGGTCTGACCAGGACCAAGAACTTGGGCTCGTCCCCCTTTGTAGCCCTGTGCGGTGGAGGAGGGCACGAGGGAGCAAGGAGCCCGTTTCCCCACGCTTGTATAAAGGGGGGGCGGGGCTCCCTTCCTCACACTTGCCTCAGCCAGGCCCACGGGAGCCAGCCCAGGTGCACCCACTTGTCCAGAACTGCAGGAAAGAGGGTGCCCAGTGACTATGGTGGGGTGGGGCTGCGAGGATGGGGGGTGGGGTGGAGAGCCTGTGTGAACCAACAGCACCCTCACCAGTTGCGTTGACAGAGAGGGACGCAGCCACCAGCACCCTCTGGTGGAGATCCTCCGGGGTGTCACTGATGGCCACGGAGTTGATGCTCTCCTTCTCGATCCAAACGCGTCTACAAGGAGCCAGCAGAGAGGGCTGCAGTCCCCGCAGGCCATGTGACACCCACCCCAAAGCAGATCCACTTCAAAGACTCGGTCACAGGCGCAAAGGCGGTGACCAGCAGAGGAAACACGACCGTCCACGTCCTATGCACCCTCTTTCCCTCCTGGACACCCTGGCGTCCTGCAGCTGCCCCGCCTGCCCCCCACAAGCCCACGTGAGGTCCACCACCCCCTGGCTGTGAGTCCCGCCTGCCAGGCCCCAATGCCCACCTTTCCCACACTCTGTCCCTCCTCCCACTCTCTGATAGCCACCACCCGCATCCCACACAGGCCACCCGAGGGGCGTAAAGAGGAAACTCTTGTGGTTCACCCGACCCCCTCACCTCTCTGCCCAGGCCCTGAAGGCCAGCAAGGGCGTCCCCCGCCCTCCCCACGGGGATGCCACGCCCCGAAGCTGTGGTAAAGCACTCACTGGCCTCTGCACCCCCTGCCCCAGACTCAGTGCGCAAGCAGCCTCTGGGGTATGCTCCCTCCTGGAGAACCTTCTACCCTGAAACCCAGTGCAAATGCTAACGGACTACAGATCACCCAGAGAGGTGTGGAAACACAGGCTCTCAGTCAGCAGGTCGGGGCACCTGGAGCTCTGCATTTCCAACCAGCTCCCAGGGACGCCTGGCCTGCTGGTCCTAGGGCACCAAGAGGCCAGGGGGTACCCTGCCACTGGAGGGACCACAGTCAAGTGCACACAGCAAGGTGTCCCCCTAACCCCCTCAGTTGGTACCCCCGCCTCCGGCACCGGCTCTACAGCCTCTGTGGCTCCCCCTACCCCCCAACCCTCCACCGCCCACTGAGCACAGGCTCTCCTGGGGGGCCTGCCCGAGGCCAGACCACTGCCACCCGGCCCCCACCACCTCCCCCACAGCCTGGTCGACTCCCCTGCGTCCTCCAGGCCTGGATGTCTCTGGAGAACCCTGCCAAGAGTAGTCATGGGTCTCCTGGGGGCTGTCACAGCGCCCTGTGGCCCCAGCAAGACCCCTCATTCACCGACCTGGTCATTACCACTTTTTCTTGCAAACCCCACCCTGGATCCCCAACCCTTGGGAGGACCCTGAGGGCATGCTGCTTCCTGCTGAGCCCCAGGCCCTGTGCCAGGCACAGCAGGTGGCCCAGGGCTTGAAGGGACTAGTGATGGTCACAAGAACAGAGAGAAGGGGTCTGGGAGGAAAGATAATGGCTGTCGGATGGGGGAGGGGGAGAGCGAGCCTCAGATCTGAACTAGGGGAGAAGCTGGAAGCAGCTGGAAGAGGCAGCACGAGCCCACAGGTCAGAGGTTGAGGTTGAGGCCAGTTTCTGACGAGCTCCATGCCCCCAGGAGCCTGTGTGGGCCATACCTGAACTTGGAGACCCTGGTCAGACTGTGGCACTTCAGCTCATAGGGGTTGAAAGGCCCATGCAGCACCGCCTGTCCACACAAAGCACACAGCGTCACCGGGAAGCAAGTGTCACTTGACACACGTTAAAAACCCAAGTCAGCTGCTACACTCAAAATAGGACAAAGCTACGTCTCTGCTGTCGGTCTCCAAGACTCGGCGGGGACACAGCACCATGAGGAAAGTGCTTCTCTGGAATCAACGGCCCCGCCAGCCTCTCTCCCTGCACAAGCTCACCAGAGTTTGTTCACCACTGAGGTCCGGGACCAGCCCGTGGGGGCCGCGCCAGCCGGCCCTCTGCCCCACCCAGGCAGTGGGGGGGGGAGCCGGGCTTGCACCCCTGATACACAGGTCGGCCGTGCGGGCACCTCTGCACAACGAGCCCCAGGCTTTTCCCTCATCGGCCTTGGCTGCCTCGTGAGCGCAGCCAGCACGAGGACCAGAGGCACGGGCGTGAGCACAGCCTGCACAGGGCACCGGCAGAGCGTGCTGAGGTCGGTACCTTGTGGCTCGGGGTCCCCAGTTTATTGGACGAGAAGCTGTCCAACAAGATCCGGATGAGGTGCTTCTCCTTGTCCATCCCTGGGGACGGCACACACACGTTGGTCACGCTTTCTACCGATTTGGAAAAGAGACTCTTGAGAACTTCATGGCTTTGCTGAACAAAGTAAGAAAAGTTCCTTTCACTAAAAAAAGCAAAACAAAACAAAACAAAACAAAAGAGCCGAACCTCCCACGTGTCCGTCAGCAATGAGTGGACAGAACAACTACAGGACACTCACGCAACGGAATTCTACTCGACCGTAAAAGAGAAGAAAGGTTTACGCTTTGCGACAGCGTGGATGCACCTGGAACATGATGCTGAGTGAAATGAGCCAGTCAGAGACACACACCAGGTGATCTCACTCACATGTGGGATCTAATGAACAAATGGAACTAACAAGCCAAACAGAGACAGACTCTACATGGAGAGCAGGTGACAGCTGTCGGGGGAGGAGAGGGCGTGGAGGGACTGAGCAAAAAGGAAAAAGGACTCATGGACGTGGGCAAGTGTGGAGATTGCGGGGGGAGGGGCACAGGGGGACCAAATGGTAATGAAAAATAATAATGAAGGTTTTTAAAAACTGTACTAAAAGCCCTTTATTCCAAAGTAATCAAAGCATTTCTTAGGTGTGACCTTTTCCTTAGCTGATCGCTAGGTGACTCAGGTGTCAGGAGACGATTTTATCAAATGCAATTTAAAGGCAAACAAAAGTCAGTCAGGCTTCCCAAAGCCTCGATTCATCTGCCTTTAGCACCTCTCAGCCATCAGGGGACTGAGAGTGAGGACCATTCTAAGGAACTTGGGTGAACACACCCTGGCTTCACATGGGGACTGTCCCCAGGACCCGGAAGTGCACCCCACCCGGAGGAACAATGTTCAGCAGCTCTCTCCCACATCTGCCCACCCACCAAGCCCAGCCCCTCCCCCATGGCCTTCCACAGCAGCCTCAGAAGTGGCATCTCAGAACCTCAGACCAAGAAAAATAGCAGCAGAAGCGATTTTGAAAGCAATGGCTCAAAGACGTTTTGAAATGCCCGAAACGCTAGTAACAACCCTTTTATGAGTTACTTTCACTGGGGCAATGGCGCGGAGAGCCCATTAAAAGGACATCCCCACGTGGAGGACATTCGCACACCTGATTTCCATCACAAGGAAAAACAGCTCCACGGCAAGAAACCAACACTCACACCCAGCCACCATCACCCAGCCTTGAAGAAACCGCACCCCGTCCCCCGAGCCAGGGGCCCGCACGCACCCGGGACTCGTAGCACTCCTCGGCCAGCTCGGCGTGGCCCTCGTGGATGAGCACGTCCCTGACGCTGGCGACATCCTGCGGCCCCGAGGACAGATACACGTCCACATGCAGGACGCTGTGCACCACGGAGAAGACCTTGACGAGCAGCACGCGGCCACTAACCAGGGCGGCGAAGCGCTGGCCAGCCCCGCTGCTCCAGTGCTCCCCGCACACCAGGGACCGAGCCGAGGGGCGCAGCCTGCAGACCCTGAACTCCAGCGCCTGTGGGCAGAGGGCAGGGCCCGCCAGTCCATGTGGGAGCCACAGCCAGGGCCGCCCTGCACTTCCCAGTGCACCCACCCCAATACCCACTGGGGCTGGGTGAGGGTGCTGAGGAGGTGCCCATGGCTGGGCCCAGCAGCAGTGACCCCGCCCCGTCTTCGTCCCGATGGGGAGGCTCCGAGGCCCCGAGTCTCCGACCCACCCAGCGTCTGTCCGCTTCAACAGGACCAGACACCGCTCACAAAGTGCAGAGCCCTCCATGCATTCCAGCTCTCTCCGAAACCACACGGCCAGAAATGCCTACAGCAAAGCATGTTGTGCAAAAGAGTGGAAACCCAATGTAGCTAGAGGGACAAACAAGCCCCGCCACGACGAGCCTGGGCCCCGTCCGGCCCCCAGGACCCAGCCAGCACTGCCGCACACAAGGGGCCTGCCTGCCATACCTGGAACGGAAGTTCGAGGAGGTGGCAGGGAATCTCCATCAGAAGGTCCAGATCCACGTGAGACTTGTTACCATAGTCTACGAAAAACACCTGGCGGGGGAGAAGGTCAGTGAAGGGACACCGCCACCCCGACCATCACCGTCACCGCAGGACTCCCAGCCGAGCCGCCCCGCCACTGAGGGACAGGGCTCCTCTCCCTGACCCCTTTTCTAACCAAGAATGCGCAGTATTTAATTTCCACTTCAAGTCAGGGAAGACCCTGCTGGCCCGCACTGGCCTATCTGGCCTGGGGGGGCGGCAGGCGGGCACACCTCAGCAGAGCCCCCAGACACGAAGAGGATCTGCGCTCGGAAGTAGCACGGCTCGTCCGCGTCGGCAAAAGGTGCCAGGCAGACCAGGTCCGGGTGCGGGTGGACGGCCAAGGGCACCAGCTTCAGGCGGTTTATCTCAGCAGTGAGCTTCTTCAGAATCGCTGCGTTCTTCTCATCCATCCTGTACCCCCAGAAGTGCCCCACTTCAACCACCTAGAAGAGGAGGGGAGCAGCAGAGGTGAAGGCGCAGACGCCAGCCCCCACAGCCACTAGCTCTCTCCAACCATACCCCCAGGTCCGTTAATGGGCGCACACCCGGCCCCCCTGGAGGTGGTGCCTGGGAGGGCCAGGACACAGGGACCACAAAGGCTGGGGTTTCCAGGGTCCCGGAATCCAGCTTTCCATTTGGCGGCTCCCAGGGACGTGTGGCAACAGATCCACTACGAAGTATGACTTGTACTTCAACTGACATTTTATTTCATTCATCCCTGGCTAGTGTGGCAGGCTGAGCACAGGCTGTGAACCAAAGGGTTGTCGGCTTGATTCCCGGTCAGGGCACAGGCCTGGACTGTGGACCAGGTCCCTGGTTGGGGGCGCGCAGGAGGCAACCACACACTGATGTTTCTCTCCCTCTCTTTCTCTGTCCCTTCCCCCCCCAGAAATAAAATCTTTAAAAAAAAGAAATTTTATTCATTTACACCCTAAAGAAGAATGGCACCGATGCTAATTTGTGGACGTGAACTTGAATCACACTGGCATACATTATGCCAGTTAACATCTTTATACGTATCTTGGGGCTAAAACCGATTTTTGGTGTTTTAACAACCTAACAATGTCCAACTTCGACTCCGCACCAGAGAGAACATCTGTGCTGCATTTTGTCCTGGCCACACCCCCACTCCGTGAGCACGGGGGGTGCCCACCCCGCCCCCGCTTGATGCCCCCGCACCCACGCACCACCCCAGGTGAGGGAACGGGTGCTCGGCCGACTCTGACCTCAGTGACGTCGACCGTCAGGAGGAGGTCTGAGACCAGGCGGGACCTGTCCAGTGTGTTGAATGACACTTGCACGGGGTCCACAGTCTGCTTCTGGAAGTCCACGCTCACCCTACGCAATGCAGTTTGGGGGAAAGAGTGAGAGACGGGTTAGGAAGAAAACACGCTCACCTGTGTGCACTGCCCGGGTGCCCCGCGCCTGCACGGGACAGGGACATTTCAATAAAGTGCCTGCACTGGGGTGATGAGCTGGATCTCATTTCACACTTGAGTTTCTGGGGGCTTCCTAAGCAGCCCGGGGGAGGGGGCGGGCACTCAACAGTCCCTCACCCTCCAGGAACGCATTCTAAGGTCCAAGACGCTTACGAACCTCTATTTTCAAGGGTATAAATTCTACGTCTGCGATCTTCCATGTTTTTGACCTGTGGTTCCAGAGGCAAGTGACTGATGTTTGGAAAACCCCAAGAACCCGTGCCTGGTTCAATGCACTAGAAAGCACACACACGACTCTCTAGCAAGCCCAAGAAGCCGCGCTTGTCCTCTAAGGCAGGAAGAGAGTTGCTTGGCTCAAGGACACGGAACACAAGTTTGGTGAAATCAGAAGTTCCTCTTGCTGCTGTCTTATCCTCACATGAAGAGGAAGAATTACAGTGGAGATCCGAGTCCTGCTCTCACCCCCACTCCCAGGCCCGTTTACGAGGCGGGAACGCCACACTGGCTGGAGCTCCAGGAACACCCAGCCACTCACGGGCACAAACACATTTCAACCAGGAAATGGCACAGGAGAACTACCTGCAACGGTGTGAGAACGGGCTCAAAAGGCACAGGAATCTGTTACAAACACCCAGCAGCAGGCCACTGCTCCCCCCCCCCCACCAGGCAGGCCAGGGAAGGGCAGCCCCGTGCGGGTGGCAGCCAGGGGCTGCACGTACTCCACTGCCCGCCCCCACCCCCCGCCGTCTGTCTGCTGGACAGAGCGCATCGCTCTGCTCAGGAAGTGGACAGGGACGGCCGTCGGGAGGAAGAGGAAGCGCACCTCAGCCTCAGGCCCTACTGTCTGAGCCGACATCACGGGAGCGGGCCCTGTGGCCCTTTCAGCTGCCCTGTGCTACAGGCTGTCACTGCTCCACGGAGGTGGCTCAGCAGCAAGACAGTAAATACCCAGCCAAACACGCGTGGAGGACCTGGACAGACATCCCCCAGAGGCCACCAGGCACATGAGAGCATGCTCCATATCCCTAGTCGTCAGGGAAAGGCACCCAAAACCACAAGAAGCTGTCACCTCACACCTGTCGGAAGGGCTGGCAGGAGTGTGGGGGGAAGGTGGTGCAAACCGGTGTAGCCACCGGGGCAGCAGTGCGGAGGGTCCTCGAACACTTCAAAATGGAACTCCCTGTGACCCAGCAGTCCCTCTCCTGGGTACTTAGCCACAGGAAGTGGAAACACTAAGGTGAAGCAATTTTCACACCCTCACGTTCACGCCGGTCAAGCAGGGACGCAACCCAAGTGCCTGTGGACGGGTGGGCGGGGAAGGAAGCCGTGATGAGCGTGTGTTACTCCACTATAAAAACACGAGGGGACCCTGCCTTTGGGACAGCGCAGACGGTGTTGAAGGCGTCACGCTGCGTGGAGTAACACAGAGAAAGACAAACAAACGCCACCTGATTTCACTTACGTGGGATCGAAAACAAAACAGAGACACAAAACCAAACTCGTGGAGGAAGAGATGAGGCTTGTGGTTGGGCAGAGGGTGGGCAGGGAAAGCGGAGAAGTGCTGGGAAGACACCAGCGTGCAGTCCCCGAGACCCTAGGTCCCCGCACGGGGACCTGAGTGGCACTGCAGCACGACGCAGGCCAGACGTGAAGACCCGTCCTGAGAGCTCTCTTCCCCGGAGGGGCGGGGGCGGGGAGTCTTGTTTTCCTCCTGCTCCTCCTCTCGCACCTCCGGGAAGCTGGGCGTCAGGCGGGCCTCTCGCAATAACCGCCTCACAGCACACACTCGCCGCAGCATGCCGCACGCTCACACACAGGGAGGCGTTCTCAGTGAACCCGGGGCGGGGGGGATAAATGAGAAGCACAGACTGAAGTTCAGGGAAGCACGCACGGCGCAGGGATGGGGACACCAGGCTCCAAGGCCATACCACCTGGCTGCATAGCCAGCGCTTTCCGCTGAGGCGAGGTCAGGGGCTTGAAGACATGTGGAAGTGTGGGAGCAGCTGCACAGCGCCCAGCCCGCCTCCCTCAGGAATACCTGGTGTTCCGAAGCTTTGAGGCGGCCCCCCCGAGCAGCCTGCCCTCGATCTCCTCTGCCGAGTGCACGCTTAGCTCCAGGGGCACTTTGAGCTGGGACATCTTGATGGCCAGGTACACAGCGGGGAGGGTCTTGAATCTCTCTGTCGGGTTTCGGGAAAACTCCACAAAGGCTCTGGCCACACCGTGAACAGAAACACAGCCTGTCAGGCCCCGAGACAAGAACTAAGTGCACACTCGCTTCTCTCGAGATTGGGCAGAAACACTCACACTCGTCGAAACATCAGTGCTCCGACCACTCACAGAAATAAGAACTGTCCCGACATGTCGCTGAACTGACATCGAGTGTCATTCTTTGCCCTGACCAGTGTGGCTCGAACCGAAGGGTGGCCGGTTCAATTCCCGGTCACGGCACGTGCCTGGGTTGTAAGCCAGGTCCCCAGTGGGGAGCGCGTGAGGGGCAACTGATCGGTGTTCCTCTCCCTCCCCCTCTCCCCGCTTCCCCTCTCTTAAAAAACAGCACGTGAAGCTTTTTACAAAGCATCGCTCTACACAACGTGAAGAACACACTGAGCTCAAAGGGGCTGCCTGCTAAGAAGCCCTAATCACCACAAGAACAGAGTCCTTCTGTTCTACCGTAAAACACAACGCGGTAAGAGGAAACTGCCCACAGGAGCCCTGGGCCATCTCTTCTGTGACCTCCGACACCAGGTTTGTCCAAGGCGGAGCTGATCGACGCCCCTCCACCCTCCCGACACCCACTGCAGGCTGACTCCGGTTCGTGTCTGAGCGTCCAATGCCCCGGGGTCAGAACATCACCCCCCAACCCAGACGGCCAGGAAGCCTGTGACCCCCCGTGTCAGAGATTCAGCCTGGGACGGCCGTCACAGAGCCCTCCGGGCCCGACCAGCAGCCACAGCCGCCCTCCGGAAGGTCAGCAGCGGAACGAGAATGATCGCCACCGACCACAGGGAAGCCGCAGCTCCGAGTGGGTGTGGGCAGCAGTCCACACGCAGGGCACATCCCCACACACCATTTTCTGAACTGCCTCCCGTAACCATGGAAACCACTTCCCAGCCTTCGCGATTGAGGGTGGGTGCAGAAACATGCGACTTACTTCGCCCCGTCGAACACGATGGACTTGACCTGACCGCACTGCCGGAAGAGCGACTGCAGCTGCTTGTGGTAGAGGAAGGCGTAGGGCGGGGCGTGCTTCAGCTGCGGGACAGGGAGGCCGTCAGGGCCCCAGGCCACACAGGGACCACGCCAACCACAGAAGCTGCTCTGGGGCGCAGTGCACAGAGACTAGTGACTTCTGAACAGTAGTCAGGGTTAGTAACAAATACGTGTCAAACAGAGGCCAATTCTTCCCATTGAAACAGCCCAAAAGTCCAGTCCAGTGAGATTAGGGTTTGCTTGGCATGGCCAGAAGGAAACCCTCCTCCCACTGGCCCACACTGAGCAGCTCAGCACACCCCCCAGCCCCACCACCACCCGACACTCCCCAGCAGTTCGTGTTCCAAGCTCTGGCCTGAACAGGAGCCCGAGCCCCTGGACCAGGTCTTGCCCTCGCAGGTCCACTGCAGCCCAAGTGAGGTGGTGGGCCTGAGTGCAAACCCCATCCTGTCAAGCGTCCGGAGGCAGGTCAGGGGTCACCCTTCCACTCAGAAGCCACAGCACAGAGTTGGGGGGATGGTGAATCCCCACGCGGAGATCGCTGTGGGGCTCAGGAATCCACACTGAGTGCCCCACCCAGGGCCTCTCAGCCACTGCTGGGGAGACTGTGGTTGCCCGTTTTTAGAACGCACACACAGTCGGGAGTAACTTGGAGGCCCCCGTGTGCACGGGGGTGTGGGAGGCCAGCACACCGAAGCACCCGTGTGACGGGCCAGGCCAGGCCAGAGGCTGGGCCCCCATGACCAACCAGACAGTCTTGAGACATAAGGCCCCAGGCGTGCGCCACACCCCACCCACACTCCAGCTCCTGTCCGTGCCCTAGGCCCCTGGGGGCCGCGCTCTCTCTGTGACCCTCCCCTCATCTGCTCCGCTGCCTCCTGCCAGTGGTGGTGGGAGCAGTGACAGGAAGAGCCAGCAACGCCCACCTGCTCACATCACCCTGGGCACTCGGCCAAGCACAGCCCCTCAGCCGATGGAGGCTCGTCACAGAACCAAGGGGCCCCAGGAAGCCCAGTCCCCAGCTGTGCTCCCCAAGGTGGCGGTGGGCTCAGCTCTCCACGTGGGCCCCACAGGCCAACCACCAGAGTCACCCTGCACCCACGTCAGTTAAATGCTGTTTCCAGGCCACACCCCCTCATTCAGAACCTGGGGCGTGGGGCCTCACATCCGAGTGGCACTCTGGTTTGGGGACCACGTGTGGAACTGCAGGGCCAGGCAGCCAACCGGCCCCGTCCACTTTGCATGAAGCAACGCTGTGTGTTTACAAAACGTGCTCAGACTCACAGGAAGAGCCCTCACCCCCTTCAAAGTGGCACACGGCAGTCAGCACGTGGGACTACGAGCACGTCGCTCCTCAGGGCCTCCCGACCAGGCCTGCGGGAGAGCATGCTGAGGGGCGGGTGGGGCCGGGGGACCCCTCTGCACGCTGGCACAAATGGGAACAACGGAGGACGGCACCGCCACGGAGCCACATGGAAGCAGAGCCCTCTGGACACCGGCGCCCGCACTGCCCGGGGAAGGCAGCCTGCCCCCACCTACCACTATGGTTGTCTTGGGGTCCTTGCCAGCCAGCTCCCTCACCGCCATCTCCTCGTCTGGCTGCCCGAACGTGAAGTAGTTTGGGTAGAAAGCGCCCGCCAGCACGACCTGGTAGAGAGACCGCTCATGAAGCGACAGTGCCCTCTCACCCGTGCACCGCACTCTTCCCAGGAGACGGGCGCGGGGTCGGGAAAGCAGGCTCTACTAGAGCGCCGGGCCTCTTCCCACTCCGGCAAGGAGTCGCTCCGCCACAGCAGACACACACCAGGCCTGCCCTTTCCTCAGGGGCGCACGGTGCTCCTCCCATGAAGGGCCTCCTCCTCCTCCAGCACTTGCCCAGGGTTGGACCGAGCACCTGTGTGCAGGGGGTGTCCACAGAGCCCCTTATTCATGACCATGTGCCCCCCCAAGTACAGGCCAGCCTGACTGAAAGCAGTCTGATGTCCAGCATGGCCCGGACCCAGCTGCGTCCGCCTCTATCGAGGTGCCAGGCACGTGGACATCCTCCAGGACCCCGTGTAGGAGTTCGGACCCCGTGTAGGAGTTCAGCCCCCGTCCGGGGCCCACCTCCCTCAACCATTCCCTGCAAGGTACCCCCGCCCGCCCCCCAGTCCACAGCCCCTGCAGTGGCAAGGCTGTTTTCAGAGGAAGCTGCTGCCGTACCTACTTTCCGCTGAGAAACTAGGAGCGTGTTTACTATCTCAGAAGCTGTCGCTAGCACTGTGGATGGAAACCCCCCTCTGGCAGCCGGAGGAGTCTGGGACACTGCGCACGGCCCACGGAAGGAGGGGGCCATGCACACGCACCTGCAGGATGAACCGCTGCTTGTGTGTGAACTCCTGGTCCAGGACGGGCCGCCGGGAGTCGACATTCATGTTGAACTGTGAGACCCGACTCTTCAGCTCCTCGTAGAGCTCAGCCACCTAAGGCAGACACAGGGAGCGGTGGCGTCTCGTAACACCTGCGTGCTCAGAACGGGGCGAGCACCACTCCTCCGGGGGGAGGCGCTGCTGGGCTTACAGCCGCCTCACAGGAGACTGATGAGAGCATGGCAGGCTCGAGCAGGACAGTGTGCACAGAACATGGGGACACAAACTCTCCGCGCCGTGGTCCCCAGGCCCAAAGGCACACAGACAACCACAGTCCACAAGGTGTGGGGAGGGCAGGGGACCGTGGCCCAGCCCGCTGCTTAACGTCCTGCAACACGCCCAAACCTCCACCGCGGGTGCGCACCGACACAGTGACAAGAGGCACGCTAAGGCACCCATGGCCACTCGCACAGAAGGGCACCTCGCCACAGTAAAGCTGCTCCACGTGCACTGCCCGGCCCCAGCGCACACACGAGAACACACAGCTCCCGCTGCCAGGGGAGGGGTCATCGAATCACTGTCCACTCAGCTACCTCCCTGAACTACGGAGAGTAAACACCGCCCAAACCACGAGAGCGGCCATGACTGCAGAAGCCACCAAATGAGACCGGGGAGCCAGGGGAAGGGTGTGGGGAGCGGCAGAGACAGAACCGACAACAGAACAAACATCTACAAACAGGGCTCTCCCTGGAGGCTCGAGTGCTCTCCTGACACGCCCTGGCACGGAGCAGGCGACGCTGCAGACAGCCGCGGCTTCACCTGCTTTCCGCCAGGGCGCCGAGTGTCAGTGGGCCCAGCGCTCCTCTCGGGGAGACCAAAACAGTGAAGGAACCAAGGGACACGGAACGCTAAGTTAATAAACAGCAAAAACCAACCAACTAAAATCTTCCACCTTTCCCCTCCCCCAAAAACCTACAGAGCGAATCAAACCAAAAGGAGCTCTCTGAAAACGCAACAGAACAGGCCAGGCCTCCTGGAAAGCGTGAGGTGCAGGACCAACTCGGCAGGCCTGCTGCACCCGGCCCTGCCCCCCCCACCCCCCCGCCCCCAGCACCATCCAGAGACCAGTGAGGCTCTGGGGTTGGAGCCTCAGAGCTCTGGGAATGTCCTGCCTCCTCAGATTGTCTTCGTCTGGCAGAGGCCTGGGACACAACAGTATCATTTATGGATGCTGAGAGCCTCGGGCCATGCAGCCTCTGGGTGATCAGGGCTCTGAAGGGGCTGCAAACCGAGTAAGGCCAGCCACGCTACGCACCCCCACCCCTCCCCGGCAGCAAAGCCGGACCCCAAGGCCTGGCGAGCTGCCCTGGCTGGCAGCAGGCAGCCCTGCCACCACACCTCACTGCTGGGGGAACGCGCCATGCCATAGGTCCCACTGGGAGGAGACAGTGGGGCCCTGGTCCCTGGTCTCCAACTTCTCCCCACACGCCTTTCCCCGGGCTGCTGGGGCTCCGCACCCTGTAGCCAGCCGCCCTCACCCGTAAGCATGAGGCCAGCAGCTCGGCCGAGCTCTGTGTTTCCAGCCAATCGCTGAACCCAGGGGGCTGGGTCTTGGGGACACCCCCCCAGTACACACATCTGATCGGGAGACAAAGGTGCCATGAGCACCCAGCCCTCAAAATGAGAAAGAGGGTGCTCTACTTGTAACTGTGTGTAACTGTGCTGCGCATTATGTAAATGCACACGAGCTGTAGAAAGCATACACTGCTGTATGTATGCACGCGTGTATTTACAAGTTATCACACAAATGTAACGCATGCGCACGCACACACACACACAAATTCTACTGAGGCTGGAAACGGGACGCACTTCCCGGAACACCCACCACTGCCTGTGTGTCACCACTTACCTCTCTGATTCTCTTGATCTGAATGTAATTTAACCGTCCCCAGTCCAGTTCATCCTTCAAACACAGAAAGGCGTCACACTCAGCACTAACGCAGCACGTCAGGGCTGACCTGGCCGCTGTGACATGTGCAACCCACCCAGAAACACACACCAGAAGGCACAAGGGCCAACCAGGACGACGTGGGCTGGGGACCACAGACAGGCCTGCCAACCAGTCTCTCAGCTTAATCAGCTGACCCTGACGGGGTGGGGGGGGTGGGGGGGGGAGGCGGCAGGGAGCCCACACCCTGAGTTGCTTACAGCTCATTAGCTATAAAAGCAGCCACAGGAAAGGCCTCAGGTGCTCGGAGTGGAGCCAGCGGGGCAGTGAGCACCCCCAGCTGCTTCAGCCCCAGATACACAGAAGATCACTGCTGCTCCAGGGAGGCACCCATGGCCCAGGGCAGGCCTACGTAGTCAGGCAATGACCTGAGTTGGGCTCGGGCCCCCACACCTCACAGGCCCCTCAGGGGGGACTAGAGCAGTCACAGGGGCACCCCCACCCCCCAGGCAACTACAGAGACCTACCTTTGGATGCCGCAGCTCCCCCCTCTGTCTGCAGGCCTGCCAGGTCTAAAAGAAATGACCTCGAGTTTCAGAGTACTTACTGGTGACTCTTAAATGTCTTTTAAAGTCTAATTTCAACACAGTTGTAACTACACAAAATTTACAAACTTAATTTCTCAATGACATGAAATTAGACTCCCACCCCCACCCACTTCTGCCAACACAGTCCGTCCTCGGTGCTGGACCCTGCCACCGACCGTACTTGGGCGGAGGACAGGGAAGACGGGGATGGCGGGCAGCGCACAGGCCCCGCGGGGCGGCACTTCCCAGGACTTTGAGGAGGACCCACCCTGAACGCCTCAACCAGGGCGATGCAGTCACTCTTGCTGTTGCCAGAGAAGAATACTTTGTTCCTGCAACGGGACAGCAGTGTCACCTGGTACCAACACAATAACGTGGCTTTAAGGTACGAATGAGAAATACCTGTATCCGTCCAGGTGCTGCCTGAAAGGCATGGCAAAGAAGTTCTTCAGAGACAGAGCGGCCGCTGCCAAGGGAACCACAGAGAGAGTGAGGGCGAGAGCAGCGGCCCAAGCCCCACGCGGCACCTGGTCCTCGCACCCACCTATGATGAGACACTCGTCCAGGCACCCGAACACGTGCCCCAGCACAACGAGCTTGCCCAGCTGCTGGCTGACAGGGAGCTGGGCCAGCACGTGGCCCAGGAATGTCAGCTCGCCGTCGTGCGGGTTCTCGTCCTCTCTCTGCCCGCTGACAGCGAGCGCGCCAACCTGTGCCGACAAAGGAGCACAGTGAGCAAGCCCGGCAGGCGGGGCGTCCGAGCCACAGAATGAAGACCGTGGTGAACGGGCTCTGAACAGGCGTCCAAGTCAAGTTAGGAGCAAGTGATGCCACCACAACCTACAGGTCCGCTCTCTGAGGCGCAGGACACCCGTCATCGTCCTTATGAGGACGGACTGGTACGTGGGAGGCGACACGCGTGGCCGGTGCTACCAGCACCCCCAACCCCAGTTTCAGGTCGCAGCCTGCGCAGCCCTGACCAGAGACCCCACCTGCGCGTCAGCACGCTGATCGCTCACGGCGAAGCACGCTGACTGCACACAGAAGCAACCCCAGAACCTGAGTGAGGGTGTCTCGGAAACCCAAGCAGACAGGAAAACAAAAGTGACACACCAGAGGCACCGCCCGACTGGAGGCAGGGCCTCAACAAGGAGCAGGCACACCGGCTGCACCGCCTGAGGCCCTGGCTAGCTGCAGGGGTTGGGGGGCCCTGAGCTCAGTGTAGGGTCACAGCATCCGAGGCAGGGCGCAGCGTCTGCAGCCTCGGGAGATGTGACCTAGCCGAGCGGCAGGACTGGGGGCCTGGGCAGGCCAATGGACAGCTGCCTCGGAAACCCATGCACCCAGTAGTCACTGCAGTCACTGCAGCCTCAGACGCAGCCCAGCTGGCCTTCCCAGGAGTGGTCACCTGCCATGTGGCACTGTTTACTCCCACGTCAGCGTAAAGATGCGTTTGAGAGAGACCACCGCATCGTCCCATCCAACCTCCGGGCTCTGCGAGGAAGGGCGGGAAGCCACGCAGCTCTGGCAACACCACAAAGCCAGGTGACCTCCGCGTGCAGAGTCCACAGCCAACGGTCATCACATTTGCGTCTTAAAGCAAATGCTAGGTATTTCCCACCAAATGCCTTAAGGGTGACCGCATTACACAACTTTCTAAATCAATCACAAAAGTCCCCGCTGCCCCACACCCACGAGCACGAGACGGCCCACCTCCTTCAGCAGGAGGACAGTGCGCCCGATGTCGCCCAGGCGGGGTGGGGAGAGGGCCGTGGCCAGCAGGGCCCTGGGCTCGCCCATGTCCAACAGCTTCACCTTCAGCACCGTGCTCCCCAGGGGGCAGCGCTGGGGGGACAAAGCTTCCATCAGACACAGCACCGTCACTAAGCCAAATACCCAGACTCACGACTCGCCCTCTAGAGAAGGGGCAGCGGCGAGGGAAGGAGAGAAAAGGAAAAAACAGAGGAAGGGGTAACAGGAGGAACAGGAGCAGATGAGAGAGAGAAGCGTGAGAAAGACAAGAAAGGGAAGGAGAGGAGGGACGGGGTGAGAAAAAGCAAAGGGGGACAGGAGAGGGAGGAGAAAGGGAGAGAGAAGGGGAAGAGACACAGAGACGGGAGAGAGGGGCAGGCAGGACCGGGACGGCAGGGAAGAAACACGCCAGCCTCCCCCGGCCCAGGATGAGGGAGGGCAGAGCAACTGAGCTGCCGGCCTGCGTGCCCACCGCAGGCGGCCGAGCCAAGCCCACGGGGCGCTCGGGGCTCAGGGAGCGAGCCGCTACCGCGACCGCAGGCTGCTGGTCTGACCACGGGCCAGGGAGTGCTCTGGACTCTGAACCACAAGCACTCAGTGATGTCACTCAGACTGTGCCTGGAATGGGCCATGAAACGCAGACTCCGACATGGACCCAAGCGTGTTACCAGCATCTCCGGAACGACGTTGTCGGGGATGGCGCTGTCCCAGAAGTCCCTGTGGACCAGGCGGTAACAGTAGCCTTTCGACACCCGTCCAGCACGGCCTTCACGGGAGAAAGGTGCAGAGGCCACATGGCGTTAGTCACTCCGACATCGGCCTAAGTGCGTACTCAGGAATAACCGAAACCCCTGCATCTCCCAGTAGACCGGGTCAGGAAGGACCTCAGCACGTCAGTGTCAGAAGTCACCGTCACACGCAGAGTGTGGCCCCCCCCCCCACTAAAAGCTGCTTCTGTGGAAGCCATTGTTAAGGTGGTGAACAGACCGCGGCCCGGGACGGGAGGGAAGCATCTGCGCCATCGCGGCAAAGCCGGGCTCCGGCTACGCCAGGGGCTCTCGGAACCCCTGGTGCTGTGCTGACGCCACCAACCCAGGAAGGGGACAGGCACCCGACACGCACAGACACGTCACCGCAGGGCGGCAGATGGCAGGTCACAGAGGCAAGGACTGGAGCCCATCAGCCATCAAGGACACGCAAGCTCAGCGAGGCGAGACCGTGGACCTTGCAGAGCGGCCACAGCAAAACGCAGACAGCCAACGCGGGCTGTGGAGGGGTGGGCCACCCGCCGAGGATGGCAGTGGGAAGGCAGGGCCACCACGCAGGCATCGGACTGCGTCCTATGCGCAGCCCAGCACGGGCAGCCGGGCTGGGACCCCAGGGGCACGAGACTCGCCTCCACACACGCGTCGCTTCACACAGGGCTGCACTGGTGACGCCGCCGCCACGCTCGGGAACCCGGCAGCGTCCTCCTGCAGGGACCGGCACAGCACAGTGCTGCCCGGCAATGACCAGGAATGAGGGCCAGCAGGTGCGGCCAGCTGAGCGGCCTTCAGGACACTGCACCAGCGGTGGAGGACAGTCTCCACAGGCCACCCGCTGCAGGGCTCTTGGGAGCACACACGCCAGCTCTGCAGAGCAGCACGGCGGTGGGCAGGGAGCGGCCAGGTGCTGCCCTCCAGCTTTGAGGGGTCACCACTACACGCTGGGGGAGAGCTCCAGAAGCTGTTTCTGCAGCCCCCTGTACGGGGGAACTCTTCTAATTACGGAGACTTTGAACGCACAAAGGGATGAAAGGTTGGAACTCCTGCAATGCCCAGACTGTCCCAGAGGTAATCACTTCTAACACTTGTGTGTGTTTATTCCTAGCCATTTTCCGGGCGTGGGTCTTCATTTTAGAGGTTTTGAGTGGGGGAGGTTAAGCAGCGAGAAGACTCCAGTTTAATGTCCTGTTCTCACTCACTCACGTCACTTACTGGACACAAAGTCCCCACAGTGAGGGGCGGTCTGAGGTCCTCCCCCATCGGCTATCTCACGGTCTCTCTGCACCCACTCTGGGTTCCAACTGCGGTCCTGCCACCTCCTAGAGCAGCCTGGGCAGGCCACTCTTCCGCTCTGCGGCTCTGCGGCTCTGCCTTGCAGGTGGCACGGGGACATGGGGAACACCTGGAGTCGCACCTGCACGTGGCAGGCGCCAGTCAGGGGTGCCTCCCTCTCTGGCGGATGGATGAGGTGGCCATCACCCGCCCTTCCCAAAGGCTCCAGAGAGACGCAGCACACCTCAGCCCACACCAAGAGCGCTGTCCCTGCATCCAGGTCCCCGAGGAGGTCACGACCGCACCTGTACCATGACCAAAGCCCCAGCCCCTGCAAACAGCCCCAGGGGCAGGGACACATGGGCACCTTGGACCTTCTGTGCAGCCAGCTCAGAAGATCAGCACTCAGAGGAAAGTGGAGGGAGGGTGACCAAAAACTTACAAGGTGAGCCATGCGGCTTCCACAGCCGTCACCGGATGTGTGCACCTCACTGTGGACAACAGCAGCGGGGGAGGTGACAGGCTGCCGTCCACGAGGCATTGGACACAGACTGTCACCTCGCTCGCTGGATCAGGGGAGGCCACGGGGCTGAGTAGGAGTCTTCCAACAAGACACGCTGCTGCTTGCGCCTGGACACGGGCCCCAGGAAGGAAGCACGCCGGAGAGCGTGGGCGCAGGGCAGGCGTGCCCCAGCTTACCTTTCCTTTGGTTGCAGCTGGTTTTCGACGCCCAGCTCAAGCGCAGACTCTGGTAATTGGTGTCTTCGTCGCAAACCAGAGTTCTGGTCAAACAGAAATCTATAACTGCCATTGAAAGAAGAATGTGAACGGACGCTGGCAGGAGACACCTGTGTGATGACCGCAGTGCACACACAGACACACACAGCCCAGGGTGGCCGTGGTCGTGGCCTCCCCCTAGGGAAGGGAGGGGGTCTGTGGGCATGAAGGATGGAGCCCTGCAGGACCCGATGTGTCCCAGGGTGAGCCCCCCACCCCCACCCCCGCCACTGCACCCGACCACCCGCAGTCCCTAGGCACCAGGCAGGGCAGAGGAACGGTCAGGGCTGGGGGGTTGGGGCCGAGCTGCTGGGCCTCCTTGGACCTGTGTCCTTGTCTGAGAGCCCAGCGGACAGCAGCCCCACGACTGCTCTGGGGCAGACCCTCCACCCCGGCTACAGAAACGTGCTGCCCTGCAGCAGGCGCCGTGGGCACTCCTGCACCCTCACTCGGAGCCGCAGGCCCCACCACCCGCCAACGGCGCACCCGTGTTCACCACCAGCAGCACACCAGCCCCAGCGTCTCCCCACTGCCTCTCCACTGCCATACCTCCCTCCCACCACCGCACGTTCAGGTTCACATGGCCAACTGCTTCCCTCACATCCGCATGCAGCCCCTCCTCGCCCCACCTCCCCCGGCCCTCCGGCCTCCACCAGGGCCCCGGCCTTCACCTGCTCAGGCCACAGGTGCCAAGAGTCACCCTCGAGCCCCCCACAAGCCCCCAATCAGACCCCTCAGCAGAGCCTTTAGACCCCACCCGAACAGGCCACTCTGTCTCCTGCTGTGACTGTCCCACTCTGGACCGTCAACTGCACCCAGGCTGTGTGGTGCCTGCCGTCCCCGCACCTCTCCTGTGCGTCAGGGTCTCAGCCCCGCATGACTGAGGAGTGCTCGCCCGCCGAGGTGTTCCCAGCCTCAGGACCCACCCAGGGGCCTCCCTCCCGCACGCCCAGGCCGCAGGGTCTGATCCTGCGGGAGCACCCAGCACGTGCAACCTCCAAGTCCGTCCTCAAGCCCTGCCTGTGCGCCCCGCACCCCCTCCCCACTCCTGCGGCTCACTGCCCACCCGTGCGTGTGTCTCACTCCCCGTCCCCAGCCTGGCTGTCTCAGGGGGACACGGACCTCTGTCACCGCTCCGCCCAGCACCCTAACCAACCCTGACACAAGGACGAGCCCCACAGCCCCGTCTGTCTGTCCGTCTGTCCGCACCACACTGCCTGCCGGCTGCTCCTCAACTGGTCTCTGTGCCAGAACCACCTCTTCCGGGGCCACTCCTGCACAGTCCAAGACCTGCCCCAACGTCACCTCCTCAAAGACGGTCCCGCGACTCCCGGGGGCCCCGAGCGAGGACACGGAGAGGCGTCTCACCGTATTTGACGTCTGGGACCGTGACGGAACTCTCTGCGATGTTGGTGGACAGGATAATCTGTCGAACGGCAAGGGAAGAACCTGGTGTTCTCACTGGGAACCACCAGCTGAAGTTAAGAAACCTCCAACTCAAACACTGCTTCAAAGCTTAACTTAAGCTGGACTCAACCTGAAATTCATCCCTTTCCTAATGTATCCACGCCACCACTGACCAAGGGTCCTGGAGGGGGCAGCAGGGAGGGGGCAGTGGAGCGTGGCCTCGACAGGCAAACCCGCCGTGAAGCCTAGCTCCGCTCTGCCGCGTGGGCCCCAGGCCGGCCAGCCCCCGGTCTCCCTCACTGCACACAGAGGGGATGACGACCCCGCCCTCACGGGGCTGTGCTGGGTCCTATAAGGTGATAAATGCCAAGTGCTTGGACCTGCTCCTGGCAGGAGCCAGCACCCAATGAGCAGCAGCCACACCAGGGGTGCGGTAGCCCCTTCCTGGACACCCGCGTGACACCTGGCACTGAGCACAGCAGGGCCCCGGGCCCACATTGCCAAGACTCGCCTTCCCATCAGTCCCGCAGCACCAACACTGCTGGCACGGCCTGCAGACGACAAATTCAGTCCTGGAGCAGGGGTTTGCTCCAAGTCTCACAACTACAGGGGAGAGACCCATGTCACCTGCCCAATCCCACACGTCCCTAGCCCTGCACCTCAGTGCGGCACCACTGCCTCTCCCGGGCGGGGGTCACTCTCAGGGGCAAAAGGTATGACCAGGCTGGAAGCCAAGGCAGGGCTGAGGCTGCAGCTGCCCTGGGGGCCAGCAGGGGCCAGGCCGCCTGGAGGCTCAGAGCTCCTGCTGGAGTGAGGGGTCTCTGAGCACCGCAAGCAGCACTAGGAGGGGCTGCGGCGAAACCACGCCATCACTCCCGCGTGGCCAGAGGTGAAAGCGACCCTCCTGGCCCGGCAGCTGTGGCCCAGTGGCTCGAGCACCAGCCTGAGAACCCAAAGGTCGCAGGTCAGATTCCCAGGCAGGGCACATGCCTGGGTTGCAGGCCAGGTCCCCAGTTGGGGGCGTGTGAGAGGCAACCGATCAGTGTTTCTCTGCTTCTTTTGCCCTCCCTTCCCCTCTCTCCAAACACTAAATGAAATTTAAAAGTCACCCGAGCAGTCCCACACTTTGAGGAATCAAAGGAAATAAAAACCTCTAGCAAACTGATTCAGGAGCTGAGACAAAATTAAGTAAGCCCTGGCCCATGAGGTCAGCATCTGTCCAGGTGGCCCGTCTCCTACCTTCCTGTACCCGGGGACGGGGCTCAGGAACACGTTGCTCTGCTCCTCCAGAGTCACGCTCGAGTGTAGAGGGTAGACCTGCAGCCTGGGAGGCAAAGGAGGGACGCGGCGCCCGTCAGGCAGACACAGGTGAGGACACAGCAGGAGACTGACCACTCGCTGAGGTCATCAGAACCAGTTCCGACAGCACCAGTACAGCTGCCTGTGTCTGCAGAGGTGTCTGCACCCGAGACCTGCGCGCCTCTGTTGGGCAGCGCCACTGCAACAACGCCCACAGCAGGGAAGAGGGACGCGGCCACGGCGCGCACACACCTTTTCCGAAGCGCGCTGGTGAGGAGCTCGTGCATGTAGTTTATCTCACTCAGACCTGGGGGACAAGGCGGGAGGTCCGTGTTACCACCAAAACCAGCCTGCCTGCTTGCCTTTCGAGAGAGACACTGACACGTGGCCCCACCCACAGACATGCTCACTGGCGGGTGCCTGCGTGGGACCTGACCAGGGACTGGCAACCTTGGTGCATCGGGATGATGCTCCAACCAACCAAGCTGCCCAGGTGGGGCCAAAAAAACCAGCCCTTAAATTCAAAGGGGCCTACCTTCCTCTGCTTTTTCAACGCCCTTTGCTCACGCGTGTCAGAGTGATAAGTGAAAATGCACAATGACTGATCATGGACGTGCAACAAGATGGCACCCACCATGCCCGCCCCTGCTGGCCTCCCCACCAGAGCGGCCGCCCGGCTGTGCCACGTGTCTTCCTCTCCCTCCCGTTTCCCCATGTCCTACAGTGAGCCCAAACAATTTCACAAAGAGAGACACTTAAAACGCATCAAATGCTGTTCCTACAAAGTATTGTTGCTATTAGACATTAGAACGCTTGAGAGACAGGCATGTGGTGTCAGGGACAGAGGGATACGTCCCCCCCCCAACCCCCACGGCCATGCCCTGAGCCTCAGGGGAGGGAGCGCAGTCCCCAGAACAGGGAGAGGGCAGCTTCCATTGCCCTCCAGCCTAAGGCCTGGGTCCTAGCGGCCCTGGAGCCCAAACACAGAGCCCTGCGAGACAGCACGGTGAGCGGAAGGAGCCCTCGCGAGCCCTGAGCCCTCGCACACACCGATGGGCCATGCACGGAGCTAGAAGACACCGTCTCTCAACACTCGAGTCAGGCGACCTCGGCAGCTAGAAAGCGTTCGTCGACTGCTTGGTGTTAAGCTAGCATCGCCACAGCCCTGCTTGGTCACATCCCCCTAACACAGCCTTCCTCACACACACACGCCTTCCTCACACACACACGCCTTTCTCACACACACACGCCTTCCTCACACGCACACGCCTTCCTCACACACACACACGCCTTCCTCACACATACATGTCTTCAGCGAACATTTCTTAGGGCAAATGTGACCCCACCCCCGCTGCCAGCTCTGGCGTCTCCTGGATGCAACACCCACCACGGCAGCCAGAGCAAGGGCGGCCAGAGCCTGACACTCAAAGCTGCCCGCCCCCCGAGGCCTCCCTGCTGGACAGAGCGCCTTCCACAGCACAAGTGCCCGCACAGCTGTCACAGCGTGTCACCACGCTGTTCCACTCCACTCACACATCAAAACGTCACTTCGAAAAGGCACAACTACACATAAATTGCCCTTTCGGGCATTTTAAGAGCCTATTTTCTCAAACACGGAGAAAGAAACTCGCAGGCCAGCCTGAGAGCTCCACTGGTGTCCCAGCAACACCACCTGGTCTTGGTAACATTTGCTGTTGCCCAAACAACCTTCAAACACAGGCGACGATGATGACGATGACCTCACATGCAGGACCACACACACAACTGAACAAAGTCAAGTATTTCACGGAAAACCCCGATGGGGTCAGACCGCTTTCAAAAACTGAGCTCTCTGATGCCCATCTTCTTAACAGCACGAAGGTCACAGTAACAGGTCCAATGACAGTCCCAAGAGTTCACGTTCTCAGGGTCTAAAACCACGAGCCGGCACAGAGAAACCACTTTGGGTAACATGCACCTGGGCATCCCTGTGCCGGGTCCCAAGGGTGGGCACTCACCTGGCAGGAACACCAGCACACTGCTCCGCTCCCATGCCACCTGGGCCCCCGGCCCGGCCTTGCCCCTGTGAAAATCAGGAAGGTGTGGACGTCAGCCAGGCTAGGACAGCCACCACTCTGCCAGGACCCGACGCTGTAGCTCCTGACTGCCGAGGGCACGAGGCCGTGCAGGGCGCCTTTCCTTCTCCTGCGTAAGGAGATGCAGAGCCCTGAGGATGCATCCCAAGGCTCTTTAGGGCCCTGGGTTTCTTGATTCCCATTATTTCCTCCTACACATCTATGAAAATTCTCCTTGAAATTCAGTTATTATAATCAGGAACCCAAACAGAACACTGAAAATAAACTCTAAGGAGTCCGAACTCTTACCAGGAAGCATGGACACCGCACAAGCCCCCGGCCGCCCCTCCCCCGCCCCATCAGTGCACCCCTTTGTGTGAAAGGAGCACCCCTCCTCTGTGAACCTGACAGCCCCCCCACCACACCCCAATCTGGCTCTTTGTTAAGATCCACAAAACTGATCCTCAATCTACCGCAGAGAAAATACAAGGCGAGGAGCCTGGGGCAGCTGGGTGGAGAGCAGGAAATGCGGTGTGTGGGAGTCGGCCTATAAAGGCTCCCACTTGGCAAACTCTGGGTAACTGACCATCAAAAAAGAACACTGACAGCAATCAGCTATAACACTGTAATCAAAATCGCGAGAGAACGAGGAAACAAGGCACAGAGAGAAACCTTTGCAAGCAGCATATGAAGGACCGTCATCCAGAACGTACAGAGCGCTCTGAAAAGTCAACCGTCAGGAAACAGGCAACGCCACTAAAAACAAGCAGAAGCCCCCACAGAGGCCTCAGCAAGGAAGATGCAGAGACGACAAACGGCCCTAAGACATGATCTTCCCCACTCCGTGTCAGCAGGGGGCTGTCAATCACAGCGACACGCACCTGCGCCCGGCCCCCAGGCCGGCCCCCAGGACAGCCACCAGGACAGCCACCAGGCCGGCAGAGCCCAGATGGTTACCCCCATGTGCGGGGAGGACGTGGGGCCGCAGGCTCACGCTCCTGGCGGCTGGGACGGAGCCGCTGTGGAAGATGGTCTGAGGTCTCCTACAGAACGAAGCCCACGCCCTCACAGGGCCCTGTGACTGTGCTCCTTCCACACGAGACCCAGTGTGGGAGCCCTGGCCAGTGGGGCCCAGCGGGCTGAGCATCGTCCCGCAAAGCACAAGGTCGCAGCTCGATTCCCAGTCGGGGCGCATGCCTGGGTTGAGGGCCAGGTCCCCGGTCAGGGCGCATGTGAGAGGCAACTGATCGATGTTTCTCTCTCACATCGCTGTTTCTCTCGCTCTTTCTCCTTCTCTCTCGAAAAATAAGTAAAATCTAAAAAGAAAAACCCTGCACGTGGATTTTTATAGCAATTTTACTCGTAACTGCCAGGGCCTGGAAGCCAGCAAGCTGCCCCCCAGTAGGAGACAGGTGACTAAGCTGCAGTCCATCCAGACAGTGGAGTATCACTCAGCACTAGAAAGAAATGAGCCCTCGGGCCCCGAAAAGACACGGAGGAACCTCAAGCGCGTATCACTAAGTGCAAGAGCCCATTTGAAAAGGTCACACACTGTGGGATCCCAACTGCGGCAGCAATGGAATGCCCAATGGCTGCTGGGGGTCACGGGGCGGGGCGTGAACTGGCAGAGCAGGAGGGTTTCCAGGCAGGGAGACCGCCGTCGGATGCCACACTGGTGCCGATGTGTCACTGCTCGTGACCTGCAGCACGCGTCCGCTGTGGATGCTG
This sequence comes from Macrotus californicus, assembly GCA_007922815.1. Lineage (NCBI taxonomy): Eukaryota > Metazoa > Chordata > Mammalia > Chiroptera > Phyllostomidae > Macrotus > Macrotus californicus. The sequence goes on from VMDR010000147.1 coordinate 280,756, forward strand.
GGTGCTGACGGGGCTCTGGTGCGAGATGCTGGCAGAAGGGGAGGCTGCGTGGGAACAGGGAAACCTTTTGTACTTTCTGTCAATTTTGCGGTGAACCTAAAACTGCTCTAAAAATGAATCCTATTTAAAGGGAAAACAATCCTCGAGTGCACTGTAATATCAGAAGACAGAGCGATGAAGAGAAAAGAGGCAGATGATGAAAGGAAGGCTCCTCTGCAGGGAACAAGCCCAGGGCACGAGCAGGAAGAGGTGATAAAACCAGAGCGCACAGTTACAATGACTCACCCTGGCCTGCCCGCGGGCACCCACAGAGGCGATCGGATGCTTCTGTGGGTGGATGGCTGTCCGGAAGCAGCACCCACATCAGGCCCGTGAGTCCCATGGGGCAGGAAGATAAACGGGGTGCCCCGGCTTCCCCCAGCAGCAACTGCACAACCCTGGGGCACAGTGCGGCTGGAAGCCAGCCAGAGCAAAAAGCAGGCTTCCCTTCCGGAGCAGGCAGACCTAAAGGTGCCTCGCCCTGGCCCCAAGATGGCGACGGGAAAACACCACCAAAGCACAGAAAGAACAACAGAAATGAGTGTGTTCAAGGTATGCAAATTACATTCCAATAAAGCTAAACGTAAAATTCGAAAAAGCAGGCGTATGGAGAGAACGGAACAGCAGCCTAACTTTCACACCAGCAAGGCTGTACTCAGTAACGAGAATGAAACACCCTCAGCTAAACGAGAGCCGAGAGCCTCTGCCCACAGCCTCCCAAAGCAGCTCCCGAGGGACGCGCGTCAGGGAGGACAAGAATGAGGACGCGGGAGCGCCCAGGGCCCAAGGCAGGACGGCAATGCAATGGCGCCGTCTGGGCGCATCTCAGCACCCCGACCGAAGGCTTGTGGGGGTTTGAAGACAGCAAAAGCGGCACTCAGCTGCGCTCAGCTGCACGGGGCTGGAGGGGGCTGAGGGGGCCCTGGCCCCAGGTCTGTCCAAGAGGGACAGTGAGTAATGCACACCCCACCCTGTCTCCCGTTCACAGTGGTGACAGCAAGAAGGGACACACAGGTGTGCGTCTCCACACCACGGTGACAGGCCCCAGCCCCAGCAGGTGAGACCCACATGGATGCACTCTGTGGAACGGGTGCAGGGAGGCTCAGGAGACGGTGCCCCTTCCACGAATGGGCCGGGGGCTCAGGGGCTCGGGGCTGGAGTGCTGGCCCGTGCACCAGAGGGTTGTGGGTTTGACCCCTGCTCAGGGCACACACAGGAGGCAGCCGATCTGTGTTTCTCTGCCTGGCTCCCTTCCCCTCTAAAATCCATAAGCACATCCTTGGGTGAAGATGCTTTTAAATGGTAGCTGCAGACTGACCACCACTTACAACCTAAACCTGTGTCGAAGGGACACGTGTTCCTGGTTCCAAAGGGCCAGCTGAGCGCAGGGACGTGTGGATGACAACAGGAGCTGGGAGACAGAAGGACAGAGGGACGCTGCCGACAGCTGTCAGTCTCCAGGACTGCAGGGGCAGCACGCCCTCGGGCTGCATCTCCGAGCTTTCAACAGTGTCCATCCTAAAACCGCACCTGGCCAAGCTTTAACCACTTTAAAGTGGAAATTTCCAGTGAAAAGTCTGCAAGACACTCACTTAATTTTTAGACGCACAGAGTGACTGCTGGGAAAGCCTCTACTGGTAAATCTCAGTGTTATAAAGACACAGAAAGCGTCCGGGTGAGTGACTCGAGCTGGCAGCCCGAGGCGTGCCCCAGCACAGAGCTCACGGAGCGTGTCTTACCCACTCTCTCTCATGTCCATGTCATCGAACGTCTGGATCAGGGAGACGGCAACTTCGTACATGTCCTTTGTGATCACCGGCTCCTCCAGGACGTGCGGGGAAAGCTGCAACGAGAGAAGCAGCTGGGTGCCAACTGGGCCAGGAGGGAGGCGGGGATGGGTGGGCAGCCCCCTCCGGTGGGTCACTGTGTCGAACACTCCGAAGAGGAGCCACAGCATTGGCAGCTGCACCTGCGCACGTGCAGGGTGTCACACACGGCACAAGCGCTGGCTCGCAGAGATGGCCCTGGGACACTCCACAGCCCCGTCCCTAGAGCAAGGGCGGAGCGAGGGTCCAGGCACCTAAGTGAGGTGTCTGGCAGGCAGGAAACCTGCTCTGAAGACACAGAAGGAGGGGCTCCAAACACCTGGGGGAGCCGGGCAGGGGCGTCCAGACCCCCAGTCAGGGTGCTGCCTTCTGTGAAAGCCCCACCTCTCCAGGAGCCCGCAATGTCAGCCTCGCCACGCGAGGGAACGAGTCCTTTGGAACCACAAGTCCAGGAGAAGGAAACACCCGTCTGTCCCTGCCAACCTGGAGCAATCACCTCACTGCATGCTGCCCCACCTGGGGGATCCCTGTCACTGGGCCACTTCTGCCGGAGCCCAGGTCATGGCTGGCTCCCGCGGGCACCCCTCAGGACATGGGGACTGGCGCACAGAGATGGCCGTGCCCCCACCAGAGCTACGCGGGACAGCGAGGCGCTCACGGCCCCGACGACAGCCACAGGACCCGAGTCCCTCCACCAGCAGCCAGAGAGCTCCAGAGTTTTGCTCCCCAGTCCTGTGAGAGACACTGCATCTGATTTTGCCAAGGACCAGAAGGGACCACAGACGCAATTATTTTCAACTTTTACGTAAGTATCAAGTCAGTTAATATTCAAGTAATCCATTTTTCACTTTTATTACAATTCTGCTGATGTAAGGATGACAAATTGACTTGTATTTAATCAGTATTTTTGAAGCATGTCTAAGAATTCCATTTTTGAAGGTCAATCTTTACCTTAAACAATTTTCTGTTTTATCCAAATAATTTTTTAAAAGGTGGTCTTCACAAACTCCAACCATGGCAACTGAAGGCACCCAGAGGTGCTTTCCAACAAGCCATGGAAAAGCGTGTCAATGATTCACGAGTAGCGGACCGCCCTCGAGAATCCCAGCCCAGCAAACGTGGTGGACGTGCTGCTCAGACCGAGCACAGCTCTCACGCCTCCACGCTGCCCTGACGCAGGTGACAAAGGAAACGCACGGGCCACAGCCCCTTCCATGGGCAGGAATCAGGAGGAAACCACGCAGGCCAGAGAGGACAGACAGGCAGATGAGTGATGGCCACACTCTGACAAGACGCAGCAGGGGGGCAGAGCCAGGGAGGGAAGGGAGAGTCTGGGGTCAACAGAAAGGGGCAGAAGGGCCAGGGCCCCGGTCCCAAGCTGGAAGCTGGTGCCCTGCACACAGCCACCCCGGGGAGACAGGCACACCAGGCTAGCCCCTCGTCTGAGGGGAGGGCGAGGGATGCCAGCAGATGAGAGTCCGGGGTGGCCAGAGGGCGGGCGGTGGGGAGCAGCTGCCCAGCGGAGCAGAACCCAGGGCCGGGGGCTGCCACGCACCGTGACAGCGCACACGCTCTTCTGCGGGCGGCTCTTCGCAATGAGAGAAGAGGAAGGCAAAGGAGGGAAAAGACCCCTAAACAGCGCTGGAAGGACAGCCAGAGTATGTTCCAGAAAGACAGGGGGACAGGGGACAAAGCATGACTGTCAGTGAAAGGCGAGGGGCCATCCGTGCGGACTGCTGAAAGAGGGCAGGCAAGTGCACACTCCGGGCGGGGAGCTGTGGGCTGGCACTGGGCCAGTCCAGTCTGGCCAAGAGGGGCGCCAGGGCAGGCCGGGGCAGGGTAGCAGTGAGGAGCACGTGGCGGGGTAGACGCTGGAGTTCAGACAGTTTGGGAAAAGCCACCAAGAAACACGGGACCCACAAGGTGCTTCTGAAGATGAGACAGATGCAGAGCAAACAAGGAGAGGAGCACAGAGGCGCCCATGCGGTGAGGGGGATGGGACAGACAGACACGGTCCCTCAGGAAGCGGCGCGCTGACAGGTCGAACAGAGGAAAGGCCAGCGTCCGGAGGGCAGATCACACGTTCTGGCCACAGCAGACAGTGCACCTGGACACAGAGATGGGGGAGTGGGGACCACCACAGACGGGGATCCTAACGGAGGCCCGCTGATGCGGAAAACTGCAGCACAGAACCCACGCCACACGATTTTTATGAGGCTCCAAATTGACACACAGCAAGTCTAACATCCATTCACTGGAAAATGTGCTGAGCCCTAGTAGGTGCCAAGGACAGGACGCCTTCTCTGGCCTGCTGACCAGAGCCCCAGGCTCAGGGGCAAGCACCAGGCCTAACACCCCACACGCACACGACCACGGCAGTCACGCGTACTCTGCACGTCCGACACATACGCAAGAGACCTTGATGGGAGCTGGCGAGGCTTTGGCTCGCCACTCTCTCATCCCAACAGTCAGAAAGCGAGAAATGTCCTCGTCCTCCCCCCCAGGAAGCAGTGCACTAGTGACTGACTTCCAAAGGGGACAGCAAGGAAGGGACAGACATGTCCCTCCTGAGCTGGATTAAAGCCAGTTGGGCTGACAGTCATCATGGGGGAGAAGCCCAACAAAGGGGGTAGTCGAGGCCACCAGCGCCTTTGAGGAGCCCCGCTGGGAAGTGAAGGGATGAAGTGACACTGGCCCTCTGCGGTTCCTCCCCAAACCCGTTGCCCAGTGTAACCAGGAGGAAAGCCTCAGGCCGGTCCCCACAGAGGAATGTCCTGCCATCCCGCGGGCCCCTGGGCAGCCCCAGTGGAGCCCTCACTGTCGCTGGAAGTGAGAGCAGTGGGAGAAAGCCGGGAGGTCCTGGGACGGAGGGCGGACGTCAGGGGAAACCAGGGCGGCCAGGACAGAGAAGCACAGGGACTGGCATGCGCCTGGGCCAGCCCCTCCGCCCGGCTCGGCACTGGAGGGGCCAGATGACACACCCGTAAACCTGACTGCGAAGTTCTCCCGACTTCACTGTTGTTTTGGGTGACTGTCTTTTGCACTCGAAGAAAATGCTACGTTTTAAAGGCCATCACTGGCCTTCCTCTAATGTAGTCTGACCAAATGAGAGGGGGCACCCCCAAAACAGAATCATTTGTAAGAGACCATGTGCTCATTCTTCCGTGTTTAAACTTCAGCCCCCTTCCAAGTCCTCTCCTCCTGATGCAACACACCCATCGAGATGGTTTCCCCTGCACAACAGTGTTTGAAATCTTCGACTTGGATGCCTTTCAGTGCTCCTGATGCTTGTTTCACCTCTTCCCCATCGGCAAAACATTTCCCTGCGAGGACCTTCTTCATCCAGGGAAACAAAGGTCACTCAGGGTGAGATCGGGCGGAATAGGGAGGGTGGGCACGGGGTCCTGAACCCTCAGCTGGTGTGGGCAGGTGTGCTCGTGAATCACCCATCCTGAGATAGGCAAATGCACTGAAAGTCTTTACAAAGACTCTGAGGCCAAACGCAGCCTCTCACAGCCACACCAGCTGGCGCACTGAGACAGATGGGCTCCTGGGACACTTACCTGGAGGGGAAGCCTGGACAAGGGCCTGCCCTCCAGGAGTTAGTTCTAGTTTTGGAGTCCCCCCCCCACATTAGGCGAAGCTTCGTCAACCCCGTACGCCCCCCCCACACACTGGCAGCAGAGCCAATGTCACTCCAACCTCGCAGGCATCTCTAAAGCGAGGCGGACCCCCCTGGGCAGGCGGTGGCTCCCAGCACGACCACACCCTCGCTGCCAGAGCCCCTGCCAGGACGCCCGGGGAAGAGCCGGGCCTACCCTGCCGTGAGGCACATGCTCCAGGTCATCGAGGTAGTGCTCCTCAATCGCGTGGGGCTGCCCGGGCACCTCAAACACGCACGCGGGGCTCAGCTGGTTCTGCACAGGAACGGCAAAGTAGTCGGCAAACTCCTTGCAGTTGATGGTGGCTGACATCAGGATGACCTACAGAGGGGCCGTGACAGAGCCAACGGTTCAGCAGGGTGAGGGCTGGGGTGGACCGCTTGGCAGAGTCCAGGCTTTTCTTCTACCGTAGGAACTTCTGAGATTTTAACAGAACGTGGCAAGCGAGCCCCCAGCGAGATGCAGGTCCCGCAGTTTGAAGGATGCTTAAAGACACAGACTTTTCTGCTTCTGGCTCACGGGGGAGAAACTTCCTACTTCCCATAAAGCTACACCTGCTTCTCTAAAAGGAAACCTTGTATCGGAAACCAGTGTGAAACAGGCAGAGTAAAGCAGCAAAGAGGGAAACAGGCGCAGCAGCCAAGAGGAGCCCGCTCAGACCCAGTGGAATATGGAACTCAGTCTGGCCAAAAGCAAGCATGGGGAGGTGACGGGGATATCCTGGGGGTCCCACAGCCCACCATGCAGGGTCCACAGGACTCTTCAGTCTCCAAACACGCAGCAGGGGTAAGCACAGCTACCTGCTGGCTGCTGCCCACCTGCTGCACCTGACAGCTAAGGCTCTGTCGTCAGTCTCCGAGGAAGGGGAAACACAGGCATTATCAGCACAGTCCCTGGGCAAACAAGGTGCCTGCATTTTCCCTTCGACATTCGGTACCAACAGGAAAACCACTTTGACCAGGACTCACTCTGGGACGGCACGTCTAAAGGTAGAAAGAAGGCTCTGAGCAGCCACCTGGGGTGTTAAGAGTGGCCACAGGGGACACATCCATCACAGTAGTGATGCAGATGTGAGGCCAAACCTGGACGGCTCAAGCCAGCTCTGCCCACCCCTTTTGCGTGCGCCCCTGAGTGCTACACTCAGCCGTGAGCGTTCAGTCACTGTTTGTGTAAAAATGAGGAGGAACGGGGCTGAATAGTAAACCTCAGCCCCATATATTTGTTATTTATGAATCAGCTTTACCTTCACAAAACGTGAATTTGTTCTTAAAAGTTTGCGGACAACCAACAGCAGAAAATCCATTTCCTCAGTTCGCTCGTGCACCTACAAAATAAGAAAGGGGCGCCCACATGGCCCCGAGCTGCATACACACCGCCGCCACGGGACGAGCAGGGCGGGGGTGCCAGTGGTGGGTCAGCTCTCTCTGTTAATGGCTTCCTCGGGGACTGGGGTTGCTCCTGGTGTCGGTCCTGGCCGAGAGGAAGTGGAGACCGTGGACCCACAAACCAGAGGGCCCAAAAAAGGCCGTGGGGGTCCCTGTCCCCCCCAGCACTTCTCTTTGGCATTTGGGTAGAGTGTTTATCACTGTTGGCCCTGCCCACTCAATGCGAACAGTGCCCCAGGTCACCGTGACAACCAAAACCCCCCCACCTGTCCCCAGCATGGAGAACCGCTGACCAGCCCCACTCTACAGGCCACAAGCTGCCCTGTGAGGGAGTGCAGGGCGGAAACTGTGCCAGGTAGCAGTGCCCTGCCTGCTGGGGCGCATCCCAGGCCTCGGGGGCCACAGGTCCAGGGGGAGGGCCAGCCCTGGAGGAGCCAGCTTAGTCAGGAGGGCTGAAGAACCCTCACGGACAGCAGCTGCCTGTGGCCTTTCTTACAAAGGGGTCTTCCAGGCTGAGCCAATCCTGGGACCTGGGGTCACCCAGCCACTCTGGTCATCTGGCCCACCCACCCCAGAGCCAGCTGACAGGGAGGGCTAGGACATGAGGCTGTTGTCCTACTCAATTGTGTGGACACCTGGGCACACAAGGGGCGGTGGCTCCCCTGCAGGACAGTCTGCTGAGGAGGAGAGACAAGCTGCTATGTGAGGAAGCAGGAGCTCTCTTCTGATGTGACCGGCCCAGTGACTGAGTTCTGGGTCCCGTGGAAGCGGAAGGGAAGGGAACAGAGGAAAAGAGGGAACCCAGCGGCCGGAGGGCATGCGGCATTCTCTTGTCATGGCTGGACACGCCGACAGAGCGCCGTCATAAACCCTCACCCCTTCCACGCAGAGCAGGCCCCGACAGACACCCACTGTCACACTTGCAGAGAGAGGCAGACACTCCTCGCTGAAAGCCTGGGGTGGCCTCTCCTCAGCGTTTGGGTGCCGTGACCTCCACATTAGGAGTTCCGACCTCACACAACCCAGCTCCTCCCCTCCTGACCCGAGGACCCCACCCTACGCACACCTCGGGAGGGGTAGGGATGAAACCCCGGTCAAGGCACTGTCTCCTCCTGCAGCCAAGGCCGTGACCCAAGCTCAGGGGGCCGGGGCGCCCACCTCGTCAATGAAGATGTGGGTGAACTCCGTCAGACTCTTCGCACTGACAACTTTCTGCAGCAGGACGCCAGTTGTCATGTACACCAGCCTGGTGTCCTCCGTGGCGATCTTCTCCAGGCCCACCTGCGGGTCGGGACGGGCGAGGAGAGGCTTTCAGGCCCGACAGCGGCACTTCACTCCCCAAAGGCCAGGCCCACGTCCTGGTGGGGAAGAGAGTGAAGTGCACCCAGACCCCAGAGCAGGCTCAAAGTGAGCCTGCAGCTCGGCGGGCTTCCCCCTCTGGGGTGGGAGGCGGCTTGTCTCGTCAGGCTGCCCATTTCGTGTTCACAGCGAGACAACTACACGTGAGGTCTACACACAAAAACACAGTTAAAAGGCTAAAGTTATAAAAGCCACGAGTCTGAGAACTCTTACTTCTTTGCTGTTCAACTGGAAAGGAATTGAAAGCTACTTTCTTTTTTTGTTTCTTAAGAATTCATTTATTGACTTCCAGAGAGAGAGGGAAGGAGGGAAAAAGACAGGGAAACATCGCTGTGTGTACATCGATCGGCTGCCTCTCGCACGCCCCCACTGGGGAGCTGGCCTGCAGCCCAGGCATGTGCCTGACTGGGAGTCAAGCCAGCGACCTTTCAGTTGGCAAGTTGGCGCTCAATCCACTGAGCCACACCAGCCAGGGCCAGAGCTATTTTCAAGAAATTCTGAGTTTCATTACATTTAAATTATGCCAAAGTTCTGCCTGGCCGGCATGGCTCAGTTGGTTGGAGCATCACCCCGTTACTGAAGGGTTGCAGGTTTGTTCCCAGTCAGGACACGTGCCTAGGCTGCAGGTTCAGTCCCTCGCTAGGGCACGCGCAATCTCTGGTCTGGGCATGTATGGGAAGCAACCAATCAATCCTTCTCTCTCAAATCAATGTTTCTCTCTCTCCCTTCCTCTCTCTCTGAAGAGCAATGAAAAAATGTCCTCAAGTGAGGACAAAGAAACATGTAAACAGACAAATAACTTTTGCCCATTCTGCTCTATAACCAGAACCGTTTCCGGCAGACAATAACCAGACCCAACCTCCAGCGCACACGGGACACAGCATGAGCAGGAGCAAGTGGCCCTCCCGTGGCCGAGCTCACCTGGTAGCCCACCAGGCCCCCCAGAGCCCAGGCACGCTCTCTGCTGATCCACCTGGCCACACTGCTAGCGCCAATCTTGCGTGGCTGGGTGACGGCGATGTGGCAGTAGGCAGAGCGCTGGACACAGTGGTCCAAGATGTACTGCGGCAGCTGGGTGCTCTTGCCGCTGCCCGTGGCGCCGTGGATGATGACAACAGAGTTACTTTCTATCAAAGAGACGACCTAGGACGGAAAAAATCACCACTCAGACTTGCGGCAAAATCAACAACAATGCTGAGTACTACCCACAGGCCAAAAGCGGTGCCGTGAGGGGACTTCCAGGACTCACTGTCCTCTCCTCTTCAAAAGCCAAGTTAAAAACCGCCTGAGTGTCACAGAAGAGAGCCTGCTACACTGAAAGCCACGTGACCCCCACGGACAACAACGGGCACACGGTGGGGACCAGGCCGGCTCCAGCCTGCGTCTGGGCTTCTCCACAGAGAAATAAAAACATCGAACCGGGCCTACACACCTCGCTGAGTCTAAATTTCCATTGTTTTGAAGTTTTTAAGTAATTCTACTGAGAAAAAAGGAGTCCTAGTGAGAAACCATGAAAACACAGCTGTCCTGACACCCAAGTGGCTTTAAAACCCCAACTGGAAACCTTCAGACGTGTCTGGTCAGCTGACTTCCGCGGCCCCACGTGCCACCTGCCAGCGCCCTGCCACCGGCCTGGACCCGTGTGGGCTCTCAGCGCCAGCCGGGCTGCCCTCAGCGAGTGCCACCCCTGACACAACGCCGTGTGAGTCCAGCTAGGGCAGAGTGTCGAACTCCTTGTCACCGGGGGCCTCGTCAGCCTTGCAGTTGCCTTCAAAGGGGCGAACGTCATTTAGGACAGTGTAAATGTAACTGCTCCTTAACAGCTGGGCAAGAGGTCGGCGCCGCCGCCAGGTAGGAACAAGGTGGAGGGCCGGACTCGGCCACAGGCCTCGTGTTTGCCACCTATGAGCGGGAGCAAAAGAAACTTGAACGCGGAGCAGTCGGATCTATCTGTGACTGGCTCTCCACTAGCACAGCGGACAGAGGTCCCAGCAGCTCGTCTTACAGCTGTGTTTGATGGCCTGTGATGGGTGTGAAGAGCAGCTGTGAGTGCAGGTGCATGCTTCGGTGTCTGGCCGGGCCCCACTCAAAGTGACACACCGTGACAGGCCAAGGCCATCAGGGGGCGAGATGTACTCCAGGCCAAAGTGTGAAGAAAACCCACCGGGACGCCGGCGGGACCAGGCGCCACATCCGCACGGTAAAAGGCGGGTAGTGAGGTTCCCTTCAGTAAGACGCTCTCCAGGGAGCAGGGTGCACTCAGAGCTCCCTGGGGTGGAGGCAGGGCCTCGACAACAAACCAAATGTCAGACAACCAGCTCGGAGGCAGAACGAGCCGAGCACAGCTGGAGGAAGCCACTGACATGGGCACAAGCCTCCTCCCACCCGCCCCCACCTCCAGCGTGGCCACAGCCACACAGGGCCCAGGGCACCCGTCCAGCACCTGGACACTCAAGACTCTCAGCCACCAGCGCCGGGGCTCGGCAGTTGTTGGGACGGCTAGGACAGGGCGCCAGGACAGGGCGCTCTTACCTCCTCTTTACACCGGTTCACAGGCAGGTCGGGGTACCTGTAGGTCGTCTCGGGGAGGCAGGTGGCACTGCTCAGTCTAGCCAGCGCTGGCCTCGGACCTGGACCCAGACAGAACACACACACACAGCGCTACTTCTCTCCTGAAAAGGACGAGGCACACACTGCGCGCAGTGACGCGCACAAGCTCCGAAGCGCACTCCCCACAGGCTGCCCTGACAGCAGGGCGATTTGGCCAGTGCCCTGGCCCCACCGTCCACCGTTTCTGCCAGTGGGCATGCCCCCATCCCTCTGTCACGCCCACAGACGCTGCAGGCTCAGCACCGCCTTCCGAGACAGGACCTGGGAGCACAGTTCTCGCCACGCGAAGGTGGTGCTTAGAGAGGGAGCGCAGAGAGCCGGCGTGCACTGGAAGCTGCGACAGACCGCACTGTTCCGCTCAGGGCTCCTGTCCACTCCTTGCTCCCACAATAAACCGGCAGCAGGCAGCCCCACCCAACTCACGGAGGGCAGGCGGCCCGGAAAAGGGCAGCCCACCCCGAGGGACACGAATGGCGGAGCTCAGCCCGGCTCGCATCCGTGCGAAGTCCCTCCCGGCGTGCTGGACCTCTGGACACCACTGGGCAGGCTGACAAAGCGTCCACACTCACGGCATACGACCTCTCACTGGGAAATGGTTTTGCTTCCAAATAAGCCCGCCCGCCTCCCTGTCTCTCCCAAATGTGAGCCCAGGCTCAGTCCCTCCCCAGACACCTGCCCCGGGCCCGCCGTCCTCCCCGCCAGCCCCTGGTCTCGCTGCCTCCCCTGCCTTCGCCCCTGCTGCCCAACTCACATGCACCCAAGCTCTTCGCTCCGCCACGCTCGTTCCCTGCCTGTGTCTGCCGTGCGTTAACTGGTCTAGGGACAAATAACGAACCAGGGCCATCTGCCTGTGTTGGAATCAGGGTGCGCAGCAGCCATCCTGAGCTTGAAGAAGAGGAGAGCCAGACCTCCTCCAGCATCTCCAAGCAGAAGCGGCTTCCCTGGGGCTGAGTATCCTCCTGGGGCGTCAGAGCCACGGGCCCTGGGGCGCTGTCTGCGACCTGCCCCGGGCAGCCTGCCGCGCCAGCACTGCCTCCCGTAGTCACTCGTCACTCTCCTTCCGCTACCGCTCTCCACCTCTCAGATGCAGTCCCAAGGTCTTCCTGTTTCCCCAGGCGGTGTGCCTCCCTCCGAGTCCCCCTTCCAGGAGCACCCTCAACTGAAACATCCTTAAACTAACCACTGCACCTTCAAAACACTGAGTGTGAGCAACACCTCACATCGGAACAGCTGCTAACTCACGAAGGGCTCCAACGTGGCACTGCACTCCAGAGGCTGGGTACAGGGCCAGCCCCCAGTTCAAGATCGGAGAGGGTGCTTCCACAGACAAGGAAGAGCAGACCCACGCCTCCCATCCTTCATGCTTGGAGGCGTCTCAACCAACACAGGCCTTTCACGTCACACACAGGAGGAGGGCACGCTGGGCCCCTTGAGCGAGGGCACCCAGAGGGAAGGCTCTGCTGGAAGACGGGGACAGGCAAGCGTGGGGACAGAGTGGCGCAGGGAGCTCAGGAGCGGCTGCTCCAAGGGGAGAGCAGCCGGCCGAGACGTTTAGAAAGACACACAGTCAGCAGCTGTGCTCTTGCTGCAACTGGAAGCCCGGCCCACAGCCCCGCCCCTCTGGGCTAGGGGCTGACTCGCAGGCCACACACACCACAAGATACAGACGCCTCACCAAGAAAGCCACAAGCCCTGACCGTGCTGGCTACACCACAGCCCTCCCTGTCCACGTCACACAGAGGCAGGCTGACGTTTCCAGGTCACCACTGATGGAGCCGCCTCCAAGCCCACACCAGGGGACAGTAGGACACCCAGGGGTGCTCGCAGCCGCGCAGGCTCTCATCTGAGTGTCAGCAACGTGCCGGAGGCAGGTGCCAGGGAAAGCACCATGGCAGCGTGCCCCAGGACAGGATGTGGCACAGCGCGGTCCCCAGTGACTGGAGACGGGCTCAGCCCCAGAGTGGGCAGGTCAGCGGTCCGCTGCCTCTCCATCCCCACCATCAACATCAAAATGTTTCCCATGGGCCGGGAGAGCTGGGAACCAGGGGACGTGCCTGCGCCACCATGCAATCTAGCCGAGAAAGCCAGTGGTTAGGGGTCCGAACAGGACGGGATGAATTTTAACTGCACGATGTAGTAACACTACTTATCTTAAAACCCAGACCCTGTGTGCTACAGAAAGTCAGCTAAGTCACTGCGCACTGCGGTGACATGAGGCGGCGGCCTTGGCGAACGCCGCGGCCAGGGCTCAGGGCACTGCCCAGGCCCCCAGTTGGGGATGTTCAGAGGCAGCCACACACGGAGGTCTCTCTCCCTGTCTTCCTCCCTCCTTTCCCCTCTCTCTAAAAATAAGTGAGTAAAATATTTTTTAAAAAGACAATTAGCTCAGAAAAAGAAACTGCACACTCATGGAAGTAGTTCCACCCAAACTCTGAATGACTATACCCTTGTGGGGGGTTGAAAAAGGACCTTTTACCTTTTATTTTATATATTTATGTACTGTTTAAAAAATTTTTTTAAACTATAATAATTTTTCAAAAAATTCCTAATAAATAGGACCATTATTAGCCTTCCAAAGAATAGACTATTTAGGAACTATATTTAAAAGAGAAAAGGTAAACAATTTAGCTCTCAAAAATCCCAAGTTAACAAGTAGTCTGCATTCTTTATTGACCAAATGCACATCTCTTAGACTTTCAAGAGCGTGATGTTCTGGGAGACCCGACTTGGGGCAGTGAACACACAATCCAATACGTACGCAGGGGACGTATCAGAGAACTGCGCACCGGAAACCTATATAATTTTATTAACCAACGTCACTCCGATGAACTCAGTTTGGAAAGGAGCGTAACGTCCAAGCGTGTGAACAGCTCACACCCGCCCTGCGCGAGCGGCCGCCGGTACCTGGGTGGGTGCTGGAAAGGTCGGCGCCACACACGTCGAACTCCTGCGCCTCCAGCTGTCGGTACGTGCTGATGTACTCCAGCTCCGCTGTCTTCTGGCTGGGCGGCCTGCGAGGAACACCAGCGTCAGCACACTGCTTCCAAAGAGCCGAGCGGCCCCACATGCGCAGCAATGATTTTTAAAATCTTTATTTATTGATCTGAGAGAGGAAGGCGGGGAGAGAGAGGGAAACACCGACTTGCCATCCTGCTTTTTGACTGTGCTGTCATGGCTGCCTCCCGTGGGTGCCCTGACCGGGGTCGAGCCCTGCACCGTGGAGTTCAGGGACGACGCTCTAACCAGCTGGGCTGCCTGGCCAGGGCCGAGCAGTGATTTTCAGCAGGTGTGCTGCAAGAATTTTTAAAGCGTGTTAACACCTGACTGCTCAGTCAGGGGCACTGATCTCTTTTCCCTGAGATTGTCAAATTAAAAAATGACAACAGCCAACACAACGACAGCCGTCCAGTGTGAATGAATCAAAATTACACCTATTTTTTGTCAGTTCAGCCAAAAATAAATTTTTTGGAGTGCCACAGAATTTTAGTAACTAGTGTGTGTGCCACGAGATGGGAACAGCTGGAAAGCACCAGGCTGGAGGACCTCTTGACTGTTTTTACGTTAAGCCAAAGAAGAAACACAAATGGTCAATAATAAAAATTCACTCAAATTTACTCTCATTTACCAAGTAGATGCAAATTAAAATGATGAGAAACCGTAGTTTCATCCTTCAAACTGGCACAAAAAAAATTCTCAGCCTACAGGGAAGGGTAGTAAACGGGTCTGGCATCTGCTCTGCAACATCCACCCAGGTGCCGGTAGCGGGAGCCTGAAGGGCACGGGTGGGCGAGGGGCACCGGGGCGTGGACAGGGACGGACAGTAAGAATGGTGGCCCCTGTGTGCAGCGAGACGGTCTGGGCAGAGAGTGGTCAGTCTGGCTCCCATGGTAATGGGCGGCCCAGCTGGTTGAGAGGTGGGGTGATGGGGCACCAACAGCAGAGGCAGGGAGACCACCTCTAGGCTGTTGTTAGTGACAGGGAGAATCCAGGAGGAGTGAGTCAGCGTGGCAGCAAGTGAGGTGGCGCCCACAGACTATGTGGGCACATCAGACCTGGGCACAAACAGCAGAAAGGGGGTCGAGACTGACCGCTAGGTTCCATGTCTGATGAGCTCAGGCAAGCACACACCTGTGTGCCTGCAGAATGAGGCTGTGGCCCAGCGGCTCTCGGAGGGCTCAGAGAGTGTACACAACAGGCCAGCCAGGGACCAAGAGGCAGGCACCAGGGGCGAGCAGTGGGGTCACCACCCTTGGCTGTGGCCTGGACCCCCACAACACAGGCACTGTGCCTCAGGAACAGGGAAGGGGTTCCAAATGCACAAAATGGGGCAGTCCCCACTTTGGGGTTTTTTCCTGCCTTCTCCACCCTCCAAGGGCCACAGGAGGTGGGAGATGGTACCAGCCCCCCTTGTCTGGTCCCCTGCCCTCCCACTGCAGCTCCCATGAGGCAGGTGGGCAGAGCAGGTGCAGGAAGTGTGGGGCAGGGGGACAAAGAACCAACCAGGAAAGGCCCGGGGTCGGGAACCCGCAGACCCCGGGCCCTCCCAGGGCCAGGCCAGCGGGGGTTGGCTGTTGGGAGCTGGCTCCAGGTGGCTCCGTGCAGGACAGCCCGGGGGGACTGCGAAGGCTCTGGAGCCCAGGGACCTGACCCACAGCCCAGAGGCTGACAAGGACCTGGGCCTGAACAAGGCTGGTCCGCTGCACCCCCAGCAGCTCCCCGGTCCGTGTCCAGGACATACCAGTTACCACAAGGACCAGGCGAGCCTCCCGGCTGGACCAACACCCACACACTTCACTTACTGGGCACCCAACCTGGGGACAAGAGTCTGACCGCCACACTTCACAACGACCCACACCAACCCGAGTCCGCTCCCAGCCCACGCCCAGGCACTCCCATTTTCAAGCCCAGAAGACTAATGTCCTGCATGCTGTAACCTAGAGAGCAGAGAGGGCCTTACACAAGAACACAAAGGGGCGTCAGAAAGGAAGGACCAGCAACCTCGGACTGCGATCCAGACCCGAGGGACGCGGTCTGGGAAGCGTGACGCTCACAGCAAAGGAGGTGCCTGTGCACGGGCCGCGGGAGTGCACGGGGAGCCCTGCAAGGGGAGCGTGCACAGCCCGCCCAAGACGGGGTTCTGAATTCACAAGCGCAAGCACCAGTGCGTTTTAATGAGAGAGTTTACAGGGGAAGTGGTATCGGGGAAACACTGAACACCGAGGTTCCTCCTCAAACGTTAGTCGCATCTTCGGCAGCCAAAAAAGAAGAATCAGTAACCCAGAACCCTCCATTCAGAAGCCGAGGGGAAGACAGAGGACGTCCATCTCCTGGCAACGAGGCCGCCTTCGAGTGCCACAACCCAGCACTGCACCAGAGGCCCCACTGCAAGTCCGTGAAGTGGCGCCTGGCTCCTGGCCTGCCCTTCCAGACCCCAAAACTCCATCTTCCCAGAGTGGCCTCCTGCGTACTTCCTGACACATCTTACGATCCCACAGGTGACGAATGACACGGTCCTGCTCCACATCGAGTCTCACAGAACTGTGCACTATTCAGCCGAGAAGATGCAGCCAAAAAGCACAACAAGGACCAGAAAAGCTGCCCCACAGGTTCCACAGCCTCGGTTGTGTCCCCCACATGAGACACCCGAAGGAGGCTGCAGCTTGCTGGCGGCAATGCGTCTACTGTCCGATAAAACCTAGGTCGCCCAGCCACGCTGGTGCACGGGAAGGGTCACTGCAAAGGCCCCCTCACTGCGACATCCGAGTTCTCCCTGCCTAGCGGCAGGAAGCTGCTGCCCTCAGAGAACGACAGGCGGGCACTGCACCAACCTGGCCAGCTCAGGAGACAGGACAAAGACCAAATGTGTGACTGCACCAGCAGCGCCCCTCGCACAGGACACTGACGGGCCCAAGCAGGGCCAGAGGAAGGCGCCCCACACGCAGGCCGAGGTGAGGGCCGCTCCAAGTAGTCAGACGCACGCAGTCTCAGCAGCGAGACGGGGGCGAGCGGGGCGAGCGGAGGAGGGAGAAGCTCGCTGCACGGCAGCACCCTGACCAAGGGACGTCCCCACCCGAAGAGCCTGGCCAGACTCCACATCTAACGGGAAGGGGTGGGGGCTCGAGTGCCGGACAGCTGCGGACATCTGACGCCCTTGCCAGTGACCTGTGCTGGTATGCCCACGAGCAGCGGGTCCTTCCTGCTCCCCGCTGCGTCCCCACCCTCACCAGCGTCCAGGCCACGGCACAGACGAGGGACATCGGCTGGGAGCCAGGAAGCCAGCCATCCCAGTGGACAGTGCATCGGAAAGGACCGGAAGGCAGGGCAAGGAGAGAACAGAAATGCAGACCAGTGACTCTGAGTGCACAGCAAAGAGAGATGAGCCAGAGGCCAAAGAAGGAACGGTGACGCCCTCCCGCAGACAGGGGGAGAAAGTGAGCTGGGCCCTGGAGCAGAGCGTCACAAGGTGGGTCCACGGAAAAGACAAAGACAAGTGTCTCAGGAGACACAGCTGGTGGGGGGGTGCGCTGGGGAAGGGACAGAGGGGCACGGCGCCTGCCAGGCTGTCGGGCTGGGACAAATGCCGTGCCCGGGGCCCGAGGGGCCGGGAGAGACTACAGACAGCCTCGAGAGGAGGCCCTGTGGTGTTCCACATCCAGCCTGTCCCAAGACGCTACCTTCCAAGGCAAACGGGACACGTCACAGCAACCACAGAGGCCACCAAAGGGAGAAGCAGCAGCGCCTGCCCTTCCGCAGCAGCAGACCTGACCGGAAGGCCTGTCAGGGCCAGTTTTCGGGGCCACACACCAGGCAATGAGAAATCTTCCCGCTGACGATGATGAAGCCAGACATCTGGCGCTCTCCCCCCGCGAACGGCCACATACACACTCCCTCTGCCACACACGACACGCGCGGCTAGTGGGGCCTGTGTCTGTCCTTCACGGCTCGTCGGGAGGAACAGGCAGGAGGGGAACAGTCTTAAGCGCCGTGGATGGAAAAGCCACTGCACAGTCACGTAACGCAGAGCCGAGTATGCAAGGCCCGCCCCTCCTCGGCAGGACACCCATTCAGGCCCCAACGGCAGCCCGAGGCGTGGCAGTGACTTCCTGTACCGAATTCCACGTGCTTCACCTGTGTCTCCTGGCCTTGACCTGTCGCTGCCTCACGCCGCGTTCCTAAAGAGAACACACCGCTCTTCACAGTTGCGTGCCGATGGCCACATGACGGCCGCTGGGACCAGCGCCCACTCCGACACCCACACTGCCAGGTGGTAAGGGAGACAAGCTCGGGTGTCACATCCACCCAGCAGCCTACAGACACTGACACCGCACTCCCACTGCTGGACGACAAGGAGACTCCTTGGACGTGTGCTTGCCAGCAGTCGGGTCGTGTGTCCCTCTCCTGCTCGCTCGCACCAGAGAGGACAGCGGTCGGGCTGAAGCGGCAGGGCGGCAGGGCTGTCCTCGGAGTCAGACCCGCAGGGCAGGCACAGCAGGTGGCACGGCCAGCAACCGCCCTCCCCTGGCGAGCACAGTCGCCACCCCGCCCCAGACACACACACAGACGTCCAAGTGCAAGGAGGCTGGGGTGCAGCAGCTGCGTCTCTGCAGACGACTGCGCAGCCCCCAAAGGGTAGGCCCGCCGTTATGTAATGCAGGGGAATTCGGTGCTAAGTCCGGTTTCCTGCTTCCTCCAGCGTGTCTGCAGGGGAGTCAGTGAGCACTCCCCCCACCCCTGAAGACACCGAGGCCCCGATCCTCTCACAGAAGCTGTGTGCTCCAGACCGGCTTCGGTGGGTAAACCAGGAGGCTTGTTCCCCGGACAGGACCCAGCCCTGAGCCAGCAGGCCTGCCTAAGCCGCTGCCCTCCCACCAACTCAGGGAGTCCGGCAGCACCGCCACGGCCAGCCGCCAACCTAACAGGTATGCTTTCGGCCTTTTCTGTACAAACCGAAGTGTGTGTCGCTGGGAGGCACTTCACATTAACATGGCAAATGTTTTCAATAGCAGGAACTTCTAACAGCAAGTGTTACTTTTAACAGCAAGTGCTACTTTCAGAAATGTGCGTCTGCAGTTAGTTATCTCTAACTCTGTGTATCTCATTCCCGCCTGCCTACCTAGCAAGTTTCCAAAGGCCGGTTCCTGGCGCTGCCCCAGTTGAAGACCAGCAGACTTCAATCCGCGTGCCAGTCTACTCTGACCTGTGCATCTAGTGCGTGAAAACCTCACCCGCTTTTCTGGCAAACGTGCCGTGAAGGAGTAAACGTCTGCTGTCAGAACCGCAGTGCTGGACGCACATAAACGAGTGAGAGTCTCTCCACAGGCTACACATGCCCCTCTTTGGCTGGACCAAACGGCCAAAGCGCAGCCCCTACAGACCCGCCCACCGCCCCAACCCAGAGGGGGCGGCGGCGGCAAGGATGCTGCTCCGGGAGTTGCAGTGGCACCTGGAGGAGCGAGAGAGATCGCTCCAAGAGATCGCAAACGGGCCGGAAGTGAGAAGAACAGGCATGGATTACCGCTGGCTGAGAAACCACCAGAACCCACACACGAGCCTCCCCGCTGCCGAACAGACACAGCTCGAGGCTCTCTGCTCACAAGTGCCGCCCCACCAAACCCGGGTCGTCCTCCGCAGGTAAAGGCTGACCTCGGTGACACATGCACCTTTGCGTTCAGACTAGATACTGCATTCTATCCTATGAATTCTTTATTTTTTTTTTAGAGATTTTGGTTACTTTTAGAGAGAAGGGAAGGGAGGGAGGAAGAGAAGAGAAACATCAGTGTGGTTGTGTCTCACATGCCCCTCACTGGGGACCTGGCCCACAAGCCAGGCAAGTGCCCTGACTGGTAATCGAAACCAGCAACCCTTCGGTTCACAGGCCGGCGCTCAGCCCACTGAGCCACCCCAGCCAGGCAGTCATATAAACTCTTTAATCATACATATCAAATTCCCCGCAACCAACATCCCTAACGGGAGTGGACAGAAATACCCGCTGTCTCCCCAGCTGGAAATGCCTTCGAGCCCCACCCCCACCGGAAGGCTGAAGCACGGTGCGGGCCATTCAGGAGGCGGTGGCTGCCACACCACCGCACCGCACGTTTTGCAGACAAAGGGAAAGGCAACAGAAATGTGGGAGGTGCATGCCCATTACTGCTTTCCCTCTAGATTCCGAGACGTTCTGGCAGAGAATGACGTGCTGCCCTGGGAAATCGTCCACATCTTCAAGCAGGTTCTGGAAGATGCCCTGGGTAGGAAAGGTGGGCAGCCGGGGGGCCTGGAGGCGGGGGGCACCAGGGGCCCCACTCAGCCTGCGGGCCCAGGGAACAGCGCCTGGAGCTCGGACAAGGATGAGATTCCCACTGTCTCCAGCTACGTGGACAGAAACAGGGAGAACAGGCTCCCTGCGCTCACACGCAGGACATAGAACCTGCCGTGTGACCGCCGCCCAGCTGGGCTGCTGGGGCCGGGAGCGTTCAGTGGCTCACCTCCAGGCCGGGACGCTCCACATCCGGAATGGGAAAAGATGATGGGACGTCACGCGTCTCTTTGCTGCAAGGTCAGAAGTTAAACTTCCCGTGGATGTGCCTGATCTCTCCCATGGGGTTTCTTTCTGAACCTCTGTAAAAACGCAGTGTTTCTTAACAACTAAACTGTGTCCTAAATAGTCTGAGAAAACTTTTGAAGTATCTTCTGGCGCCTCAAAGCAGGTCACAGGGACTAAGGCACTGGTCCGGGACGGATGCTGGCCAGGTCTGGGCGAGGCACACACATTAACCTTGGCACTGACTCTAAAAGGAGACCGAGCAGAGGACAAAATCCACAGTGACAGGCACCCACTCTCCTCTGCCCCGCAGTGTCGTCCCCTGCCCCCAGCAGGGAGGGAGACGGTGCCAGGCAGGACCGCTGAAGACAAAGCCCTGCCCTGGCGCTCAGGCTCAGGCTCGGTTCCAGCCTCAGCTAAACTGAGGGGAGGCAGGAAGGCGTGGGGACAGCACTCCGTGAATACACGGCTCAGCTAAGCACTTCAAAACAGCTTGTGGTCACCTGAAGAAACAAAACACTTAACGTCTAAATCACATCTCCCAGTTCCATCAGAGCAGGAAACTTCCTTAGTCGTGTTTGTTTTTATGACGAAGTGCTACAGCCTACGGTCTGAAAGGTGATTCCCGAGGAACCCAGTGTCTGTACCTTTCCATCTGGACATGTGAGGGACGGTTTCATCTACAAAGGGGAGACTGGAAGGAAACACCCACTCCCAGAGAGCCCCTCTCCTCATACCCCGCTGCACGTGGGCAGCACGTGGTCTCCACCCTGAACCCTGTCCTAAGTGGTGCGGAGCTGGCCCGGGTCTGGTGACAAGTGCGTGCTCTTGTCCCCTCCTTCGGTCCCCGGGACCCTGCTTCCCCCTCGTGTCTGCACCGCAAGAGCACAAGTGGGCACCACCTATGGGAGGGGTGCGGGGCCCCCAGGACAGGACCCCTTGCTGTGCAGCACACGGGACACAGCGGACACGAGTCTCGACAGAGAACGGGGACGCTGTCCGTAAGCCCAGCACTGGAACTGGCACCCTCCCTCCCATGTCTGTCAGGAAGCGGGTACCAGGAGGAGCCCCCATGGTCCCTGCTCCCTGCTCCCTCCAAGGCACCTCCAGCTGCCAGGAGCAGAAGTGACCACGCCGTCCCCCTCCCTGGCCGCACAGGGACACACGGCCCCTTTTTTTTTAAGTAACTTCTAACAAAGAGCTCACAGGGACTGAAGCAGCTGTGCACGGCTACATCGCCCCACCAGCCAGGGGTGAGAAGGAGCCTCTCCACGGGGCCCACAGTGCAGGGGATCGGGCTGACCCAGGCTCGGACAGCACGCAGTTCTGGTGCTCTTCTGAGCTGCTGCCTCACCTAGTTTTGGCAATAACCTACTAACCATGCTTCCCCTAAGAGTACTGGTGTAGCTTGAAACTAGAGGGGTTTCTAGAAAAGTCTACAAGTCAAATGGAAAGTTTAACACAAAAACCTCCTGAACATTGACAGACGCACACTTTCCTACACCAGCTGTTCACAGTGCTGCAGCTGGCCGAGGAGGGAGGGTTAAAAATATAAGAGGATGCGGGGTTGGGGGGGGGAGGCTACACGAAAGCTTCAGGTGTGCTCTGTAGAGAGCAGGCGCCGGCACAGGCTGGACTAGCGAGAAGTGAATGCGCTGGTCCCGTGTAAAAGCGTTCTGCGTGTTCGACACCCAGCAAGCTCTCCAGAGTCCGCGTTACTGACGTTCCATACTCCACTTAGTAAGACCGAAGTCACCCCTCTACACGCCAGGCACTGCGTTGAGTACTTAAGTCTGATCTTGAAAGCAGGTCATCTATTCCCATCTGGCAGTTGAGCAAAAAGCCTCAGGCCTGCTCAGTGGTTGCCCACCCTCAGACACAGTCAAGGTAGAGCTGGGGACTCACATCTTGGCTGGGCCCTAACATACCGCCTCCAGCCCCGCCTGCCCTGAGCTCCCAGGGCAGGTAGCCATTTCCTGCTTGACCCCTCCTCGTGGATGCCCCAGGCCAAGTGTATTTCCTGCCCACCCAACTCTGCAAGCCCGAAGTCTTGGACTCTTTCTGGTTCCCTTGGGTAGGGAGAGCCCAAACCAGCAACAAGTAAGACCCTGGAGGAGAGTATCTGAACTGCAGACAGGGGAGGGGGGAGTTGCTATGGCTCAGGGGCCACAGGAGTAGACTGGGAGGACGGGAGGACGGGGGAGGTGGGGGGAGCAGGACTATGGGCAGAAGAGAGCAGCTGCGGGGGACATGAGCTGGTATCTTCAGGACGCAGGAGAACGACAACTCAGTCAGCAGGCAGAAGGGGGAGCAGCCTGAGAAGCAAGCAGGTGCTGGGTGGAGGGCCGCACGGCGAGTCGTCGGGGTGGGGGGGGTCTGCCTTTCCCTCTCGTAGTAACCTGTGCCCCAGAGTCCCCTGGGCTCCAAAGACCTCGGGTGTGGATGCTCAGTCGGGAATCTGCTCACTGAACACATTCACTGAGTGCCTGCCTCAGCCAGGGATTCTTCCAGGTGAGGTGCTGGTGGCGAGGAGGGAAGCCAGGACCGCATACAGAAGGCTTGTGAGCAGCCCGGGCCACAGGTGACGGCGGTCTGTCCAGTGCGCGCTGGGGACCGGGCAAACATGAGGCACCCCCTTGTTCTGGAGACACTTTACAGGAGCATGGCCAGTGCCCCGATGCTTCACGGACCGCATAGGCACGCCCCTCTCGGGAGCGCAGCTGTGGTCAGAGGGCTGAGGCCGCGCGTGCAGTACACCCACAGCAGGAATAGGCGAGGGAGCCGCTCTGGTCACGTCTCGCTCAAGGGCTCAGCACGGGGCGAGCACTCCATAAGCGGGACCTGCTACAGTCACACTTCGCCCCAACAAGTGCCGAGCTCCTGCTCTGTGCCAGGCCCTGCACCGCGAGGCGGAAACTCAGGGTCGTCGTCTGCACCCTCACAGAGCCCTTAGGTGGGCACGTCACTCACAGTGGCCCCCTCACTTGGTGGTCCTTCGACCCTTCCCCTGCCCCTTCAGTCCCCTCTGCTCATCCCACCTGATCGACCTCTACGCCACGTGCTCCAGGCCTGGTCCGTGGACCTCTCCTCCCCGCACCCACCCACCAGCACCTGTCACACAGAACCTGGGTCGCCTTGGCCAGCTGCTTCAGCCAGACGTCTCCACTCAGCTCCGGGCTGCCACAGCCCCACTGTCTCACAGGGACTCCAAAGTCAACGTGCTCAGAAGTAGGGTCCTGGTATCCCACCATACACCTGTGCCCCGCAGTCCTGCCCTGCCCCGCGGACAGCGGCAGCTTGGGCCACTCCGCCAGAAGCCCTGGGCTCGCCCACGACTGCCTCCGCACTTGTTCTCCATCTGATCCGGCTCCGAGGCCCTTGCCTCTGCCTGAGAAAGCTGCCCGGCTTCCACCGCTGCTTACCACCCGCGCGCCACCGTCCTGTCTCCTGCTTGGGTGGTGCACTAGAGAGGCTTCTCTAGATAACAGAGCCAACGGGATCAGCGTACACACACTCGACTGACTTCAAGGAATGAGCTCACGCAACTGTGCAGGTGCGAGTCCAAAATCTGCAGGGGGCCAGCCAGCCGGGGACCCAGGGGCACCTGGAGGCGTCTGCAGCAGCACCCTCCCTGCTCGGGGAGCCCAGGTCTCAGCTGAGTGCACGGGGCCCACCCGTGTGACAGAAGCCCATCTGCCCGACTCAGTCTGCCAATTCATGTGCTCCCCTCCATCAAAAAGCACCTTCGCAGAAATACACGGAATATAAGACCAACACCCGGGCACCACCTGTGACCAACCCAACACCTGGAGCTGCTGTCACAGATGACATCGGCAGGGCCCTCCCCGACCTCTCCATCCCGGCCCTGGGCCCTCGGCCATGTGCTCGACACAGCAGTGACCCCGCAGAACCAGAGCCACTCCGAGCCGCAGCTCTGCTCAAACCCCAAAGTGCCACCCAACGGCTGTCCGGATGCCTCAGATGACGCAGCAAAGTACCCACTGAGACTGAAGACACAACCCCTGACCCCGCTCCATTACCTCCGACCTCTTCTTCTGTCCCCCTCTCTGTTCAACTGCGGGAAGGAGGTACGGAACGGATACGCAAATACTGTCATGAACAGGAAAATTACCTCGTAAACGAAGCCCGTTAGAGACAGATAGGCCTTTAAAAACACGGCCTCAGCGTGAGGAGAGCACAGGAGCGTTGGAGGGCAGCAGGAGCGCCCGGACACCACATGAGGCCTGCAGGCTGCAGGGCCGCAGAGCGAGGAGGGGGCCGCACGCTCTGGCGAGAACAGCCCTGCCCTGCACCGAACAGACGTGTGGTCGGCGAGGTCGAGTCTCTCGACTTCTCTGGCCCCTGACCTCCTGAGCTATTAAATGGGACTCTCCTTGTCTGCCAGGTAGACTGAGACTGCATATACTGCCCACGTCACCGGACGCAATGCCCAACGGAGCAGGCACGCAACTTACAGAAGGACATGCCCAGAAGCAAAAGTGAAATTACAAAAAAAGAAAACTGCCCTGGTTGGTGTGGCTCAGTGGACTGAGTGCCGGCCTGTGAACCACAGGGCTGCTGGTTCGATTCCCAGTCAGGGCACATGCCTAGGTTGTGGGCCAGGTCCCCAGTAGGGGGCACGCAAGAGGCTACCACACATTGATGTCTCTCTCCCTCCCTTCCCTTCTCTCTAAAAATAAATAAAATCTTAAAAAAAAAAAAAATAGAGGCAACTGATCAATATTTCTCCCTCAATGTTTCTCTCGCACATTGATCTTTCTCTCTCTCTCTCCCTCCCTTCTCTTCTCTCTAAAATCAAGTAAGCATGTCCTTGGGGAAGGATTTTTAAAAAAACAGAAGTTTATAACAGAAGTTTATTATCTCACAGTTTCTGTAACTCAGAAATCCAGGTAAACTCAACTGAATCCTCTGCTTAGGGCCCCAAAGGCCAAAACCCAGGAGCTGGCAGGTCCACCTTCCCTGCTGGAAGGCCATTCACACTGCCAGCCAGACTCACTGCCTTGAAGCTGTGGGCCCAAGGCCCGCTTCCTTGCTCCCCAGCAGCCACCAGTCGGGTCCAGTCTCTGCCTGTGGTGCCCCCCTAACAACGGCCAGTCAGGGCCCGCTGGAGTCCCAAACCCAAGTCCTGGGAGCAGACCTCTGCTCTGAAGGGCACCCGGGATTAGATGGTCAGGTAAGCAAGCTCCCCACTGCAGGGTCTGCAGCCTCCGTCACATCTGCAGAGTGCCTGTGCCCTGTCACACGTCCACAAGTTCCAGGGACAACTGAGAGGGTCGTTCTGCCCGCCCCGACCATTTATTACAGGAAGCTGAGCGAGCCACTCTGCCACCCAAGTCTTTTTTCTCAGCTATCATCAAACACGCCGTCGACCTACGGGGCTGTTCCGAGGACTGAGCACCGCCGCTGCAGTGAATCGTGCGCCTGCCGCACGCCAGAGCCCCTGGCCCCGCAGGTGCATGTGAGAGGCGGAAGGACAGGAAGCCCCTCACAGGCCCTCCTGGTGGGCACTCTCTGTCTCTCCCCTCGAGCCTGCCGGGCACAGTGAATGCTGTCTCTTGGAGCCCGTCTGCAGGACTGGGAAGGGTGCTGGGAGCCTCCCCCGCGCAGGTGCTTGGACAGGCCAGAACCCAGCTCCCAGACCCCTGGGCCCACAGGTAACAGCGAACACACTGCAGCTGTACCACCTGAACCTCCTGGCATACAACCACTCGCCCCAACTACCCAGCTACAACCCCGCCCACTCTTTTGGTCCAATAAAAACTCACAGCCCCCACACCCCAGGGCTGGTGCACTTCTCCGCACCCAGCCCCTTTTCTCTCTTGAGGAAGTAAAAATAAAACTTTGCTCTCTGATTTTCCTTCTGTGAATTCTGTCACAGCCCAGGTCACAGGCCACCCTCCCATCAAGGGTCCAGGACAGGACTTCCAGGGGAAGAACTGCTCAGAGACGAATGTCCTCGCTGTTGGCCTGCCCCTCGCTAACCGCCCAGGCTGCAACTCCTACAGCAGGGTTACAGAGTGACTTTGCCCACGCAGACTGCAGTGATTCTTTAAATGGGGCTTGTATTTTGTCTTCATTCTGAAAAATCATTTTCATTGATTTTACAAAAGTTTCAGTCCATGAAGAACGGAAAAGTTAAAAACTGGTCGTTAGTAGTTAAAAGGACACTTAGATCTACACTTCCGGTTTCCGACAAGGCTGATAAAAACTCACTCCCAGTATCACACCACGAGTGCTTTAGAAGCAGCCCCGTTCCCCAAGCCTGGGAGCAAGCTTGTCCCCGGCAGGCAACAGGGCAGCCTCGGGTTTGCTCGGCAGAGTAATCCAAAGACACAAAGTGTCTAAAAACACGACTCCAACAGCCACTCTCATGTACAAGGGTCTCTTTGTCCCCTCCCAGCCTCCAGGAAACAAAATCACCCAAGACCCCAAGTTGCACCTGGCTCTGCAGAGGCTTGAAAGGAGCCATGGGAACCTGACGCACTAGATCAGAGAGAGCAACAAACAAAACCAACTGAACAAAATTAACAAAGTCCACTGTCAGCAGTGCAGGCGCTGAGTTTGGGGGAAAGGGGCCCATCAGGGCCCTGGCCAGAGGCACGCCACACTGGCCTTCCCCCAGGGAACAGGGGTTCTGCTCCCAGGATCAGGGTCTTCTGAAAACAGAAGGCATCCTCTGCCTTGTTATTTCCACCAAAGTCCCACCAACAGATGAACTGACTGCAGCTGCTGTACTTAAGTCAGAGAAGGGGTGGGGGAGGTGGGGCCTCAGTAAAACAGGCCGCCCACCTGTGCTGAAACCTTCTGACCCCACAAAACACCTGCACGCGGGCGCTCACAGCAGGGTGTTCCTCACTGCCAAAGCTTCGAAGCCATGCACTTCACCTCCTCAGCAGGTGATGGACAAACAGTCTGTGGCAGATCCAGACACGGAACGTTATCGGGCACTAACAGAAAAAAGTACTGGGTTGGCCCTAAAGCCCGTTACGTTTTTTCTGTAAAACAAAAGACACAATTTTGCTTTTTTTTTTTTTCCCAAGGAACACCAAATGGCGGATGACGCCGGTGCTGCGGGAGGGCCCGGAGGCCCCGGGGGCCCTGGAATGGGAGGCCGCGGCGGCTTCCGAGGGGGATTTGGCAGCGGCATCCGGGGCCGAGGTCGCGGCCGGGGTCGGGGTCGGGGCCGAGGCCGTGGAGCTCGCGGAGGCAAGGCCGAGGATAAGGAGTGGATTCCTGTCACCAAGTTGGGCCGCCTGGTCAAGGACATGAAAATCAAGTCCCTGGAGGAGATCTATCTCTTTTCTCTGCCCATCAAGGAATCTGAGATCATTGACTTTTTCTTGGGGGCATCCCTCAAGGACGAGGTTTTGAAGATTATGCCCGTGCAAAAACAGACACGTGCGGGCCAGAGGACCCGGTTCAAGGCATTCGTCGCCATTGGGGACTACAATGGACATGTTGGGCTGGGTGTTAAGTGCTCAAAGGAAGCAGCCACTGCCATCCGTGGGGCCATCATCCTGGCCAAGCTCTCCATTGTCCCTGTGCGGCGAGGCTATTGGGGGAACAAGATCGGCAAGCCACACACCGTCCCTTGTAAGGTGACCGGGCGCTGCGGCTCTGTGCTGGTGCGCCTCATCCCTGCCCCCAGGGGCACGGGCATCGTGTCGGCCCCTGTGCCCAAAAAGCTGCTGATGATGGCTGGTATTGACGACTGCTACACCTCAGCCCGGGGCTGCACCGCCACCCTGGGCAACTTCGCCAAGGCCACCTTTGATGCCATCTCTAAGACCTACAGCTATCTCACCCCCGACCTCTGGAAAGAGACTGTGTTCACCAAGTCTCCCTATCAGGAATTCACCAACCATCTTGTGAAGACCCACACCAGAGTTTCTGTGCAGAGGACCCAGGCTCCAGCTGTGGCCACCACATAATTTTTGTACCAGGAAAATAAAGTGAATTAAGCCTGTTAAAAAAAAAAAGACACAATTTTCATTTTCACCAATAACTTTACTGATTTGGATGTTTTGAGTATGTTAGGTATCTCCTACTTTTGGTTTCTGGTGGGGAGAGCCCAGGGGAGCTGCTAAACACCTTCCAGTGCATCAGGCAGCCCCACAGCAAAGAATTATTTGGCCAAAATGTCAAAAGTACCAAGAAACTTCACAAACCACTTCTGATCACCTTGATCAGTCACAGCACCTTCTCCATACACGGCACAGATCTTTTTTGCATTTCAGTTGCGTTTTTACCTACCTTTCTTGAAATAATAAAGCATAATACACCAAAAATGTTGCATACCTTCTTCCATCTTCAATATTAAAATAGCTGCACAAAAACTCATCAATTTTGATGGGTTTTTTTTTTTTAAGGCACAACGATGTGACAGCTGTCACAACACAATCTAACAAAACTTCCAAATGAAGTTAAAGACAACTAAGCGCTACAGGAGCCACTGTACAGAAAAACGTAACGGAATTTCGGCCAACCCAATAGCTGCCCGGCCATGACAAGACGCGGAAGACCCTCACACACCGGCTGCTGGGTGAAAGCCGCAGTGTGAAACAGCCCATGCCTGTGGCTCCGACCGTAAGGCATCCTGGAACACGCGAAACAACAGAGCTATCTAAAAAGATGGGCGGTGGCCGGGGATGGGGGTGCCCGGGCGGAGCACAAGAATTTTTAGGGCAATGGTGGGCACAGACCGCCGTACCAACACCAACGGCGAACCCTACTCTGCACTGTGGACTCCAGCCACCGCTGCGGCGTCACACCGGTCCATCGGCTGCCACGAACCGCAGCACATGCTAACGACACGGGGAAGTGCTGGGGGGGGGGGGGGGGTGGGTGCACGGCACTCGGAGCTCTCCCCTCGATTCTTCGGTGACTGCTCTAAGAAATAGTCTATAAAAAAAAAAAAAAATACGTGGGCGAACTCTGCTCCCGGCCGGCAGAGGCCAGCCCGGTGTAGGGGCGGGATGGGACTCGTGCGTAGACAGCTCACACGCCCGGCCGTCGGGGGCCAGGGAAGTGCCACGGGGCCCAAGTCCAGGGGTCCAGGCCGTGCACCCACCCTCGGCCTCGCCTGGCCTCCTACCTCCCCGACGCCGCCTGGCGCACATGCCCTTGGGCCTGGGCGGGGTCCGAGGCGGCGGGGTGGGCCCCAGGAGCCCCGTCGCCGCGCCGGGCCTCGTCCCTGGCCACCTCCGCCGGGAAGGCGGGCGGCGAGCCCAGCAGCTCCACATCGGTCACGGTCTTGCCGATGGTGAACCAGTCGTTGATCTGGTCCACGGTGAGCTTGCGTAGCATGGTCGCGGCTTGGAGTGGGCGCCCCCTCAACCGCCGGACCAGGCGGGGAAAACTGGCGTCGGCGGGCCCTGGCGTCGGCGGGACCGCCACGCAGCGTCGACGCGTTCGCAGCCCCGCCCCGCTGGAGGCCCTCCAATCAGAGCGCGCCAGCGCCCAAGGCCTGGGCCTCGTGGGCGCGCTAGGCCTGCCGGGAGCTTGGCTCGTCCCGCCTTGGCAAAGAGACCCTGGGCCAAGGATCTGCGGTCCCCAGAGGCAGCGCAGGGGGCCCCTCCGATCTCTGGTCGTGGATCAGGCCGTCTGCAGACGCGACGTGTGACACCTGGCCTCAGGTCTCTGCCCTCTCCCTCTGGAGGTTGCTGCACAGCGTTTATGGAGCCCCGCCTGTTTACCTGGCCTGTGCGGTGATGGAGCTCAGGGTGCGGAGGCGGAAAGCAAACTGGGGAAGGGATTTGTGCTTGTCTTATCGTGGCTGCAAAACTGGAACACCTTGCACCTAATTTGGGAGAGAGGAGCAAGGAGGTCAAGGAAGGCCTCTTGGAGAAAACGACACCTAAGTGGACACTTGCGGGACAACCAGGGAAGAATCGGACCGGAGAGGACTCAGAGGGGAGCATAGGAGAGGGGCACGTGGGCGGAGGTCTGGACGGTGGCAGCCTTGATGGCTCAGTTGAGGATGTGGTAGAAGTTCTCTGAGGCCAGAACATAAAATTTATGTCATAAGTAAACTGAATTCGTTTTCCTTCTCCCTAAACATGCGTCTCAGGTGCACTGCCGTTCCCACAGCTAGGCAGGTGGTGAGAGGCGCAGATTTGGAGGTCCCCGGCAAATGGACGGTGGTTAAAACCGCAGAGCCTCCGAAATAGTCCAGACCAAGCTCTAGATGATGAGTGAAGGGAGGTGGAAGACATGGCGGGGGGGGGGGGGGCGCTCTCAGGAAAGAGCCGGGTGAAGGAACGCGTGGGGACCAACAGTGTGAAGTCCAATCAGTTAAGGACTGAATGTGCCCCCCCAAAATGCTCAAATAGATTAGCTGGAGAAACTGCAGTGTAAATCAGACTAAGCAGGCTTGACCTACCGGGTGTCTCACCAAAAAAAAAAAAAAAAAAAAAAGAGGAAGAAGAATGGTATGGTACCAAGCTGGGAGTCTCAGGTCCAAATCCTGGCCTCACCACTAACTTATATTGGGTTAACCAAAATCTTTGTTCATTTTTTTTCTGTAAGATGGCTCTAATAGCTCTTAGTTGTCTTTAACTTCATTTGAAACAATTTTGTTAGATTGTACTGTGACAGCTGTCATAGCAGCATGCGTTTTTAAAAATGTATCAAAATTGGTGATTTTTTGTGTAGCCATTTTAATATTGAAGATGGAAGAAAATACACATTTTCAGCATATTATGGTTTATTATTTCAAGAGGGGTAAAAACAACTGAAATGCAAAAAAAAATTGTGTATGGGGAAGGTGCTGGCAGCTGATCAAACGTGTCAAAAGTGGTTTGTGAAGTTTTGTGCTGGAGATCTCTCGCTGGACATGCTCCATGGTCAGGTAGACCAGTTGGAGTTGACAGCAATTAAATGGAGACATTAATTGAGAACAATCAACAATCCACCACACAGGAGAGAGCTGACATACTGAAAATATCCAAATCGATAGCGTTATTGCTGAAAATGTCAAATGTGTCTTTTATTTTGCAGAAAAAAACTACATGAACTTTTTGGCCAGCCCAATGTTATGAGCTTTGGGCCATGTATCCTGACTATTCCAAATACTGAAGCCTTGATCTGAAAAGACTTCATATTTTATGTGAAGTCCAGCACGTGTCCTAAATTTCACAAAATATGTAGAAACCACTAACAACTCTGGAACTCGATGGTGTGTGTGTTTCCTGGTGGGTCACTGTCCCCACTGGCTGTTGTCCTTTGCTAATGTCACAGTGAATATGTTTTTAAGTAGAAGTTGCCCTTTTTCTGAAAAGGGTTCATTTCACACATTTTCTTGAGGGCTTTTTGTATGGTCTTTGATGCTTCTGGGTTACTATCTCCTTCCGTCCTCTTGAGTTTTGAGTTTTTAACTACAGTTTGAAGACAGTGTGTTGATGATTCTTCAGTTTGGAGATTTTTTTTTTCTCACTTAATTGCCATTTTCCTGACTAAACACTAGTTAGTGTTCTGTGTCTCCCAGACTGAATGGCTTTGAGCTCCCTTCCTTTGGTGCTCCACACATACAGCAGCTCGTCTTGCATTCCTGTCTGAAGTTCAGTTGAAAAGAGACAGCTTGACAGTTCCCAGTAGGCTCACAGACAGCTCGGCCAGAGCAGGCGGGAAGGCTGCTGAAGACCTGCAGCCTAGGAGGCTTTGCACGTTTGTGTCTTCCCAGAGGGGCGAGAGCTGCAGACCCAAAGGGAAACAACTGAGCAATTTCAGCTGCTGTTGATGCCAAAGCTGCGTGGTTCATAGGAGGTGCTGGATTTGCCACTAAAGACGTTAAAAATCTGTTGATCTCAAGTCAAGTTTAAAGTTCAAAAGCTTACAATGATGCTCTTCAAGTTTCGCCTAAATGTTTATTGCCCTCAGCAGTTTCCTAAAATGTCCTAAGTCTAAAACATTCTTATTCTAAGGCAATGGTTCTCAGACCTGGTCCTGCTCTCAGGACCCCTTTACACTCTTTAAAATAATTGAAGACCCCGAGGAATTTTTCTTTATGTGTACTACATCTACCTTTTGAGGGATTACAGCTGAAAAATGGTGGTGTTTTTTTTTTTTTACTTTTTCATTCATTTTAAAATAATAAAACTATCTGATGTCAAAGAGGATATTTTTATGAAAAGTAACTATATTTTTAAAAATTTTGCCCTGGCTGGTGTAGCTCAGTGGATTGAGCGCTGGCCTGAGAAACAAAAGGTTGCTGGCTCGATTCCCAGTCAGGGCACATGCCTGGGTTGTGGGCCAGGTCCCCAGTGGGGGGCATGCAAGAGGCAACCACACATTGCTGTTTCTCTCTTTCACTTTCTCTCTCTTCTCCTCTCTCTCTGAAAATAAATAAATAAAATATTTAAAAGATAATTAAAATAGTAAATGTTTTTGCCCTGGCCAGTGTGGCTCAGTGGATTGAGCACCAGCCTGTGAACCTAAAGGTCACCAGTTCGATTCCCAGTCAGGGACATTCCTGGGTTGGAGGCCAGGTCCCTGGTTGAGGGTGTGCAGCCCCCAGCCTATGGTTGTTTCTTACCCGTCAGTTTTTCTTTCCCTCTCTCTCCATTCCTTCCCCTCTCTCTAAAAATAAATAAAATCTAAAGCAATAAAATAGGTTTTTCTGTGTGAGAAGAATGACACTTTCACATTGTCAAACATCTCTCTTAATGTCGGCCTTCCTGGAAGACAGCTGGACTCTCAGACCTGCATCTGCATTCATTCTCTTGTGAGCCCACAAGTCGCACAGCCTCTGGAAAAGTCCACCACACACTTGTGGGAAATTTTAGTGAAAAAGACAATTAACATTTTACCATTATCATGAAAATAATTTTGACTCCCTGGGGGCCTTGGAAATCCCCAAGCCACACTTTGAGAACCGCCATCCTGAGGCGACAAGCCTTCCAAGTTCAGCTTCAATGGACTATGAGCTTTTTTCTCTCCGGAGCAGGACCTTCCCTCCCCCATCTCTACCCTTCCATCTCAGCTCCTTTCCTTCCGCCTGAATAATGAGTGCTTTTTTTTATTTTTAAGATTTTATTACTTTATTGTTCAGTTACAGTTGTCTGTATTTCCCCTCTCCACTCCCCCACCCCCCCAACCAACCCCACCCCCCTCCCCCGCTCCCACCCTCCCCCTTGGTTTAAATGCTTTTTCTTCCTCTTTTTTTCTTCTTGCAGATCTAGTGGTGATTATTTCTTCAGTCCCAGTTTGCCTGAAATGTCACTTCACCTTCACTGAATGTCAATTTCCATATGCACTGAATTCTAGATTGGCAATTATTTTAAGATTTTTTTCTTTGTTTTTAAAAAAGATTTTATTTATTTATTTTTACAAAGAGGGAGAGGGAGGGAAAAAGAGAGGAAGAAAAACAGCAGCGTGTGGTTGCCTTTCACGTGCCCCCTGCTGGGGACCTGGCCTACAACCCAGGCGTGTGCCCTGACTGGGAATTGAACCAGCAACCCTTGGGTTCACAGGCCAACACTGAATTCACTGAGCCACACCAGCCAGGGCTGATTTTTTTTTCTTTTTCTTTAGTTTTCTGTGGTTTTATTTTGAGGCTTCGAGGTATTGATCTATTTTCATTCACCTGCCTGCTCGATTTCCATACAGCTTTTTTAATCTTTGGTGTGTTTTTTCCTTCATCACTTTTGTAAAATTCTTAGCCATTTTCTCTTCTAATAGTCCTGCCCATCCGTTTTCTTCTCAGACCCCAGTTATACACATGACGGACTTTCTTGCTGTGTCCTTTCTCTGAGCTCCTCTTCTGTCTGTGTGTTTCTGATCTTCTAACCTTTTTTACAACTCAGTCCTTCTTCAGCTGTCCAATCTGCTGCTAGCCACATCCAATTTCTATTTGTTTCTTTTTCAAATCAGGTAAGTGGTTTTCTTTTGTTCCCTTGTTAGCAATTTTCTGCTGAAATTTCCGGTCTTTTTTATTTATTTTTTTATTTTTAGACAGAGGGCAAGGGAGGGAGAGAGGGAACCATCAATGCGTGGTTGCCTCTCGCGCGCCCCCTACTGGGGAGCTGGCCCACAACTGAGGCGTGAGCCCTGACAGGGAGTCGAACCAGAAACCTTTGGGTTCGCCCACCAGCACTCAATCCACTGAGCCACCCCAGCCAGGGCACAGTTGTTTTAAAAGCTTGTATGTGCTAGGTCCAGTGTCTGGAGCCCCTGTGGAAGGTTTTTTATTGGTTATTGCGTAGAATTACTAGGCACGGAATAGATGCATTAAAATATGCAGAGCAAAGATGTTAACAATCCAAAGAGAAATGGCGAGAAACCCACAGAGACGGGGGACTCGATTTCTCGAGCTTTAGCTGAGCAAGTAAAGTCTGTCCCTTTTTCAGGCTGACCAACTCGTCAGCCTTGTCCAGGCCCTTCCCGGTTTCAACACTGAGAGTCCCCGTCCTGGACGAATTATGACGGTCTGTCAGTTTTTTGACACCCACCCAAGCCTGCGGCATCGGAGCGGCCGCTGGGGGGCGCTGTGGCTCGCAGCCGCGGCCTGGGAAGCGTTCCGGCTTTGGGGAGCCGCCGCTCCTTCCGCCTTCCCGGCAGGCCCTGCGCGGCGCCTGCGCATTCGGTGACCTTCCCGAATCGTTGGCTCCGCTGGTTGGGGCGACCTGAGCCGTTGGTCCTGCGACGAGGTGAGTGCAGGAATCGGCGCCCGGTGCTCGGCGCGGGCAGCCCGGACGGTGGGGGACGGGACGGTGGCCGGCGGAGGCTCGGGCCTGAGTGTACCCGCGGAGGCAGCCGGCGGCGAGCGGGACCCTCCCCAGCCCTACGGCAGCCCCACGTCAACCCCCGCTGACCTTGGGGCCCAGCCCCTCCCCGCGCGAGTTTTTCCGCCGCGGCCCCCGAAATTGGAGAAGCCGGTCCGGGGGTTAGGGTTAGTGGGCGACAGCCGCCCCCGTCCGTCTTTGATGAGGAGCGTCCTCGGCCGTGTGGGGTTCAGCCGCCAGCCGAAGTCACGCCGCCGCCAGTGAGGGGCCAGAGTACAAGCTGGAACCCCTACTCGCGTCTAGCTCCTTCCCCCCGAATCCCTAAAGTTCCCGCAACACACTTGTCTCCATGGGGGAGGGGAAACGGGACCAAAACGGGGTCGAACTCGGCCTGTGGGCCCCGGCCTGGGGCGCAAGGGGTCAGACGTTCCCTCCAGTGAGGTCAGGGAGTGGTTGGCTGTTCATGTGCCAAAACCTTTGCAGACTGAAGCAGACACGGTGGACACCCGATTGACCTTTGAATTGGATGGGCCTGCGGCGCTGTAAAACCCGCACACAGCACAGAGCCGTGAAATGTGGATGGGGAGAGGGGACTCGGGCGGGGAAAGTAGGGGCCTCACTTGATTAGACGTTGGAAACATGTCACTTGTCCAGCCCAGTATGGCAACTTTAGTTAGAAGGAAAGTTCCGGGGAAAGGTAGTGTTTGCTGTCTAGGGATAGCAGCCAGGATAACGAGGTGAGCGGATGATGCCAGGCCCCTGGTCCCGAGCAAAACGTCAGGACAGCGGGCGTGTCTTTGGTCCCTTCTCACCCACCTCCTCTGCACCCTCTAGCTCCGTGCCGGGCCTCGCTCGGGAGCACCCCCCAGGCCCCCCGTCCCCGCCCTCGCTGAGAGCCGCTTCTCTACGCCCTTCTGTTGTGATCAGATGTATTGCGGTCAGCTCCGTAAATGATCGCTCCGATTGTTTGCCGAGTTCTCACTCCACAACCAGGCACTAGGCTGGGTTCGATGTCTCCTCGAGTTTCACCAGGTGCCCAGGGGCGAGGAGGAGGCAGCCCTGTTTCACAGAAAGGAAAACTTCTGAAACGACAGCATCAGGGACTTGCCCAAGATCGAGAGCAGAGCAGGCAGACCTGGTTCCAACACAGGCTTCTGGCCCCTTGGTCCCCTGGAGCACCTCCCCCCCCACTCACTGCTAGGTGCGAGAAGGAGAGGCCTGCACTCGGTCCCTCTGAGCTGTTCCCTTCCCAGGCTTCCAGAGGCAGCCTCGGGTCCTGTTAGGAACCCCTCAGGCTCCTTCTCAAGGCAGGTTGTTGGTTTCTTGGAGCCTCATGCTGGCAGAGCATCTCGGTTCCAGTTCCATCTGAGGACAGGAACAGTGTGGGCTTCCGGGAAGAGGACAGGGCCGCCTCCTGCAAAGGTCAAGCTCCAGGCTCTCCTGGGAAGAGCTGGAAGCCAGGCCTGGGGGCTGATTCTCGAGGAGCAGGGGCTGAACACCTGGCGCGAGTAACCCATCTTCCTAACAGTCCTCTGAGGCAGGCCCTGTTTTTGGCCCTGTTTACAGGTGGAGAACCTGAGACAGTTTAACTTGGCTGGGGAGTAGAGGGGCTGGGGGCTGGGCAGTCCCCAGACCTTCTTCCCGAACCCCCCCCCCTCCGCGCGCACACACACGCGCGCGCGCCCACTCTGACCCGGGGGTCTCGGCGCACACGGGCCACCACCTACTGCAGGCTCAGGTCACCGCTGCTGAACGAGCAAGCAGTGATGGCAGGGCCCGGACTTCCGTGGTCAGGGACCAGAGCTCACGAAAGGGAGCCCGGTTCAGGCAGCCTGAGGGGAGAGGTGACAGGGAGGCGGAGTGGGGGTGAGGCTGCGTCACCAAGGAAGCAAAGGGGCGTTTTCATGCAAGATGGGAAGGCTGTGGGGTGATTCCTGACAGCGATTGGCATGGCTGTAGGCGTTAGACTGGGTGCTCCAAGCTCATGGAGGTGAGAGTGGGTGTGTCACACTTGGAGTTTGTAGTAAGTCAGGAACGTGAAAAAGCATTACTTTGAGATCTGCACGTAAAGGAGAACTGTGTATGTACAGAAATTGACGGCTTTTACTGATAAGTTCAGTAACTGGTTAAGTATTTTTATTTGTGAAATAAGTCATGTGATACCTGCAGCTCTTAGGACGTGCCTTGTTGTCTCAAGCTGCTTTGTACTCAGCAGCAGACTCGTAGACCGAGACACGCGTGAAGCTTGGCGACTGTAGTTAACAGCCTGCACTGATTGTGTCACCGAGAGAAAGGCGGTAGGGTGGCTGGCGTGTTGATTAGCCACGTGGGGAGAGCCTTTCATAGTGTGCACCTGTCCGAAGTCCCCACCACAGTATACACGTTGACTATGGCACACTCATACACATAGTTGAACCTTAGGAGGGCTGAAGTTTAAAGCAGCACCCGAGGGGCAGCCAACCACTGCACCCGAGCCTGCGCGTCGGGCCCACAGGGAACCCCACGCCCTGGCCATGCCCTTTTCCAGCTTACATGCCGTGAGGATGCTCCTTAGCAGGATGGTGCAGGCATACAAGGTCTCAGCTTAAAACCTGTAAAAGTGGAGGGTAGCCCTTGGAGGGACATTCGATGGCACTGCAGGGTGGCGCAAGCTCAAGCAGTGAGAAGTGACTGACTGAGTGCTGCGGTGGCCAGGTCGCCAAGGTCAGGGCATCAAGGGGAGGGTGGCGCTTGCAGAGCCACAAGCAGGGGCCCCTGCGTGGGTGTAGGTGTCGGGGGCTCGTCTGGCATCAGCAGGTCCCTCACGTGCGGTCGGGGGAGACAGCCTGAGCTTAATAAAGAGAGGGAAGTCCCTGCCAGTGCAGCTAAAAACCACGCTCGTGGTGACATTTGTCACTCTGTGCCTTTGCAGATGTTTCAGAGCCTCATAAAAAACGTCTGGATCCCCATGAAGCCCTACTACACCCAGGTTTACCAGGAGATCTGGGTGGGGATGGGGCTGATGAGCTTCATCGTTTACAAAATCAGGAGCGCTGGTAAGTCTCCATGCTGGACCCACTGGAGGTCAGGAAGCGAGTGCCTTTCAGAAGTGCGCACTGTGAAGGACATGGTTCTTAGCTGGGCATGACTGTCAGCAGGCCAGTGGGCCTCACTAAGATGGGGGACGGGGGGCACACATCAGCCCTGAGGCATTAGGGGACCGTTGGGGAAGTTTGAGGGAGACCAGGGTATCAGGGAATTGTGACTTTTCTTCAGTGTGACCGTGGTTATTTCGAATGCGCAGCAGCTGTGCCTCGTTTTAAGAAATGCAGACTAGACTCTTCGTTGGGGGGGGTCACGGTATGCAGTGTTTCATCGTCCCCCGCCGTGCTGGACGTTGGAAATGCTCGTGTTAAAGGTTGCAGCAGGGTGGCCATTTGGTTCTCAGTGGAGCAGAGAGGGCCCAATCATGCATTAATAAGCGATTGGTCAAAAAGAGGAGAGAAAGGAGAAAACTTTGCGTTGCAACGCTGGAGTTTGGGGTGTGGTGGGGAGCAGAGGGCCGTGCAGATGTGGGGAAACTGTTCAGCGCTCACGGGACGTCGGGGTAGAAATTTTACTTCTCGGCCGTGGGACGTAGGAAGGCCTGTTCCCTGAGAACTCCTGCAGCGGGCACGGCACAGGCTGGAGCTTCCCTGCCAGGAGCTGACTTCCATGGTGAGCTGTCCGAGGGCTTTTTGTACAGCGCTGATGTGACCAGTTTTCCTTTCTTTGTATTTTAGATAAAAGAAGTAAAGCCTTGAAAGGTAAGAGTTTTGCTTTTTAAGTGGGTGGGGAAGGGAAACACCATCACCCGATGCAGGACAGGGTGTGTCAGTGCCTGAACGGACGCCCACTCGTCATTCAGTAAATGCCCTGGGCTGGCCAACAGGTCCGTCGCGTCCTTTCCACACGATGGCTCTAGTGACACCTGCATTCACAACAATTCTGTTAGACTGTGCTGTGACAGCTGTCATAGCAGCGTGCATTTAAAAAAACATCACCCTGGCTGGTGTGGCTCAGTGGACTGAGTGCCGGCCTGCAAACCACAGGGTCACAGGTTCGATTCCCAGTCAGGGCACATGCCTGGGTTGCGGGCCAGGTCCCCACATGGGGGTGCACAAGAGGCAACCAGTTGATCAATGTTTCTCTCCTTCTTTCTCCTTCTCTTCCCTTCTCTCTAAAAAACCAAAACCAAAAACTTACCAAAATTGGTGAGTTTTTGTGTAGCCATTTTAATATTAAAGATGGAAGAAGATATGCAACATTTTCAATGTTATGTTTTATTATTTGAAGAAAGGTAAAAACAGCTGAAACACAAAAATGTTTTCAGTGTGTGGAGAAGGTGCTGTGACTGACTGAACATGTCAGAAGTGGTTTGCGAAGTTTCTTGGTACTTTTGACATTTTGGCCAAAGTCCTTGCCGTGGGGCTGCCTTATGCACTGGAAGGTGTTCAGCAGCACCCCAGCCTCTACCCACTAGAAGCCAATAGCGGGAGAGAGCCGACATACTCAAAACATACAAATCAGTAAAGTTAATAGTGAAAGTGAAAAATGTGTCTCTTTTTTGATGGAAAAAACATAACGGGCTTTTTGGCCAACCCAATAGAAGGCGCAATGGGGATATTCTGAGCGTGAAGTTCTTCTTCTTCTGGCCTGAACGTTAAAAGCCACTGCTCACCCCCGTGGGCCAAGTGGGAGCCCAGCTTGCAGGCGTGGTGGAGACTGGGCCAGTCAGGCAGCGAGGCCACGGGCGGGACAGCCCAAGGTGGCGGTGGAGGCACTGCAGTGTGCAGTGTGCACGCAGCCCTGGGCAGCCCTTCACCTTGTCCCCAGGGGACAGGGAGGCTTTGCCTAAGCCCAGTACACCTAGAGCTGCTCCTCCCTTTGGGAGGTGGCCTTTCCCCGCCCCTCCCCCTGGGTGCTCGCCTGCTGTTGAGCTGCACACCTGTGCAGACCCCACAGACCCTTCAGCTCCTGGCGACCCGGCTGGAGGCAGCTCTCTGTACTTCAGGCCAGTGAATGCAGCTTCCACTCCGGGCCCTGCTGAAGTTCACACGGCGACCTGGCTCTGCTGGTCTGTCCTAAGCCGGATCTCTGTTCGCTTCTTTCCAAAGGTTCAAGTCCCGCGCCTGCTCACGGTCACCACTAAGCAGCTGAACCCGGCGCACCGCGGGTGGAGCATCGCCGGGCTGTGCGTCGCAGCTCTGATGGATGGGGACACAGGGCACACTGTGTTGTAGAAGTACCGTTTCCTTGCTGACCTGAATAAACACACCTGTGAGACACCCTGGCCTGCTCGGTGTTCCTCCCGCCGCTCCCATGTGCCATCGGACCCTGAGGTGCCCTTGTGCGCAGCAGGTGCGATCAGACTCTCGCCAGGCCGGCCTGCCCTTAGGAAACCCAAGGAACTGGGGAGTCAACGTGTTGGTACCGTAGCAGCTGGGGGTCAGATGTAGGCACTCACCCATTGGATGTTCAGTATGAATAAATATTTTTATATGGGGGATTCTCCTACTTGCCCTTGTGACCTCTGAGCCTCCGATTTCTCTTTGGAAAGT
Source organism: Macrotus californicus (assembly GCA_007922815.1). NCBI lineage: Eukaryota > Metazoa > Chordata > Mammalia > Chiroptera > Phyllostomidae > Macrotus > Macrotus californicus. The sequence goes on from VMDR010000147.1 coordinate 321,495, forward strand.
GGAGATGATGACACATAAGTTCTAACTTGGGGTCATGAAGACAGTGAGGGAGGCGTGGAGAAGTACGGTGTTTCAGCTGACGCACTTTCGAGACAGGCCACCCAGACCCCGCGGTGGGGGGCGCACGCTCCAGGAGACTTCCTCGGGAAGTCACTTGTGAAGCAAGTCCGTGACATTACAAAATCGATGATAGTCCCCTAGTTTGGCTAACACCAAATGATACTGCGTGATACTTATCTGCAGCCGAAGCGACGACCAGACCCCTAGAAATGCGTCTTAAAAACCATTCCAAGCAGTAAGCTTGCCAGCAACTCCAGTTTGAAATCTGGTTCTTTTTGGGTCAGTGCAGATCTGGCTACATCACTTCCCCTGGTTCTCCTGTGTGTCTCCAGCATGTCGTGTCAGGCTGCCCTGTGGCCAGTGTCTGTCTGATGACCGCTACTTCCTGTGGGTGTCTGGGCCTCTGCTTTGTTTGTGGAGTGGGGTCACACGTGCCTCACGGCTGCCTCGTGCACTTGGCTCAAGGAGAACTCGGCCGGAAGGCACTGGGCAGCCTCGGGATGCTGCTAGAGGTGGGGAGGGTCCATCCTGGTGGGACTCACATCTTCTCCAGCAGGTGTTTGTGTGGCCTCCAGGGGGTAAGTGGGCCCTTCGGTTCAGAAAGACCCTGTCTCAGAAATTACTCACCAGGGCCATCTGGTCTCAAGCCTGAGCTTATGTTAGCGTCACGTGGGGGCCAGTAATGTGCTGGAGGGCCCAGCCCTGCCTGCTCCTGGTCTGGGCAGCTCCCAAAACACCGTCTTCCTCAGGGACGCCACCTGGGAAACCACTGATCCGTTCGGAAGACAGCACCCACCAGGGCCCTCAGGCATACTCCACGGCTCCCTGGGGCGCCCCGGACACCAGGTCTGTATATCACGTTAAGTTAGTTCTAAGAACCAAGCAAGGTGGACCTACAGGCCCAGGTATGGAGAAGGAAACTGAAGCAGAGGGGCGGGGACATGCCAAAGGTCACCTAGCCAGGGCTGGGCCTGGGCCTTGGGCTCCGGGATACCCAGTCAATTCTAGAAGCACAGACAGGCAGGGTCACAGATCGAGCTAGCTCTAGGAAGAGCTGTCAACACCGTAGCAGAGACAAATGTCATGCTGTCTGCCATTGCTACTTGTCGGACCGTGAGAATCGCCGGTCCCTTCGTTCTGTGGCTCTGTTGGAGCCGCTCAGGCGCTGCTGCGAGTGCCCTGGTCGGAAAGCGCGCGCTCGCGTTCACGTGGTGGTCCTCACCGCCCTGCGCCGCCGGGAGGATGTGGGAGGTTAGGGTTACCTTGGGCGGAGGCGGCGGTGAGCTGAGCGTTCACATTCGTGAGTGTTCGCTTACTCTGCTCTCCGGCGGAGACCGCCCCCCGTCCCCGCGCTGCGCAGCAGTGAGCAGGCGAAGGCTGGGGTCTGCGTTGCCAAGCAGCCGCGGGGGTCAGGCTTGCACGGAACATGGGGGTTTCGCTACAGCGACGTCTGTGAAACAGCCACTTGCGCTCAGTGTTGAGGAGCGTGTTCTTTCGAGAGCAGAGACTGCTGACTTAAAAATGCGTGTGCAGGGAGTTGCAGAGACGGTCAACAGCAAGTTTCTGAACTCTCACGCGCGAAGATGTGTCCGGAGAAGTTTACTCCTAACTCCGGTCGGCCTCGCCTCCTGTGAGACCGGAAGAGCTGCGGGCCCTCCTCGTTTCTGAGAGCGGAGCCAGGGCGGTGTTCGTGGCTTCTCAGCAGAGGCTAAACTCCCTAATTCAGGACTCTTCTCGCTGTGACTTCAGACATAATGAGACCTGTCGCTGTAAAAGACACCGCCTGGAAGCCCCGCGGAACAGCGCAGACTCAGAGCTGCGCGCCCCGTGCGGGTAGCGGCAGGAGGATCGAGGTCCTCAGGAGACCACGGGCAGCAAAGCCAGGGCCACGCAGCCGGCAGTCCTGGGGAGACATGCGGGCCGCACGGTGGCTGGCCGGCTGGCTGTCGGTGCTCCTCGTCACCGGGCCCTGCTGAGCCCCCTTGACCTCGTTCGCTGGTTCTTCCTACTGGGTTTGGGTTTGGCTGGTCTTACTTCATCTTGGAAAACAGTCTCGTGAGACATAGCTGATGGCAGTGATAGGGAGGGTTAGAACCAAGGGAAGTGGCCCTGGAAGGGGACAGAAGGGCTGGTGTGCCGGCCCCAGGAGCATGCCCCCGTGGATTTATTGCCTGTGGATTCGTTCAGTTGTCCTCTGGGTAAATAAAAACTGCTCCAGTAAAAATGCTATGGTCCCAGACTGGTAGCTTGGTTGGAGCATCCTCCCAGTACCCCAAGGCTGCGGGTTCGATCCCCAGTCAGGGCATGTCCAAGCATCAACCAGTGAGCGCGAATCCACGCTTCTCTCGCCCTGCGCCCCCCTCTCTAAGTAAGTAAGCGAAGGTGCCTCTCCCCCACCGTGGACCGGCCGCCTGTTGAGGGACGCTTAGCTGAGACCGCAGCTCCCTCCGGAAGGTGGAGCAGTCTGCTGGCTGCCAGCATCGGTTGTAGGTAGTGACACAGGGCAGCTGGAGGACGTCAAAGATGGACCCGCCCCCAGAAGTCGTCCAGGTATGCGCCCAGCCTGGAGAAGCTGTGCCAAGTGCTTCCTCTTCAGGCCCCCAGTTCCTCGGGGCTTTGGGAACCAGCAGGGCGCCTCCTGGGTGGCCTGTAGGTGGTGCCAGTGTGACAGCTTGAACGTGGTGACTGCCTGGAACTGGGGTGCTGGGGACAGAGGGGACGCCGTTCAAAGGAGCACCTGAGGGGGGTGCTGCAGCAGCCAAGAGGGGCCCTTAACCTCACCTGCAGGTGGGAAGTCGAGCAGGCTTGTCCTAAAACTGCACATTCCTCCCATCCTGGCCTCGTGGTCCCAGGAGGGAAGAGAGCAGGGCCCGGCCTTCTGAGGGTGTGACTTTAAACCCTGTGCTTTAACTCAGCTCATGGGAGCCTTCTTGTCACTGTGTCCCAGGAGTGCCTGTGCCCCAGTCAGAGACCCTGGAGGGTGTGGCTCCTGCCACCCCCAGCCAGCAGGTCCCAGACACCCTGTGCCAGGCCCTGGTTCGCTCACACCCACTGGACCTGCCCCCACCCTGTGAGCCCCTGCTGACGCCCATTTCACAGATAAGAAGTGGGGGCCCAGACAGGAGAACTAGCTGGGGACCAAACAAGCTAGTTAATGGAGAGCCAGCATTTGACATCCGATCCTCTGCTTTGGAGCGGGAGCCCCGAGGTAGGAACGGGCAGTGCAGGCAGCGGGCACAGCCCCTCCCCTCCGGAGCAGAGTCCGAGGACAGGCTGTGTCCCCACAGCGTGGGCAGCACACACTGCAGGGGCACCTGTGTCCATCTCCCCCAGTCACTTCCTCAGCTCGCCACCACACCTGCCTTGCCAGCACCTCCCTCAGGTGAGTTGACACCCACAACCCGTGGCTCAGGCACATCACGGTAGGCCTAGCAGGGTGCTGGAGTATCCAGGGGTCCGGCGGGAGGCCCGGCGCCACCCCACAAAGGGCCAACTGTGGGGACGGCCTTGCCGCAGTGCACAATGGCAGGCAGGCGCCCTGACTGAAGAGCAGGCTGCCTCTCCTTTGAAAGGGGGCAGACGGGACCCTTGTGTCTATATTTCGCTTCCAGGCTGAAACCAAGCGGCTCTTCCAGTGAAACCAGCCCCATGGCCTCCTGGGGACCCACCCAGGGGCCTGAGCAGCAGCAGAGTCCACCCTGTGTGTGGAGGTGCCACTGGCTCCCGAGAGTCTGCCTGCCATCAGAGGCAAGGTCCCCCAGGCCCTGGGTCCCCTGCCCCTTCCAAGACCCCCTTACCACAGGACAGCTCTACCCTACCTGCAGAAGAAAGCAGGGGCTCAGCTCACAGCACAGACCCTTCCAAAGCCCAAGCACCATCCAGCCAGGGTAGTCAGTCCCAGACGCAGTTCCATCCGAGGGCAAAGCTTTGCTCGCCTAATCCCAGCTGAACCCGACGTGGTGCCCAAAGTGGGGTCCGGGGCCACAGCACCTGCTGTGGGGCAGGGCCCAGGGCCTGTGCTTTCAGGAGATTCTGATCACACCCAAGTTCAGGACCCACTGGCCTGGAAGAGCCTGCCTTTCAAAGGAGGCCTGGAGCGAGCCTTCTGCAAAACCATCAGCTCCCACAGCTCCACCGTCAGTGAGTCAGTGGGCACAGCAGGTGTCCCTCACACACAGTTGCCTCCTTCAAAGAAAAATGCCTCCACGCTTCCCAAGGAAACTGCTTGGGAACTTGCCTCCTGCCCCAGGCCCCTGACTAGGGCTGGGAGCATTAGAGGAGCCCCACCCCCACCAGTGCCCGAGATCACAGCAGGGAGGCCTGGGTTCAGTGTCAGCCGCCTAGGGGTCCAGCCAGCAGGCTGGGCTTGCCCACTGTTCTCCAGCCTGAATTGGGCATCAAGCTGGGGGCCTCAAGGTCCTGCCTTTCTTCCTCTCCAGGCAGGCTCCATTCCAATCCACAGTTGTGATCAAATGTGTGCATGAACAAAGATGGAGCTCATACCAGCTCTGAGGAGGACACCCCTACCCCTGTGCCTCTCCCAGGTGGGCTGTCCCCACAGTCACCAGGCCCCTCGCACAGGGAGGGGGGTTGTCACTCTCTTTAGGAGCCAGCCTTGCCCCCACCACTGCTCACCTGCCTGCCAACCAGCAGCCAGGCCCCGGCATCCCAGCCCATGTGCCAAGTGCTGGCCTCTGTTTACCAGGAGGCAGACATCTGACCCACACGAGACTCGTCACGCAGAGCCACCGTTGTCTCTTGCAAGTGACCTCCCCGACTCCACTGTGGCCCCTCCTGTCTCCAGCTCTGCCTGTGCGCTGCAGCAGGCTGGAGGGAGAGTGCACCCCAGTCCCACAGACATCCGTCCTGAGGTGTTCCCACCTGGCTCGTCCACTCACGTCAGCCCGGGCAGGACAGTCCTCTTGGAGCCCAGAACTGGGTCTGAGAGAGGGAGGCTCTCTGCGTCCCTCCGGGCCCCTCTGCCAGCATTTCCTCTCCCTGGTGCCTGTTCCCTTGCCCCTGCCCCACTATCTCCTCCCTCCAGTCACAATGCCCCGTGGGACCCCTGCACTACCCATATCTCCCACATGATGTTTAGCCATACTACCCTCCTGCCACAGCCACCTCTCTCTCCTCTATTCTGGTCCAAGTTCCGGAGGGGACATGGATCAGCCCAGCTGGCTGTCTGCAGCCAGCTGTAGGTCAAGGCCAGCCTGTACATGAGCTGCCAGTGGGCCAGGTGTCCACCCTTGACCCATGGGCGGGACCAGAGGGGGCTGTGGAGCCGATTTTCCTTCACGAACACTCTGACCATATCCTGCCTTCACTGAAGTCGCAAGTGGGTTTTAAATTTCGACTTGTAAAGCCCCAAGTACATGAAGTTTTATTTAGTCTTACAGGTGGGCGCAGCAGGGTCTGTCAGCCCAGCGACCCTGACCTGGAAGTGCAGGTCTCCGGGCAGTTGTCGTGCCTGTGCGCTGGCGCCAGCGCGTGGGCAGCCGCCGGCCCCTTCCCCAGCGGGAGCCCGGCCCTCGCGCGCACCGGGAGAACTGAACAGACAGGTTCCCGCCGCCCAGGGAACAGCCGTGAGCCGCCAGTGTCGCTCCGCAAAGCGGGGCTGGGGAGGGGGCCCAGGACCCTCAGTTCCAGAAACCGCAACGCCAGCTTCTCCTTGACTGACACGACACGGGAGGTGGATGCACACCTGGCGGTGGGGGCGCCTTTATTCCGGGAAAGAGCTCAGGGGAGCTCGGAGGCCGGATCAGGTCGCCTGTTAAAGGGTAACTTACACTCCGCATTACACCCGCTCCGGGAGTAAATACCCGGGGGAAGCGCCTGTTTTAACCGGTGGACAAAGCGCCCTTTGTGGCGGACTCCTCCCGCCCCAGCCTCTCCCTCGCCAGGGCCGGCCGGGCGCAGTCCCCGGGGCCCTGCAGCCGCGGGGGTGGGCGTCCGGGGGGGTCTCCTCGCTCCCAGGGGCATCAGGCCCCAGTGTCGCGGCCTCCCCGCGGGCGCGGCCGTGGCGCAGGGCCTCCTGCAGGGGGTGCCACAGGCCCGCGGGCTCGGAGCGCACCGGTCCCTACCAACCGCCCCACCTTGAAACACCTCCCACTCAGATGGCTTTCCCGGGTCCCAGCTGGGTGGCTGACTTAAATTCCGGGGCGTGGGAGTGTGGCACTCGGACTTAAACAAACAAACAAACAAACCAATAAAAAATGTCCTCAGGTTGATTCAAAACGGCCTGCGAAGGAGGAACTTCGTGGGCGCTGGCTGATCCCTGGAGCACGCAAGCGGAGGGCGGAGGTCCTGCATCCGCCGGGTCGACCTCTGCGAAGAGGCTGACGTGGGAAACAGGAGTGTGTTTGACGTCATGCGAGATCAGATGCTCCCCACTCTCGAGACTGCGCCCCGCAGCCAGGATGAGAACCCCAACAGTGAGCCCCGTGGGACTCGGGCCGGGGCTCTGGCCCGCCGCAGGCTCGGAAAGCAGGTGCGCCCCTGCCCCCCAGAACAACAGCTGCACCCAGCAGCACTGGTGGCTTCCGTCTGATCCAGGTGACACCGCACAGGTCACAAAGCCTGTCCAGGCCGGCAGAGCAGGAGGGCCAAGGGCGCACGCAGACCAGCTCTGCGGCCCTGCGAGGTCTGAGACTCCGTGGCAGGCAGGGCAGAACCTGCTGGCAGTGGTGCCGTTTCACTGCAGGGCACACGTGGCCTTGTGAACAAGTCATTGGCCTCCCAGGAGATGGGCACAAAGCAATCAGGTGGGGCCCAGCCCTGGGGAAACCGAGCCAAGGGCACTGGCACGGGAACACACGCCCAGGCCACACCCTCCCTGCTCTCACCTCCGGCCCCACCCCCCACCCGGGGGCCTGCCTTGGCTTCTCAGCCAAAGCCTGGGAGGTATGTCAACTGAGGCTCATCTGGGAAGAATGGGACAAGGCCCATGAACCGGCAGGTGCCCCTAAGCTTCTGGTGGCTCGGTGACTTCCCACCAGCCTGTGGATGGGCCAGCAGTGAGTCAGGAGGAAACAGCAAGAAGGCTGAAGGCGACTTCCTCTGTGCTTCCTCCTCCTGAGGAAACTGCCCTAATTAGGGCCTTCTGGGATGCACAGCCAGTCACATACCCTGAGCCTGCCTAGGTGGGCTGGCCTTTCCCACAAGTGCCTCACTGTGACCCAAGTCCTAGGGGACAGTGCCCGGCAGAAGCCGCCCACAGCAGGAGTCACAGCGAGAACTGCTGCTATCTGGGGGGGGGGGGGAGGGAGCAGGGCCTGGCCCTGCACCTGGGCCCACCTGGCACCCAAGCAGGCTCAGACCCTATATTGGAAGGCAGGGCCCGCTTAGTCTGGTCAACCCCCAGCCCAGACCACCCAGGCCACCGAGGATCAGAGTCGGGGCCTGGAGGAAGACAGTGTACGCTGGACAGTGCCTGCGTGATCCCTCAGCGTCTAGCTGGAGCACTCGGCAAACTCTGGAATTACAGCCAAATCACTGAGGTCCCAAAGGCCCCAATCTCCTCCCTCCGGCATCTGAACTCTGGCCTTGGTCCCCCTTCTGCCACACCCTCGCCAGTCACACTTTCCCCCCTCCATCCTGCCAGACCCTGACCCTCCTCCAGACAGAACCAAGGTAGAGTCACGTGACCTCTCTGAGCTGCTATTTCCTCATCTATAAGATGAACCTGCTGGCCACCTCCCTACAGGTCATAAAGTGGAGTCTCCACATCCTGATGGGGGAGGAGGCAAGATCTCCAAGATTCATTTTGCTTAAGGGGAACAGCAACTTATGGTCCACAGAGTAATCCCACCTGGGTTTGAAGACAAAACTCAGACCGTGTGGTGACCCAGGCACGGGCCAGCGTGTGAGCAAGGCACAGATGTCCAGCAAAAGCCCATTGAGACAGAGCGGCGAGCCCACCGAGTGGACAAGGCAAAAGGGGGTTGATCGAGGTGGGCTCAGATTTTATTGGTAATGCTTTAATTTTTGTGGGACTGCGTTCAAGAATTACTGTATTACTTCAAATAAATAAAATTGTCTTTCTTTTTTCTTTTGTCTTTATTTTTGGAGAGAGGGAAAAGGAGAGAGAGAGAAACATCAGTGTATGGTTGCCTCTCACCCACCCCCAACCGGGGACCTGGCCCACAACCCAGGGATGTGCCCTGACCAGGAATCGAACCAGTGACCCTTCAGCACTCGGGCTGGTGCTCAGTCCACTGAGTCACACCAGCCAGGACCAAATAAATAAAATTTTAAATTACACCCTTCTTGCAAGGGTGTGGGAGAGTTACACCCTAAGAGCCTAGTGCAGCCCCACCCTCCTGCCCCTGCTCCTCTGAACCTGTCAGCCCCCTCCATTCAAGGAACGCTCTCCCATCCAGGTCATTTATTCATTCGACAAGCATGCGCTGCTGCCTCCTCCATGACGGCCTCAGGCTGGACTGTGGGTCAGAGGCGGCAGACACTGCAGCAGGCTGGACTGGAAGGGGGACGTCACACCCAGCCTGGCCTCAACAAGCATCTCCTAAGTGTTTGAAGGTGCTGGAAAATCCAGCACTAGTGTTTTTCATGCCAAACAGCCATGGATGTTTTCTTAATTAATTAACCAAACAAAAACACACAGTGAACCTGGTCCCCAGCACCATGAAGTAACAGAAAACAGGTATCTTGGGCTCTGTCCAGCATCTGCAATGCCCTTTCTCGGAGCTTCAAACTAGAGACCCCCCCAGCAGCCCCCCAGGCCCCCAGGGTTGATGGCAGCACCCACCAATGTTCCGCACTGCTCCCCCTTCTCAGCACCCAGGTCCTTTCTCAGCACCCAGACACGAGCCCAAGGGCCCAGCTCCCCCCAGGAGTTCTGAGAGTCCCTCAGCTCAGGTGGCCTTGGCCTGAACACCAAGGCCTGAGAGAGGTGTGTGCCAGGCCTGGTGGAATGCTGTCTCCAGGAGGGCACCAGGAAAAAACAAGTGCCAAGGTCAGCCTTCCGGGAGGTCACACCTGCTGCCCGGTGACTGCTGGGCTCTGGGAGCCCCTGCTCCCTGGTGGGCAGCAGCATCCTGTCCATAGGGTCAAGGCCTGGAGAGCCACGTGTGGGCTGGGAGCTAGGCATGGTGCTGTGAGGGGCAAGAGAGGAAGCTTCCCTGGCAGGCAGGAGGGGGTGGGCACGGGACAGGAGGCGCCCAGGACCAGGGAAGTCCCCTGGCACACAGCGGGGCTCCAGTGTCCTGGCCGAGGCCTGACCAGGAAAAGAAAGAGCAGGAGCCCTGGAAGGTGGGAAGGACCCGGCCTTCACGCGCGACCTCGCTCTGGGCCAGACACTCCCAGAGTCGTGGCGGACGTTCTGGACTTTCGGCCGCTCAGACTCCTTTTGACGGGTCTGGGGGAGACGTGGCTCCCGGGCGGGCGAGGAGCCTCCATCACCACCCCGCGAGGCGCTGTGCTGTGCTGGGCCCTGGGCCAGGCCCCAAGCTCGGCGCTCCCGCAGGACACAGGCCAGGAAGGGCGGCCCCCGCGAGCAGGCCAAGGTCTCTCTCGAAGGTGCGTGCTCCGAACCTGCGCCACCCGCTCGCGGTCACAGCCCTTGCGCACAGGCCCACGCTCCGCGCAGCCTCAGTTCATCTTCGCAGCAAACAGCTCGTGAGGCGGGATGGTCTTCAAACCCGCTTTCCAGACGTGGAGCGGAGGCTCCGGGCGGGAAAGGAAACCATCCCAGGGCGCAGCCAGTGCGCGGCAGACCCCGGATTCAGACCAGAACCCTTGCTCTCGCACCGCCGGGAGGCATGGGCGTGCTGCCAGCCCCCGCAGCTGCTGACCGCCTGCCTGGCCCCGCTGGCCACAGGGCTCCTGCTGTCCGAGGTCGGCAGGCTCACATCAGACTCAGCCACTTAGTAATGTGTGACTTGGAACGCATGAGCTTTGCCCCAGGCCTCAGTTTACTTGTCTGTAAAACGAGGTTGTAATGTCACAGCAGCAGCTGATGGCGAGACTGCAGGGGCATGAACTTGGGTGACCCGTGTTCCTCACGGGGGTGGGGGAGGCGCTCAGCCCCAAATCAGGGCCACAGAGCTGTGGCAGCGGGAGTCCCCCCGAGGCTTCCACCAGCCGCCCATGCGTCCCGGGGGAGTCTTGTGTCCATGCCCACCCGCTCTCAGCCCCCACAGCAGCTGCTGCCTCACCAGTAGGGTGTGGAAAACACCCGTGTTTTTGGTCAGATTTAGGATGGAGAGGCCAGGATGCAGACTCCGCCTGCCAGCCAGCAGCAGCCCTGCCCCCCTGGGATGTGTCCCCAGGGATGTTGACTAAATCCTTTTTGTCGCCTGCTGCTGATGCTGATGAACTGCTATGGGGCGCCATCACCTCCCCTCCAGGAACCCAGCTAATTGTGCCGCCCACTCGGTGCTCAAAGGTCTCATCCCCAGCACTACCCGCTTGGTCATCAGAACATAACAACAGTACAGAGTGGTGGTTACCGAATAGTCGGGGGTGGAAAATGCAGCACAGGGAATGGAGCAGCCAAAGAACTTTCGCGAGTGACCCATGGACATGGACAATGGTGTGGGGATGGCCTGAGGAAGGGGGGAGAGTGGTCTGGGTGGAGGGGGACAAAGGGGGAAAAATTGGGACAACTGTGATAGTAGAATCAATAAAATATAATTTAAATTAGAAAAAAGAAAGAAAGAAAAAAGAAAACAGCAGAGTGAGAAGTCAGGGAGGGACTTCGGAGGGCCTTCTGCCTGCCCAGCGATGGGTACCAGTGCCACCAGCAGGTGGCCAGGCCTGGAGGAGCCGCTGAGCCGCAGGGTGGCCCAGTCCCCGCCTGCTGACCCCTAGCTGGCCGCTGTGCGGGTGCTCTCAACATCCTGAGCCACTCGGCCCCTCTGCCCTGCGGCCGAGGCCCAGGCTGTGTGGAGGCCCAGGTGGTCAGGCCTGCTTCTGGCGCTGCCCTGCTGGGGGTGGGGAGGGGGCACTGAGCTGCACTTCTGACTGGGTCCCAGGCTGAAGGCCACTGGGCCTTGCTTGCCCCATGAACATAGAGAAGCTTGCAGGGCCAGGGCCAGGTGTGGGGGTGAGGCGCCCAGAGCACCACTTTGGGGGGCGCTCACGCCAAGGACCCACGTGCCCAGCTCCTCCAGTATGGGCTGACTTGCAGTTGAGGCCTCTGTGAGGGCGGCTCTGGGCACAGGCCACCTCCTGCCCCCCAGGGCCCTGCCCTCCTGCTCTGGTCCCCAACAGCCTGGATGGCACATGGCCTCTGGTGGAGCTCAGGTGGGGACCCCCTGCCCCTGCAGGTCCGATCACCCTGGCTGTGAGGTTACTCTCACTCTCGCGGCTTCTCAGAGACAGTCTGGTCGTAACTCACTTCCTCCTGCCCCTGTGACACATTGTGCCCAACTCACCTTCAGCTGGGTGTGGCTGGAAGATGACCAGCGATGTGGGGACCCAAGGTCAGGAGGGAAACAGGGTGGGGGATGGCCTACAGGAGCTGAGGTGCCACAGCCCTGGAGAGGAGCCCTGACACCTGTGCTTCGTAGAGGAGCCCTGACACCAGTGCTCAGGGGTCAGGGCAGGGCCTGGGGTTCCACATGGCTGAGGGCACAGGCTCTGGGGGCCCCGACTGCCCCAAGAGAGCATGGGAGAAGCAGGAGGCAGGCCTCTGGAGGGCACCCAGCTCCTTCCGGCTGTACCAGCCAGCACTCAGGGCCAAGACCGGAGAGTCTGGGTTCCTCCCTAAAAGCACAGCACCTGCTCACCCTCATGCCTTCCATGGAACCTGTGTGGGAAAGGTTAGAAGTCAGAGGCAGCTTGCAAGGGGGTCAGCCAGTCTGGGCCATACGGTGGGCAGAGGTGGGGATGGCACCACATCACTAGTCAGATGGTGGCAGGGAGCCTCGTGAGCCCCAGCCTCACGACAGCCCTGAAAGGTGCTGCCGTCACGGGGCTAGGGGCTCAGTTGTTCAGAAAGGAGCTCAAGCTCTTCCAGTTGGAGAGGTTGCGGGAGGCCCCAACCCCTTCTCCCCAAACGCTGATTCCCAGCCCCGCTCCCCTGTGCATCCGTGGGGCCGGCCACTGGAGGGAACTGTGCGGCCTGGCTCTGCCTTGTGGGGCCCTGGCCAGCCACCCCTGTGAGTCACAATGTGCCCACTACAGTGTCCAGCCCAGAAGGCCTTGGTGGCCCCATCTGTGTCCACGCTGGTACTGAGGGCCCAGGAGGAGGCCAGGAAGTGTGAGGAAGGGGGCCCCAGCAGGCAGGCACGCAGCCTGATGCTTGGCACGCCCAGTCCAGCCTCCGGAAGGCTCCAGGCCTGCCCGGACTGGCTGGAGCGTCTATTTTTACATCCACACTTCCCGCCGCATTTCCCGTTCCAGGGAGAGGCTGGTGTGGCTCCAAGGGACCCAGGGCTTCTCCCAGGAGCCGGAGGCAGCGGGCCGGCACCTCTGCCCTGAGCAAACAGGGCCTCAGCCTGCTGTCTGGGCAGAACCGTGGAACATGCGTCTCCCAAAGAGACCCTCCTCCGGCAGGGTGACCTTGGGGGATGCTTTCTTGCCAGGAACACGCTGGGTCATGGGGGGATGTGGGAGGAGCCGGCCTCGAGCCCAGAGGGGTATACAGAGGCGTCCGGGGTGCCCCCTGCCCACTTGGGGAGTGTGTCCTGCCCCCTGCCCCCCTCTTGCCCGCAGACCCCTTCTCCAGGCCCTTCCCACCGTGACCTAGCCTAAGAGCAAACGTAGGGAGCCCTGAGGAGTCAGGAAAGCAGGGTCAGGAGAAACTGGTTTCTTTCAAAGGAACGACCTGAACATGAATTCTCGGGCCTGGCTGTGGATCCTGCGTCTGGGCCTGGGCAGAGCCGCCAGCTCCCAGGTCTCAGAGTCCTCACCTGGACACGGGGCTGCAGCGGTGACAGCCACAGGGCGTCACAGCCACGGCAGGGGGCAGGGTGAGGCCCTGATTTCTCTCACCACCGGCGCTAAGAAGCCAGCGCCAGACTCCGCGGGAGGCAAGGGAACCCACCAGGAGGAGCGGGGCGTCTCGCACTTGATGAGGAGCTTGACAGGCGAGCTCTGCCGTCTCCACGGGCGCAGCAGGCCCGGTGCCAGGGCCCCCCAAATGTTTTTATTTCCTTCTAAAATCAGAAAGGAAAAAAGTCTCTGTGTGTAATGTGAGTATATTCATAGTTATGCCAACGCAGTTGTGAAATGCAATTTTTAATATCTTTTTTCAAGATTTTATTTATTTATTTTTAAAGAGAGGGGAAGGGAGGGAGAAAGAGAGGGAGAGAAACATCAGTGTGTGGTGGCCTCTCACGCGCCCCCTACTGGGAACCTGGCCCACAACCCAGGCCTGTGCCCTGACCGGGAATCAAACCCATGACCTTTCGGTTCGCAGGCTGGCACTCAATCCACTGAGCCACACCAGCCAGGGAAATTTTTAATATTCATTTATGAAGGAGGCTTCCATGGGGCCAATACGGAGTCCGATTTCCAGGTGGGAGATTCTGATTGGTCAGGTTGAGTCAGGGACCCACATTGGGACCCTGCGGCCCCTGGGCTGGTGACCAGACCCTGGCTCCCCACGTAAGGGAATGGCAGGGCAGGGCTGGCGGCCCCCGAGGTGTGATTTGTATCTGTAGGGGCTGCACCAGACCCTTGCGCCTCACCACTGGGCTCTGTCCTGTGTCCGCGCTCTCGAAGGTGGATGTCACAGGTGGATGGTCAGCAGCCACTGCAGAGAGGACCCGGGCTACAGAAAAGGGGAGGCTGCCCCTCCTGGCCCCCAACTCGGTGCCTGCAGAGCAGCCCAGCCCAGCAGAGGCCTCTGTGACTGTGGCCACTTTCAAGACCAGCATCGCCAGCCCTGACCATGGCCACCCCCAAGCCCTCTGTAGTCTGCTGCAGGGACCACCAGAGTGAGGCCTCCGCCACACCCCCTGATATTGGGGTGGGGCTCTTGGAGCCGAAGGAGTTTGGGGTACACTGCAGGATGTGTCCTCCTTACTGGCCACGCGTGGACTTCTCTGGCACCTCAGGTTCCCAGCGGTGATGCCGGCTGAGCCTGGTTTCCTCTTCTGTAAAGAAACAGCAAGGGCCACCCTCATAGCATCGCGGGGCAGTGCGGACAGCAAAAGGGTGTGGAGACTCTCAAGGGACATGGCCAAATTCTCCAGCTAACGTTCTCTGAACCCTCGTTGATGGCACTTGTGGAGGCCTCCGGGGCAACGCGGGAATCCTGAACAGCAACGTTAGCCCAGACGCCCCGACCGTCAGCCCACTGCTCTGCGCTGTCCTGAGGCCCCACAGACAGTGGGGGCAGGCCAGCTCTCCCCCTGCAGCCAAGCTCTGCAGGCCTCCCTGGCTCAACCTCATGCTGCAGCCTCTGAGCACACAGGTGTGCTTAGGCACCCAAGCTTCCAGACGTTGGGGACCCCTCGTCAGGGTGCCCTGTCCCCATGGTCAGCCCCGCAATCCCCATCTGCACCCCAGGGCCTTGTCCAGCCCTGACTGTGAGCCCACACCTGACTCTGTGGTCCCCTCCAGAGGACCCCGCCAAGGCAGCCCCCTATGTCACAGATGAGAAGGAGGTTCAGGAAGTGAGTGGCAGAGGCAAGGCAGTGAGTGTCGCCTGTAGAGACACGTCCCTCTTATCACAGCAGCCTGGACACAGGGGCTTCCGGGCTGGCCTCTCGAGACAAAAGCTCTGGGGCTGCAGCCAGGAAGTGTCAGGTATGCAGGGAAGGGCTGGCCCAGTCCCTCTGCCAGGCCTCCTGCTCACAGGCAGCCTCCCCGCCCCACCTGTCCCACTTGGCACACAACCAGAGTGGGCTGTGGCCAGACCTGTGCCCCAGCCTGGCAGGGGGCGGGTGAGGCCAGGCCAGGACCCCCAGCACTGGTCCTCACAGGGCCACACCGTGGGAGCTAGCAGGGCCCAAGGGTCCCCCCGCCCCCAGGCCTGCAGCCTCCCTGCGGCCCCTCCTGCCCCAGGGTCCTAGTGCTATCATTTGGCGGGTACACAGGGCACTCAGCAGGAGCAGCCTGAGCGGGCGGGGACAGGAGGCCGCTCCCCAAACATCTGGAAAGCATCTGCTCCCCTCCTGTGCCCGAGCTTACACAGCCTGTTTGTTTGGGGAGGTGCGCCTTCCGCCCCCGTGGAGCCCGGGGAAGGAGGGGCGGGCGGTGCTGTCCTCTCACCGAGCTATGTTTTCACAGGACTCCTGGTGGGAGCAGGTGGCCCAGCCCAGCCCTGGGTGAGGACACCCCTCCGTGGAGGCCCCTACGACGACGACGCTTTCCCTCTCCGGGAGGTGACATTTCTGCCTCCGAAGTCTGGAGGCGTCTCCGTGAGGGGAGGCTGCAGAATAAAAACCGCCTTCCTGCAAAGCCCATCAACAGAGTAGCCTGCCCTGTCTGTGCTTTGTGGGTCAAGTTCCTGAAAACGAGACCCTGAAAACAACAGACTGATAAGAGACTCTAATCCTGAGAAATGGGGGAGAGAGGACAGGGCCACAGCAAACACGAAACAGGGAGCTGGCCTGGTGGCCTGGAGGTCGCAGGGTAGGGGTGCAAAGGTGGGACAGGCAGAAGGGGCTTGGAGGACCTGTTCCCTGTGAGCCTTCTCTGGGACGCCCCCCCCCCCTTCCCGCTCTCGGCAGGCCAGTCTGGGGGCAAACCCCTGGGGGCTCCGGGCCTGCCCTCCTTCACTTCCTGGATTCCAGGAAGGCTCCCAGGGAGGCAGTGGACCAGCCCCGAGTGGGTGTGCCCATCCTGTAGCCCCGGTCAGCCTTCCGGTGCCGATGCCGGCATGGCCAGCGCATGGCCTGCCTGCGGAGCCTCCGGGAATGTCTGACCAGCTGGAGCTGGGGGCAGGCAGGGTGGGGCAAGCCCAAAAGCCTCGCAGGACAGTGGTGACCAGGGCTGTGGAGCACAGGCCCTCGGGAGGCAGGACCGTTTGGGGAAAACAGACGGTGCCTGTGGCTGCACCAGGCTCCGGCTCACACCCACCCGTCCGGTCCTTCCCGGTCTGAGAGCCTGTGGCCCTTCAGCTCACAAGGTGGTGTGGCCGAGGCTGGGCTGGCCGTGTATCATCTCTGAGCAGGACCGAGGTGACCGGCCCACCAGGTGTGCCACTTGTGGTGGGGGATGAGACAGGCAGAGCTTGGTGGCAGCCTGAGGGGGAGTGGCCAGGGGCAGGTTTGGAGGCTTCAGTCTCCGGTGCCTGGGGAGAAGCGGGCAGAGGGTCAGGGACACCCAGATGGTTTTGATGCCTCAGTGGGGCCTGTGACCCTGACCCTCAGGCAGGCGCACTTCAGGCCAGGCGGTGGTCTGTGTCTACCCAGAGGGGTGACAGGGCAGCGAGGGTGTGGAGAGGGAAAGCCACCCAGGGCAGAAACTTTGGGCACCTTGGGGATGAAGCTCAGGGTTGAGGTGGGGGGTCCTGTGAGGGAGATGGGGAGAGTCCCAGCCTCCGAAGTGGGCCTCTCTAAGCCAGCATCCCTTCCAGCCAGCCTCCCCCCAAACGCCAAGGCAGCAGAAAGGCACCTGTGAGGGCTGTCCTCAGGGGAGGGTGCGACAATGGGGCATGGGCATCAGGCCAGCTGGCGCAGGGGTCAAGGCAAGGAGGTGACGTCCAGCTGTGACTGATGGCCAAGCTGGAATCCACACTGGGTCGGGGCGCTTGCTCTCTCAGGGACTCACAGTTTGCTGCTCCTCCCAGGGGACAGTCCCTCCTCCCAGGGGAGTGTGAGGACAGGTGGGCTTTGCTGCCTGGACAGCCCCCACCGTCCAGGGCCAGGAGGATCGGGGAGCTGTGTATCCCAGCGACTTCTCACGCAGAGACCGGGGACCATAGAGCCAACGGGCCCAAGTGGGCGCCAACTTCCCCGCCCCTGCTGGGTCTACCCAGCTCTGGAAACCACAGGAGGACAATGCAGGGCTCTACAGCCAGGCCCCATTTTAAGGCGAATTCTCTAGAAGTTGTTTCCCAGCCCCCAAAAGGCAGGTCCCTCAGTTACCTCCCATGGAGCCCCGGGTGCCAAGAGGCCAGTCCCGGTTAATAGACCCCTCTTTATTCCAGCTTTATCAGCTAATGGCAGCTAAAAGTGATTTTACACAAAATAATGTGTCTGCGGTAATGGCTCCTGGGCACAGCTCCCAAATTCCACCCTGCAACCTAGGGCCAAAAGTGCCCGTTAATGATTAAACCTGTAAAATCAGCCTCATGGAAGGTAGAGCCCAGAGACAAGTGCTCGGTGGGAGCCCAGTGACCGCCCGCCCAGCGGGGGAGGGGAAACCGCTTCTCCTCCCAGGCAAAGCTCAGTATTGTCTAATGCAGGCACTCCAGGCAAACAGGCTTCCCATTGTCTGTGGAGCAGCAGGTCAAGGTCATGGTACAAGTTACACACACCTGAAGTCGGGATGGAGGTCCCAGGAGGGTTGGAGCCTCCTGACGCCTGCCTGAGAGGGGGCTGGGCAGGGCCCTGCCTCTAGCGCCCTCCTCCGTTCTGAGAGGCGGTCCTTAGGAAAGGCCTCGCCTTGTGCAAGGAGCTTAACCCCGTGGAAGGAAGGCGTGGGTGTGAGTGTCCCCAGCGTAAGAAAACCCCCACTGGGCTACAGAAAGCAAATGTGGGCCGTGCCCCTGGGGTGGTTGAGCGCTTTGGAGATTCATTCGGAGAGGCCTTGGCTCTAGTCTCAGCTCCGCCACTTTCCAGCTGTCACGTGACGTCTCCTGGCCTCAGTTTCCTTGTCAGGAAAGTTGAGGTACCTGACCTCCAGGTCGTCCCGAAGCTGAAGGAGAGGACACATGGAAGACGTGCAGCCCTGTCGCCCCCACACAGGGTGTGTCCCACATGCAGCCACTGTCTTTGTCACAATTATGACGGTCACAGGACTCTGTTCCTCTGCAAGATCCTGTGCCCTCTGCCTCCTGCTCCCTGCTGCAGGGTGTGTCTGGGGCAGGCATGGGGCGGTGTTTGGGCTCGCTGCTGGGGGCTGACTACACAGGAGGGGGGGGCACAGCCTGAGGCACCAGGAACCGTGTCTTCAGGGAGGGGGTCAGCAGTCAGCGTGAAAGTGTGTTTATATACTTGGAACATGTAGCAGCTGTATTGATCTGTAAGTCACCGACCGTAAAGCGCGCCCTTCTGAAGCGCACTGTTTGGTGGTTTTCATACATTCACAGGGATGTGCCGCCATCAGCGCCATCCGAGTTCGTCATTTCCATCAGCCCAGAAAGAAACCCTTTCCCTGCCAGCAGCCAGGCCCCGTGACCACTCATCTGCTCTCTGTCTCTAGGGAGCTGCCTTTCGTGGACAGTCCATGTTGTGTGTGCCTGGCTCCTTTCACCGAGCGCCTCGTGTTTCTTGGGGCGGCGGGTATCACTTTCTCATTTCTATGGCTGAATAGTATTCCATGGCATGGACAGACCACACGTGTCCATCATCAGCCGGTGGGGAGTAGGCTGTTTCTGCCTCTCGGCAGCTGGGAATGATGGTACCGACACACATCCACACTCAGGTTTCTGTGTGGGCCTGTCTCCACCCCCTTAGGTGCACACCTCGCAGGGGAGTTGCTGGATGATGTGATGGAAAGAATGTCATTTAAAGTCATAAAAAAAAAAAAAAAGCAATGCAAGAAACAAAAGCCACCACATAAATATGAAAGGTAGGAGGGCAATGCAGCTAAATTACCCCCTTTCGCATCGAGGAGTCTGTGACGTCTGAAACTTGCCGTGGTCAGCAACACCAGGCCGACGTGTCCCGTAGAGCTCCTGGGGCAACCGGGAGGGGAGGACAGCTTGTAGTGATGGGAGACCCACCCTGGGGTCGGGGGCACTGGGGAGAGTGAGGGCACAGCTCAGCTTTGTGCCAATAGCACCTCGAGGGACTCACTGTGACTGTGTGTGACTTGCATGAACAAGGCACTTTGTTAGTGATGAAATGCTTGGGGTCATCGTCTGTTTCAGAACAGAAATTGCGAGTCAGCAGGAAAACTGGCTTCTCTTTACATCGTGAGCAAGAGAGGCATTCGCCGGCAGCTGGCTTCATCTCGAGGCACCATCCGCCTCCCTGCCACTTCGGCCACCAGTCCTCATCCACCCCTGGACACGGGGCAGGAGGCGGTATCCTCACCTTCTCCAGGGGGGAGAGCTCTCAAACCGCAAAGGCAGCTATCCTGCTCCCTGAACCCCGTCTTCCACAGGCTGCACTTCCCCCACCTGCTCACCCATTGTATGGGCAGCCTCTGGGCTCCCGCTGGCCTGAAGTCCTGGAGCACTTCAGGGGTGCAGGGAGGCAAAGCTGATCTGCTGGCCTCTGTTGGGAACATGCCACCCACCCACCTGTCCATTCACCCACCCTCCTACCCTTCCTTCCTTCCTTCCTTCCTTCCTTCCTTCCTTCCTTCCTTCCTTCCTTCCTTCCTTCCTTCCTTCTCTCCATCCACCCATCCATTCATCTAGCCATCCATTCATCCATCCTTCCATCCACCCATCCATTCATCTAGCTATCCATCCATCCATCCTTCCATCCACCCATCCATTCATCCACCCATCCATCCATCCATCCTTCCATCCACCCATCCATTCATCCACCCATCCATCCATCCATCCTTCCATCCACCCATCCATTCATCTAGCTATCCATTCATCCATCCTTCCATCCACCCATCCATTCATCTAGCTATCCATCCATCCATCCTTCCATCCACCCCTTGCTGGTGCCCCCTTGGAGTCAGCCCCTTGGGACTTGCCCTCAGGGGACGCCCACTTTGAGGACCAAACTGACCTGTAACCCAGCAGGGACCACATGGGGTGAGAAGTGCTGGGCAGAGGTCACGCTTGGGAGCATCGAGGAAGACGTTCTGTTTTGGGGAGACAGTGAGGAGGACCCTTGAACAAACAGCCTGAGAGCCAGGGCAGCAGGGACCTGGAGAAGCTGAAGCTGTGGTCCACAGGCCAAATCTGCCCAGCTCTGGGGTGGGTGCAATGGCGCCACAGCAGTGACAACTGCACAGCCGTCCCCAGACACTTTCAGCGGACACTGTTTTCAGGGACCCTGGTAGACGCCCCTGGTCTCCAGGACCGTGTCTGCAGTGATGAGCTGGGGGCCCTGTGGTCCCCCACCCTGGGTCCAGGGCTGCATCTCCATGGAGCTCAGCCTCGGGCAGTGACTACACTGGGCCCCCGTCATCCCCCTGTGTGAGCGGGAAAAAGAGCCATCGTGAAATGCTCCTGGGGGTGTCAGACAAGAGTTTCCTGTGCACTGGGTAGAAGTCAGACATGGTTCTGGGCCCTGGGTTTACAGCTGTGGGCCGAAGACCCGTCCCAGGGCCTGCGGGTGAGACAGCGCAACCCTGGTGCACAGAGTGGGGCTGGTGTCCCCGCCGTTGCTTTCTGTGAACTCCACACAGCGCCCCAGCTTCATCTTTATCTCGTGGGTGACCCCAAGCCCACTGTGAGGAAAGTGCCGGGGCCTCTCCCTGGGGGAGCCATTTCGCTAACCAGGCTGTGGTTACAGAACTCTTTTACCCTTAAAACACCCCAGGACCCCCCAGGAGTGGCTTGGGTGGAGGAGAGCACACATAAATGAGACGTGGCCCTGCCTCCTGCCGGCCCCTGGCTGCTGGGGGAATGGCCCGCTTCTCAGCTTGCTGGCCGCTCAGGGACAAGCCACACTACTGTGTCTGGGGGAGGAGGCTAGGCTGGGTCTCCTGGCTGCGTTGAGCCACGCTCGCTGCTGGTGGTCATTGTGGAAGCGGCCCACCTCTGTCCCTCAGCGACAGCATATAGGCCTGGCCTTGGTGCCCCCGCTGTTCGGAGGCCCCGTGCGTGGAGGTCGAGGGCTGTGGGAAGGAGGTGGCAGAGGTGAGGAGTTAAACTGGGTCCCCCTGGGGAAGGGGCTTTTGAGGAGGGACTGGGCGATGGCTGCTGAGGAGGGCTGAGCTGGTAGGAGGTCCTGGATGGAGGCAGAAGCCTGGAGACTCGGGCGGGATGTTTGCTGTGGACCCTCCCAGGGCGGGGGCCTGGGAAAGGCGGAAGGTGCCGCAGGGAGAGCCAAAGGACCCCTTATTGTTCACGTTGTCATTGTTGCCATGTCCGGGTCACTGGGTCAGAGGCATAGGGGCGGGCTGTGGGAGGGGAGGGCCCCCGCGGGACTCCGCCTGGCGAGACAGAAGACCCCAAACGGGAAGGAAGTGTGGCCGGCAGGGGCAACCCCCAACCCCACAGGCCGCCGGCGCCCAGCTTCGCAGCAGGCCCCGCCCCCACCACCGAGACCACGCCCCCTGCTGGTGCTCTGCGGAGCCCAGGACGTGCCATGCCCTGCTGTCTTGGGGTGCTCACCCGGGGTACGCTCCCCTTCTCACAGGGCTGTCCCCAGGGCAGATGCCACTGCTCCACTACCCGGTCTCCGCACCTAGAACAGTCACAGGCACTACAGAGGGGCATGCCAGCTGGACTTTGTCCAATCCTGGGGCCAGGGTGTGACCTCCTGGAGGACAGGCATGAAGAGGGCTCAGGCCTGCGCACCTTGTGGCTCTGCGAGGCACCTCCACCCCAGCAGGTGGCTGTGCCTGGCAGGGCCCACCATTCCGGGAGCCGGTGCCACCTGGGCCCCACCTCGGAACCAGACACGCTGTCCCCAGACAAGGGACATGATCACCAGCCACAGCCATCACAGGGGCTGCCTGCTGACCTGCACACACCTGAGGGCCACTGCTCCATTAGTGGGTGATGGTGATTCCCCTTGAGCAGCCAGTGTCCAGAGGCTGAGCCCAAGGAAGATGGTGCCAGGGCCCACCCAGCAAGTGGTCAGAGCCAGCAACAGGCCTAGGAGGGTGTCCTTGGTCCAGCTGGCAGTGGGTGACCAGGGAGTGGGACCAGGAACAAGGCTGCAGCCTGGAGCATCTCCTGGACAGTGGCCAAAGCACAGGACAGAATCAAAGGCGGGGGCCCTTAGGTCAAATGGACCTCAGGAGGGCTCTGCCTCTGGGTCACAGGGCAGGGACTGACCCGGCCAAATGCTGCCCCTTAACTCTGGCTCGGCCCCTGGTGCAGGACTGGGGCTGGGGGTGGGGCAGGGGAAAGCACCAGTCATGTGGCTTCAGCTGTCTGGGGGCGGGGAGGTGGCTAGACCTGAGACTCCATCTGCAGACGTCTGAAGCCCAGTTGTGTGGCCCACATGCCATTCTGACCAAGGCCGGACACTTCCTGCTGAGCTCTCTGAGGCCCAGGCCTGGGGGAGTGGAAGGTGGAGTCTGAGGAGCTCCGTTGCTACAAGACAGTGGAAGAGAAGCTAGTCCTAGAAGTGGCCCCAGCAGCAGGGGCTCTGGGGAATATCCCACAGCAGCTCAGGGCTCTCACCAGACACACCACGGCACACCCACCGCACGCACAGGGCCCTCACACACGCTCAGCCTGGGCCAGGAAAGCTGTGCTCGGCCCAGCCACTCAGGGCAGCCAGCCAACTCCCACCTGGACAAGCCTCTGCACTGCCACCTCTTCCCCGGGGGACACTTCTTGTCTCCCCTCTTAAGGGCAGTGCAGATTCGGAGGCGGAGGCAGAAGGCCTTGAACATCACAAACAGGTGTGGGACTTTACCCTGCAGGCACTGGGGACAAGAAGGGTCTGCTCTGGGTTTCGGCTGGCTGCTCTGTGAACACCCAGGAAGACAGCAGTTGGGGACGGGTAGTCCAGTGAGGGACACACTGGGCTGGTGAGGGGGGTGGGGCTGAGCAGAGCAGGGACTGAGGGGCTGCAGCAGTGGGGCTGGGGGCTGGGGAGGGCCTCCAGTGCTCACCCCAGAATGCCTGGGGGTGGCTCATGCCACGAAGCTGTTTGGGATCCTATCCCTTTTCCTGGAGACCCAGCAGAGCGGGCACCTCTTACTTTCCCAAAAGCCCTTTTTGGGGTGTGGCTCACCCGACCCCGCACCCTAGCTGCCAAGGGTGCTGTGGACACCCAGACACCCAAGCTCCAGTCGGGGCAGGTGCAGGCCAACGTGCAGCTGTGTCCCCAGGATGCCCTGCACACTGGCCTGAAAACTGGCCTGTAACTGCAGCCCTTGGAGCCTTCCGGAACCCAGATCCCCGCCTGAGATCAAACCAAAGACCTGGTTTAAGGTCCCTGGCTTGGCTTGTGGCCGCCTGGTGCTGCCCCACTTCACTGTGTCCTAGGGCCTCGGCTTTCTGTCTGTAAAGTGAGAGGGGGTGGAAGATTTCTGAGACCCTTCCTCGCCCTAACCCCACCCCGTGCCCTTCTGGGTGCCGGGCCCTTGCAGAGTGATGGGGTCACGGAGGGGTGCAGGCCCAGTGAAGGGACAAATGCACGCTAGGAAGGTGGTGTAGGGGACAGTCGGCAGGGAAGAGGGAAGGGGAGGTCAGG
Source organism: Macrotus californicus (assembly GCA_007922815.1). Lineage (NCBI taxonomy): Eukaryota > Metazoa > Chordata > Mammalia > Chiroptera > Phyllostomidae > Macrotus > Macrotus californicus. Next base: position 344,924 of record VMDR010000147.1, read on the forward strand.
GTGGTGACTTGCCTCACCTCCCTCTCCCCCAGGCCATCACTGGGCTCACCCAGGGCCTGGTTGTTGAACAGATCAGTTATCATTAGTAGCAGCTACTGGTAACTACCTACCTGTAGGTGTGAAGCCTATTAAATTACAAAGGCCTGACTCATTGCAACACCTGGGCCTTAAGGTAAGTCTTGTCATCTTCGCTTCAGAGAGAAGACCGAGGGTCAGAGTGGTACAAGTTACTCACTGTCATGGAGTGAGCCTGGGTGGGACGGGAGTACACCCCTGGGGACTCGGAAGGGGCAGGGTGCTGAGGACCCCTCCCTGCAGTCCTGGGCAGCCAGTCCAAGAGAGACCACGGAGTGAAGCCCGGGGCGGCCTCCTAGGAGACAGAAGCAGGGCCCAGCCCACACCCTTCCCGGTGGCCTGCCCAGAGTTTTGGAGCAGGAAGTGGAGGCAGAGCTGAGCTCCCCTTGGCTGTGTCTGGCTGCCGGCTGCCGACAGGGTTCCAGGAGTTAAAGGCTGGGAAGTTCACAGTCTAGCGCCCTCGGCAGGCAGAGTGAGAAGGTGCAGGAACAGGGACAGAGGAGGGTGTGTCTGAGCTGGGCCTTAAAAGCCAGTAGTTCTGACCAAAGATGGAGTCAAGGGCACCCCAGGGTCAGGTGCCAGCAGAAGCGAAGGCACTCAGGTGGGAGAGAGGGTGACCAGGGCAGGCCTGAAGGGCGGGGCCAGTCCTCAGGAGCTAGAATGGAGGACCCAGGGAATCAGGAGCTGGGGGCAGTAGGAAGCAGGGACACTGGCCCCTTTCACACACAGGACTTCTCAGGTCACCAGCAGGGCACTTCTGGAGGGGGCACCAGGGAGGCCCTGCTTCTGTTTGCCTGCAAGGCTGGCCTCCGGGCATGGCACTGCTGCCCCCCAGGACTGAGTTTGGTTGGTGGCCCCCACCCCCCAGGAAGGCAGGGGGTGGGGCCCAGGGGCCCTGCTACAGGGTGGGTCTCCAGGAGCCAGCTCCATGGACTCCCCCCAGCTGGCCAGTGGAGGAGACACTGGGCCTCCTAGACGAGAAATCTGAGTCTGACAGCTAACAGGCGGATTGTGTTCCAGGCCAACAGGCCCAGGCGCGACCGCCATCCACAGCCCCGCCTCCCACCTGGCATTGTAAGCAGGCGCTCCTGGGGCTGGGCCTCAGAAAAGGGCTCCCTGATGGTGGGACAGCAGGCATAGCCCGTGCTGCCCGTGGGGGCTGGGGACACCTGGCACTGAGCCTGGGGCCACAGGGGCGCCGCCCCACCCAGCCTGGTGAGGCTATCAATCCCCTCTGGGCCTCGGTTTCCTCATCCACCAAATGGGATGACCGCTGTCCTCACTTGCTGGAGGCTGTGCGGAGGTTAAGCTCCTGTGTGTGAAAGTGCCCCGGAGGGCTGAGCTCAGACTGGCTGCAGCATGTCTGCGAAAAGCATGTCTGTTACCGGGCAAGTGTGCATGACCTTTGGGGAGGTCACGGGGCAGCTAGAGGTGTCAGGAAAGCCTCCCCCAGGCAGGGTCCTGGGAGCCAGCCTGGTGTGGGCCCCTCCCAGTGTCTCTCCAGCACTGAGCCCCTCACCGCTCCGCCAGGTCCAGCCCCAGCCCCTCGTCTCCTACGCAGCCCCTCCTCGGAGCTCTGCCATGTGGTTCTGGCCATTGGAACCTGAATGACTGGTACCTGTCACTGCTAGATATGGCCTGGCACCCCCCCACCCCCCAGGAAGAAGGTCCCTGCACCGCCCCTCTCCCAGGGCCTGTACTGTTACCCAAGGTGCCTGTGAGGCTGCTGCCCAGCTGGAGGCCAAGGATCTGGAAGCCCCAGGAAGAAGATCGGCTTCCAGTCTCAGCCCCCAAAGTGCTTGGCTCTTAGCTCAGTCCTGCCCCAGGGCCTAATTCCAGAAACAACTCGGGCTCCCGCAGCTGCATCGGGCTTCCCAGGGACTGTCCCCTTCAGCCATCTGGGACCTGGATGCCCACCCAGCCAGGGGCTCAAGAGCTGTTAGAGCCATGCAACTCAGGTTCAAGGCTTTGCCCTGTGCTCAGCAGCTGTGTGGTCTCGAGCAAGTTGCTCAACCTCTCTGACTCTGCTCACTCACCTAAAAAGTAGGAGTGACAGTTGCATTCTCTTTGTCCGAGGTTCACAGATTCACCAAGTTAGTCAGTGCCTGGGAAAGGAGACTGGCCAGGGAGGAAGAACGGGGCTGGGAACGGAATGTGCTGGCTGGGCAGGCCGGTTTTGAGGGGCTGGGCAGTGGCTTCAGTGAGGGGCTGGCGGCAAGCGGACAGGGCATCAAAGAGCCCAAGTGCACCCACATCTGGCACTGGTTTTGAGTGTGGGATGCAGCAGGAGGGTGAGACAGCGGGTCTGAGGAGCAAAGCCAGTCGCTCACTTGTTACCTGGTCATTCAGCGTGCTTGTTAAGCACCTACCATGTGCTGGTCCCTGGGGAGATTTCTCCCTCAGGGAGCGTCTGCTCCAGAGGTGAGGGGCGGACTTTAAAGGACACGTCTGCACTCCCCTCCCAGGAGCACGCCTGCACCTCCCCCCCTTCGTCCCCCACAGGCACGCCTCTCCCAAACTCCAAGGGACCCTACAGGACTTGCAACCAGAGGGCACAATGGGCAGAGGAAGCTCTTCCCAAGATAAACCCTTGACCTCTCTCCAAGGCCCCTTTTCTCCGACTTCCCAGGGAGACAGGGCAGCCCCGCCTGGGCTCTCCTGCTGCCAATTCTGCTCTAACCCTTCCTGGTTTCGTGGCCCCCAGCTCTAATAAATGTACCTAAAAAAATTAAAAAACACCAATGTGCAACACCATCTGGAGTGCTCCAGGGAACATTAAAGCTGGCACAGGGCAAAGGGCAAAGGGTGGGCCAGGTGTGGGACAGGGAGGGACGGCCTCACCGTTGACAGGTGAAGTGCCCTGCAGAAGAACAGTCTGCAGCTTCTCTGATGCCCTTGCAATGAAGGAGGGAGGCAGGAAAGACCACGTGAAGGTGGGAAAAGCATGGCGGGGATGGGGTCACAGGACAGGTGACAAGATGTGCTCTCCAGAGGGTGGTTCCAAGTTGTTTCAAAAGTGTGTTGACCTGGATGCACAAGGACAATGGATGGGGCTGGCTTAAACCCTTGCACTGAAAAGTCACAGGCCTGGGGCATGGCTGCCCGGCATGACCTGCCCAGGTAGGGTTTTACATCAGGTTGGCCTGTGAGGGTCCTTTCTGTGAGCCCCTTTTTTTGGCCACATAGGCAGGTGGGGAGCCGCTGGGAGAGAGAGCTGAGATGGGCGGTGGCAGCTGTGTGGGTCCTGTGGGCTGTGGAGGGGATGTGGCTTCTGCTGGGTGAGATGGGGAGCCAGTGAGAGTTTTCGAGGGGAGCGAAATGATCTTACTGATTTTATTGTTTTTAAAGATTTATTTACTTTCAGAGAGAGGGGAAGGGAGGGAGACAGACAGGGAGAGAGACACTGGATGTGTGAAGAGAAACATGTATTGGCCAACGGGGAACCTGGCCCACTACCCAGACATAAGCCATGCCTGGGAATCGAACTGGCGTCCCTTGGGTCCACAGGCCGGCGCTGAGCCCACCGAGCCACACCAGCCAGGGCTGGCCTCCCTTTCCTAGGGACTCTTAGGATTCCGTGTAGCACCCACCTGGATAATCCAGGATTCTCTCCCTGGCTCACCGACCCTTAACCTAATCACACCTGCCAGTCTTTTTTGGCCATGTAAGGTAAGAGCCATAGGTTCTGTGGATTAGGATGGGGTTATCTTTTGAGGGGCTGTGATTCAGCCCACCACAGGGAGTTAGTTGGGGGACATGTTAAGCCGAGAAGCCTATGAGATATGCAGAGAGACGCTGAGAAGGCAGCTGGATAGGGGGCCCTGGAGTCAAGGGGGAAGTCCAGGCTAGAGATGCGGTGTTGGGATCCGTGGCTGCATAAACGGCATTCAAAACGTGAACGTGGATGAGGTCATCTTGTGAACACTTCCCCAAATTGAGGAAATCTTTCAGAACACAGAGAAACAAGGAGAGAAGAGAAGGTTAAAAGACCGAACGGAGGTCCAATATCTGAATGTCAGGGACTCTACAACCCTGAAACAAAAGCAAAAACAAAAAAGTAGAAAACAGAAGAAATTAAGTTATCAAAGAAAATTTTAAGGAAAACCCCAAGAGTCCTGGCTGGTGTGGCTCGGTTGGTTGAAGCATCATCCCATCCCATACACCAAAAGGTAGGGGGCTCATTTCCTGGTCAGGGCGCCTGCGTGGGTTGCGAGTTCAATCCCCAGCCTGGGCACATACAGGAGGCACCTGATGAATGCTTCTCTTTTGCGTCAATGTTTCTTTCTCTCCCTTCCTCTCTCTCTCTCTCAAAATTCTTGGGTGACGAGCTTCTTAAAAAGAAAATACCAAATTGTACCCCAAAGGGGCTGAGCCAGGGTATATTCTCACCAGCAGGGCGGGAGCTTCAGGTGCTCCGCCTCCTTGCCAGCACGTGACACCTCAGCCTTCTTCAGGTTAGCCTTCAAGCAGGTGCGTGATGCTATCTTGCTGAGGATGACTAATGACCCTTTCATGTGCTTGTATGTCATCCGTGTCTCTGCTGCAATGTCTCTTCGACTCTGTTGCTCCTTTTTATTGGGTTGTTTGTCTTGCTGTTGAGTTATAAGAGCTCTTCATGTATTCTGGATACAAGTCCTTTATGAGGTCCCGTCTTGCATCTTAGGAAGTTGCAACCGGAGCCTTACTGAAAACAACAGGGCTCTAACACAGGTGCTGACAGGCACTTCCCCTCGGGCACTAGCACGTGAAGTCCCTGCTGGTCCCTCCTTTGCAGCCTTGGCCTTCAGGCTTCTGCTTCATCTGGGGAGAGGGCGACCCTTGAAGAGGCTCACCTCTGAAAGAGACCAGTTTCATCAACAGTAGAAGTACAATCTAGAGGGAGCCTTCTCTAACAATACAGTCAAAAGCAAGCAAATTGTCCTAATCCGAGGGAATGTCTTTTCGGTTTCCTCATCTGTGAGCTCAGCTTCCCCACAAAGATTTCAGGGGGCGGGGAGGGGGGGGCGGGGAGGAGAGGATTGGGGGAGTGGCTAGACACCACACTGACCTCGCCCCAAAGCAAAGCTCTTCTGGGGATTTTTGAGCTTGACTACTTTTAAGGCCTTCATATACTGTCAAAGCCCCCTCTTTTTAAGAGTTGGACTGCTGGCCTGGATGGCTTCAAATCACAAACAGCCCGGGGAAGACGGTCACGGAGAACTTGACTTCTGGGCTGGACTGCCAGCTCGTCCCTGCCTACCAGCCACCTGGGAGCTCTTTGGGCTCATAAATCACCTGCAGCAGCAGGCCAGCCTGCACGCTCCCCGGCTTGGCGTGTGAGCAGTGTTCACTCGGCACAGTGATGGATCCTACACGCTGTCTGGATCCAGTGCAGATGTGAGTGGGTGTGAAAAGGGAAAAGATGTGTCGGGAGAGGGCGCGTGAGGCTGCCACCACCTTCTCGGCGCGGCAGTCAGTCAGTCACGAGGTCTGGAGTTGAAAACTCAAGACGTAACAGTGTGAGTGCACCCTTTACGCCTGGGAGGACAACGCACACGTGCACACACACGCATCACACACCACAACTGAAAGAGGCTGGCCCTGGGGTGTGACCCAGAGACAGGCCTGGGCCTGCTGCTTCATCAGAAGCCTCGGCATACTGTTTGGATAAAAATCAAGTCTGTGGCTTATTCTGATAAAAACGAGAATGAATCTTAAACGCGAAGAAAGTCACGTGCTGTGTCTCCACAGAGTTATTTTTTCATGTGTGGTTTCGAGTTGGAACGTAGAGCAGGCTCCCTTCATTGCGTCACACGTAGAGAAGGTTAGAAGCCAAGTGCAAGGAGACCAGAAGCAGCGGCTGCGCTGCCACCCACACCGGCGAGCGTGTGAGAGTGTGACTGTGTGCAAGTCCCAGGCCCATCTTTCCAGACCAGCTTTCTCCCGCAGGCTCCAGATGGCCTGGATGGCTTCTTCCCACTCATTCTGCAGAGCCGCCCTGCCTGGTGTAGGCAGGCAAGCTTAGAGATGGACGATTTCCCTTCAGAGTCCCTAGGAGGTACGTCTGGCGACATCCTCACTCACTTGGGAGCAGTGTCCTGGATTTGTTCAGGAGCGTCTCAGGCACCCCAGGACAAACTGTAGCGGTCACACTATCTCCGGGCACCAAGAGGGCCCGCCCCGCCGCCGGCTGCCTTCTTTGTTTTCCGCAAGAAGAACGGATCTCCCTGTTCCTGCTTGTGCGTCTGTGCGGAGGAGGCTGAGGAGGACGAGCCAGCAAGAGAACGCGCTGCTCTGCAGCGGGAGGGGGGTTCCCAGGGCAGGCTGGCCTGCCTGGGCTCCCAAGGCTGCAGGTCATCGGGTGACCACAGTGCCTCTGGAGACCCAGGACCCTCCCTGCCTGGTAGCAGTGTCTCACCCAGTGCAGGGAACAGCAAATGGCTGGGTGGCGTTCACCGTGTGCCATACCCATCCTTCTATACCATCCAGGCAAAAATCTTTGAGGTAGGCCCTGGAAATACCCCCATAAAACAGATGAGCAAACTGAGGCAGAGAAAAGTTGTGTAACTTGCCCCAAATTATCCAGGCTCTAGAGCTAAGGAGCAGGTGGCCTAGCTCCACAGCCCAAGGTGCCAGGTACACTGCTATAGGGAAGCACATTTTGTTAACGTCTTGTTACAAAATATCGGATTAGTTATTGCAAAATGGATGCTGAAAGCATGAAAGAAAGCGAGGCGTTTGCACAGAGTCAGAAGAACGGTCTGAATCTCGGCTCCCCGCCTGGGCAGGCCCCTCTCCGTGGACTGCCTGCACACCCGGGGGGAGTTGTTGCAGAGAAGTGCCCTGTGGGAGGTCAGAAAATAGATCTGGCTTCTCCCTGTGGGGTGGCCTTGGACAGCCTGCGTCATTTGACCGAAAGTTATTGCTGTCAGGGTCAGGCCACCTCTTGGTGACTGTTCCATCGTTTGCTGGTGAGACTTCCTTTCTCACCTGCCTCCAGCCCTGGCGGTGGTAACTGCATCACCTGTGCTTGTGCTGGTCCTGGAGTCCTGCGCTCTCTCTGCGGCTCCCCTATCCCCACCCCGCCCCCTCTGTAGGCAGCCCTGCTTTGAAAATAACCCTCCTGGAATTTCCCTAATTTGCGGAAGCCATCTGTTTTCCCACGGGACCCTGAGTGATGCGACAGCGCCATGAATAATGGCGGAAACTGGAAGCACCTGAAGTGTCCGGGCGCTGGGGGAGGGAGAGCCGATTCGGGACCCCGCACAGCAGCTGGGCGGAATGTTCGCGAGAACCCGCTACGACGGAGTGCGGGAAGGGGGCGCCTGGGGTAGGATGCGCGGGAAGAACAAAAGACCTGAGGCTATGTCGCACTCTGCCACGGCCTCCAACCAGCTCTCTGCCGGCAGGGCCTGCGACCCCTAAGTCTGGCACTGAGGTCACAGGAAAGGTCAGAAATGCTTGAATCACTGCGCCTCCCGACCCAGCACAGGCCGGTCTCCATCCCCCGCCCCCAGGCCCCAAGGCGGATCCTAGCAGGAGGGGAGCCTGCGGTTTAGGGCCGCAGACCAGAATCCGGTCTGTGGGCGCCGCAGATTCTCCGAAGGCTAGAAGCCCCGCCCCCGCTGCGCCCCGCCCAAAGGGGCGGCGCCTGCGGCGCCTAGGGCCGGCTGGACCACGCGGGGCGGGAAGGAGCTCTCCTGGCACCACCGCAGCCCGGCACCTGCTCCACTAGGTTCGAGTTCTGGCCGTGGAGCGAAGGCCGGGGCACGTGACGAGACCTAGCTGGGCTGCAGAGACCTGCCTCAGAGCGTCCGCGCGGGGCGAGCTGAGCCCTGCTGCGTCCTGGCCACGCCGCCCCTCCTCCATAGGCCGCGCACCCGGGGCTGCGACCCTGCCCTGGGCGCCCGTGGCGCCTCACCCCGAGCGGGTCGCTCGGTTTTCAGCCGCGTTTCCTCCGGAGGCGGCACAGGGTCAGCGCTCAGTGAGCGTCGTTCTGCGCCGACTGCGTGCGGGCCGCCGGGGACCCAGGGCCGCGCGGCCAACCAGAACCCGAAGAGCAGACAGATCGCTGGCTGTGTTCATTCGCACCAAGTTCTTCTCCAACCTTGAGTACAAAATTATTACTTAATGCCCCAGAGGAGCTAATGGAACCGCAACTGGTTCGCAGCCAACGCTTGGGGAAACAGGTTTCTCGGGAACTGCGGGGGTGGAACAGGAGCCTGCGTCCCTACTGTCCCCACCCCCCGACTTGGGGAAAAGGGAGCATCGGGATTGTGGGGTGGAGGGCTGTCTGACAGGGATGGGAGGTCTGGGTCTGGGGAACAGGAGGCCTAAACCCCAGGGGTCTAACTACCTGCCCCCCCCTCTGAGAGCTGTGGGGAGCCACATAGGGGTCCCACTAGGGCCGTGGCCATGTCTGATTTGTGCTTTAGAAACATCCTTCAGTCTGTAGGGAGACTAGATTGATGAGGCAGGGTGACACTGGCTGGGGAGGAGCAGGAGGAAAAGCAGCTGGGGCCATGGGCAGAGGGGCCCTGGGTGTGGCCCATGTCTGGCCAGAGTATTGGATGATGGACAGCAGAATGAGGCAGGGACCCAGACTGGACGGAGAAAGGCAGGCCAGGTGAAGCAGGACATCCACACTGGGCATGTCCCCAGCTCACTAGGCATGCAGGGGGCTCAGTGGGTGCCTGGCAGCCTGGGCCACACCCCACTCCTCCAGCCCTGAGCAGAATGGGGGGGGGTGGCATTCTGGGTTTTTCCTTTCTCTTCTCCCCAAGTCTCACCCTTCAAAGCACAACTTAAATGGGATCCCTTCTTCACACTCACCACCTCCACTCCTAGAGGGCCTCCCTTCTTCCTCGCCATGCCAGCCAGCCTCCCCATGGTGCCCACTGGGCACTGGAAAACAGATCGGCTCTCTCCACTCCCCTGGAAAACCGCCAGTGTAAAATCCAGACTGATCGTGGCTCACACACACACCCAGCCCAGATCTTGCTTCCCTGCACTCTCTCCCTGCCCTGCCTGTGAGGCCATGTGAGTCCCTCCCCCTCCCCTGACACGCTAGGTAAGCACATCCCAACTCAAATGTTACTCTTTGGCAAAAGCAGCTGTCTCTGTTATACGGCTTTATTTTTTTAAATACACTTACCACTGTCTGAAGTTATTTTCTTTGTGTTTTGTTTATCACTGTTTCCCCTGACTGAAATACAGAACATGAGCACAGGGACCTCATCTGCATTGCTTGAAGTTGTACGGCCAGGGCCTGGGCTGGTGCTGGGAACACAGGAGAAACACCATCAACATTTTGTTACCTGAGCAGGCTTGCTGATTCCTGGGGGAGACAGGTGTGTTACCAGGTCTAAGGTGGCAGGTTGTGACGATTGACCCAGGACTCAGCAGCCTGGAAGAAGGCAGTCCTTGGGGTGGCGGGGGGGGGGGGGGGGGGGGGGGGGGGGGGGGGGGGGGGGGGGGGGGGGGGGGGGTCTGGGAAACCCTTGAAGAAGAGGAAGGATTTGAACTGCAACAAGAACAGGATAGCGCTTCTTGAGGGAGATGACAGTGCTCTTTCAGGCACCTGGAGGCGTGTGACCAGGACGAGGGAATGGCCAGGGTTTTGGGTTTTGGATGGCTGGGGTATAAGATCTAGGTGTGGGATGCTGGAGGCATGGGAGATGAACTTGAAAAGGTAGATTGGGTTCCCCGCTATGAAGGGTCTTCTTATGGACTGAATTGTGTCCCCTCCAAGATCCATATGTTGAAGTCCTAATCCCCTACTGTACCTCTGAAAGTGACTGTGTTTGGAAATAGGGCCTCTGAAGAGGTAATTGAGGTTAGGCAAAGGTCATATGGGCATGCCTTACTCTAGTATGCCTGGTGTTCTTATAAAAAGAGACAGACACAAGGGATGTGTACATGGGGAAAAGACCCCGTGAAGAGCCCGCAAGAGGGTGGCCATCCTCAAGCCAAGGAGAGAGGCCACAGAGGAGCCCAGGACTGCCAGCGCCTCGACCTGGGACTTCCAGCCTCCAGAGCTCTGAGAACATAAACTGTGGTTGAAGCTGCCCAGTCTTTAATCTTTTGTGTTATGGCAGCCCTAGAAAATTAACATAGGTCTTATGTGTTTACAATTTTAATTTTAAATAGTAATATATTCACCCATTTCAAAATCAAACGTAGGAGGTGAGAATGACCAGGTGCTCAAAGTCAACAGCAACAGCGATGCATCTAGTTTGAGTGTGCCCTTCAGGTGATATGATGAGAGCAGCGTTTTTCTCTGCTGTATTGGCAAAGGAAAATGAAACAGAACAGCTCACCACCTCAGTCTAATCATGACAAAGACACAGGGTGAGTCTCGAGTGAGGAACACTGCACAAAATGCCTGGAGTCCTCCTCAGAGCTGTCCAGGTCACAGAAACCAAAGAAAGTCTGGGAAACGCGCACAGCCCAGAGGCGTAGAAGGGGCTTGACCACTAAACGTAACGTAAAACCCTGGAACAACGGACACTGAGTAAAAGTATGGAAATCTGAGTAAACTATAAACTTGACCTTATGTTGGGCTGGCCACAAAGTCCCTTATGTTTTCTCCATAGGACGGCTCCAGTAGTGCTTAGTTGTCTTTAACTTCATTTAAAGCGGTTTTGTTAGATTGTGTTCTAACAGCTGTCACATCAATGTGTGGAAAAAAAACACAAAACATCAAGATTGGTGAATTTTTGTGTGGCCATTTATAATATTGAAGATGGAAGAAGGTATGCAACATTTTTGTTGTATTATGCTTTTTTATTTCAAGAGAGGTAAAAATGTAACCGAAATGCAAAAAAAAGATTTGTGCCGTGTGTGGAGAAGGTGCTGTGACTGATCAAATGTGTCAGAAGTGGGTTCAGAAGTTTCTTGCTACTATTGACATTTTGGCCAAATGATTCTCTGCCGTGGGGCTGTCTTAGGCACTGGAAGGTGTTCAGCAGCACCCCCGGGCTCCACCTGCCAGAAGCCAATGGCGGGAGAGAGCTGACATACTCAAAATATCCAAATCAATAAAGTTATTGGTGAAAATGAAAACTGTGTTTTTTATTTTACGGAAAAAGTGTATCGGACTCTGACCAACACGATAACAATGATTCAATATTCATTAGTTGTAATGAATGTACCATGTTAATGTGAGATGTTAGTAATAGAGAACAGGACAGGGGCAGGTAACATTGGAACTCTGTATCATCTTTGCAATTTTTCTGTAAATCTAAAAATGGTTCTAAAAATAGAGTTTATTTTTAAAAAGTAATATTGAAAAGTGGCATTCCAAATTCTATCTCTTATCTATGCCACTCTTATTCTCACCTCTAGTCATTGCTTTATTAGTAGTCTGTGGATCCTTCAAGAATTCTTTTATGCAAAAGTGAATCTATACGGATTTTTTGCCCCAAATGGCCTTTTTATTTCCTTTGAAAAGCATTTAATCATTTTAATATAAAATAGTTCAAACATACAAAGTAGAGGGAAAAATACAGTGCACCTCACACCCATCCCCCATGTTTAACAACTATCAAGGATTTGCTGTGTGTTCCGGCTCGCTCTCCCTGCCTCACACTCTCTCCCTTTTGCTGAGCTGTTTAAAGTAGATTCCAGACACCTTACACATGCCCGTGTGCATCTCTGAACAATGTGGGCATCCCCCATTCTAAGTTCCTATGTCCCCATTGACGGTGTCTCCTGAGGGGCCCCTTGTGAGCTGTAATCTGGGTGATAGGGAGGCACAGAAAAGCTCTGCAGGGCAGGAGTGTGTATGTGTGACCTAATTATGGCTGTGCATGGGATGGCTTGGGTGTGGAGGAGGCCAGAGCAGGCAGGGCACTTATGAACGCCCCCTTGGTCTAGATGCCAATCGATAGGGCCTGATGCCAGGCATTTGCAGCAGGGTAACAGGGAGGAGTGGCGGGAGAGCCTCTGTGGGGAGCCTCTGACCAGCCTGGTCCCAAGTGGGTGCCTGCCTGGAGAACAGAGGGTACTGTGACGTGAGGGTGGGGCAGCTGCCACTGTCTGTGTGCATGAGTCCTATAAGCAAGGGTGGGACCCGATGGCCAAGGCTCCGCTCCCCAGGAGAGGGGGTTCATTTTGATCACTTCACCCCAGGTGGCATTTCTCAGCAGCTCCCTGGTGAGGCCTGTTCCTTGCCTGGCTTAGTGGGCCAGCAACAGACAGGAGCCCCTTCACAACTTAGTGGGCCTCTTCACACCGCATAAACATTAACATGTCAGAGCTTGAATGCCCTCCTGGGGTCAGGGAATCCAGCCCTTCTCTGGTTACAGATGGGGAAACTGAGACCCAGGAAAGGGGTGCATGTTCCTAGGGCCACGTGGGGAGTCAGAAACGGAGCTGGAATTAGAGCCTGGGTCTCTGAGTTCCTGCCTTGCATCTCCCATTACCTAGAGCTTCCTCTTCCCTCCAAACCCTGCTCCCAGAAGGGCTGAGGTTAGCAGTTGATGCCCAGTGTGCATGAATTCAAGAACCCCTGGGTGACACCTGTACTTGAAGCCTGCTTACTCATGACAGCACAACTACAGAAAACTGCTATTTATGGGACAGCTACCATGTTCCACAAGCTGTGCCAGGAGCTTTTCATACGTCATGTCTGCATTCCCCAAATCCGGGGAGGCAGGCACTATCATTACGGTAACCTCCCATTACCAAGATGGGCAAAGTGAGATACAGCACCTTGTAGCTAGTCTAAGGTCGCACAGTGAGGGCAGTGTCTCACCAGAAAGTCTACACTCTCAGCCACTAACACACACGTGTGCACACATACCATGGCCCCGAAGAACAGGGTGGCTCCCCGTGAAGAGGACAGTGGTTTCTGCCTGGCCTCCTCCATCTTTGCACACAGCCCCACCCAGCAGCCTGGAGCCTCGCGAGGGGCAGATAGGCTACGGAGGGACCCTGACCACCACCTGCTGCCTTCTCCAAGGAGCAGGGCCCTTCCCAAGGTGGTTCAAGGTCCTTTGGTGTTTGGGGCCATAAACAGACCTCCACGTTCTGGGTGCTCGGGGACGTGTCAGTAGTGCCGTGGAGTACACGGAGCACAGACTCATCTTTCCGGGGGTCGAGTGTCTGGCACAGTGTGGAGGGCACAGAAGGATGCCTGCCCGCTGGTCAGTCCTTCCTAGGGCCTGCTCCATGCCGCGGGCTAGGCTCTGGACACTGGGGTGATCCTGCCCAGCACTCTGTCACTCAGGCACGCAGGCCAGAGGAAAGGGTGTCACGGGAGACAAGGCTGTAAGGACAGACCTGGAGCCCGGAGAGGAGGGCTGGACCCTGCCCTGGGACGTTGGAGCCACGAAGGTAGCTGGCACGGGTGCACACAGGCAGTCTAGGTCGGTCGCACCGCCTGGGTGAGGAGCCAAGGCTGGAGAGCAGGCACGGGTCCTGGAAGACCCGCTGGCCTAAGGAGCGGGGAGCGGGGAGGCACAAGAAGACGCGGGGTGGGGGCCGGCCAGCTGTCCGGGGGCCGGAGCGCCAGGCGCGTTCGTGGGTGCACCCTGAGCATTGCGGAGTCGGATAACGCGGACGGTTCCGGGGACACCCATGCCCCTCGGCCCAGATTCCTCGCCTGCAGCCCCACGGGGCGCTGGGAGCAGGGGGTCAGGCCGCAGTCAGGCGCGGGTGCGTCCCGCCCACCCCAGCCTTCTGGAGCCCGCGGTTCGAGTCGTGGCCTTGGTGTGACTCGCTGCGGGGTCACGGCCTGGCCCTTCCCTCTCTGGGCCTCGGTTTTCCCATGCTCAAGGTCTCGGAGAGTGCAGGCTCTCGGTCCCGCGCGGCCCCCAGCCCACAGGCCGGAACGCCCAGCGAGGCAGGAGCTAGGCTTCCGCCCCTCCCCTCGCGGGAGCGCGGACGCGCACGGGCGCGCCCGCACCTGGCCGCCACTGAGAGCGAGGTTGGATGGGCGGGGCCTAGGAGCTCCGCCCCGCCCCCGCCCCCGTCGGGCCAATCGGAGGGGGCAAATGGCCCCGTGCGGGGCGACGCGCTGGGGGCGGGGCCAACAGGGACTGAGGAGAGAGCCCGCGGGCGGGCAGGCGGGCGGCGGGAGGCGTTCGGGCGGAGGCGGAGGCGGCGGCGGCGGCAGCGTCGGCGGTAGTGGGTCCCAGGACAGCGACGCAGCGCGCCGGCGGCTCCGACAAGCCGGCCAGGCTCCGCAGCCCGCCGCAGCCGCCGCCTCGCCGCTGAGGGCCCGAGAGTGCGGCGGTGGCGCGCGGCCTGCGAGGGCGGCCGCGGCGCCGAGCGTCCTGTCAGGCGGCGGAGGGCGTCGCGGACCCGCGTCGCGATGATGCCGGTGAGTGCGGGCGGCCACTGCTTCCTCCGCGGGCCGCCGGCCAAGCCTCCTTCCTTCCGCGCTCCCCGCCTCGGGCCCCGCGCAAGGCCGGCCGGGCGGGGAAGGAAGTAGCCTGGCGGGCGCGCCCGGCCCCGCGACCCCTGGGCGGGCAGGTGGGGGCGCGCCGGGCTGTCAGCGCGAGGTGCGCTGGGGGCGGGGGGCGGGGGTCCGGGGTCCGGGGTCCGGGAGGGGGCGGGGACCCCGGCCAGCGCCCCCTCGGCCGCGGCCCTTCCTGCCCGGGAGGGGCGGCAGAGCGTGAAAGCGAAGCCCCTCGTTTTCCGTCCGCCCTGGCGGGTGGGAGCCGCGAGGCCGTGGGCGCGTGGCGCTCGCCGGGTCCGCGGCTGCGACGCCGGTGACCTCGCCTGCAGTTCGCTGGGCGCGCGTTGCGGGAGCCGGCGGCGTGGGCCCCCGTGTGGCAGTCGCGCCCGGGAGCCGCCGCTGCCCGCAGCCGTGCGGTGAGCCCGGGGGATGGGGCTGGAGAGCCGCCGTGGGCGCCCGGTCCGCGTCTGCGGGCCGCCGTCGCTGTGCGCGGGGGCGGAGCGGGGTCCTCCGCGCCGGCGCCGCCTTTGTACGGCCCCCGGCTGCGGGCGTCCCGCCAGGTCCGAGACCCCGGCCGTCCGTCCGCCCGCCGCCCTCTGGGAGCCGGGCGCCGAGTGACACTGTTCGGGTCCGGCCCCTGTGAGCCGCTAGCCGGACCCCGGGAGGGACGCGCCGGCCCCCGAGCGCCCGCGCCGAGCAGAGTCCCAGACGCGTTTGCGGTGCAGGGCGGCGGAGCCGCTGTCCCGACCCGCGGTCCCTGCGGCGGGCGCTCTCCACTCTGTCGGGCACTGCCCCCGTACGCCGGGATTGGCCTGCCCGAGCTCCGGAGTCATTTCCTCCCGCGGCGGTGCGCGCGCCCCCGGGGCGGACTGCGGCACGTCCTGTGGGCCGCCGCTCAGGCTCCCACCTGCTTGGTCCCGGGCCCTCCTTTGGCGTCAGGCTGGCTTGTGTCCGCAGACACTGGGTTTTCTGGGAGCGCTTGTCTGCTCGTGGAGGGGGATGGATGCGCATCGGAAGACTCGGAGTCGGTGCTGGTTCTGCCGCTGCTTAGCTCGTGTGACCTTGAACGAGCCAAGGCCTCGCAGCCAGGAGTTCCGTGGGGGTGGAAGCGGGACGGCGTCCTGGGCCGTCCCCGCCGTCGGAAAGGGCGCTGTGTGCGAAAGGGCCGGTCAGGCGAGCGCCGTGCCGGCGTGGATTGGTGCCAGGGCGGCCCGAAGCGCCGGCCCGCTTCAGCCTCTGGAGGTCGGGCTTGGGAACGCCCCCTCCCCGGCTGGGTTGCAGAGGCGCGCCGCGGAGCGGCGTTTGAGAGCAGTTTTCGTTAGACCTGTACGGGGCTGCAGCGGTCCGGCTCACTCTTCATCGTGTAGTGTTCAGTTCTGGATGCTCTGGGAAAAAACTCGGTTATGTTCTTCACGTGGCACGTTCAGACCCTGCACGTCTACACCGCATGGTCGGAGTTTCCAGTCCTTGCCTCACCAGGCTTCCGTTTGAGAAAACTTTGATTGTCTGGCAGCATTTGGGTCATTTCTTCACGATACTCAAAACAACCAAGTACTGCTTTTCAAAAACACACAGCCTATTAACTGTTTAAAACACACTGCTTTTGTTTTAAAATGCCTTCTGGAAACAGATGGTATTTCTCTTAGTCCCTCTTTATGGCCTTTAACTTTGTATTTCTTTCTGGATCCCTAAAAACACTGCTTGTAGGACTGACTCCTTCCTCTATTAACACAGTTAGGATTGGTTGTAAATTTAATGGAAGTTTAAGTGACGTGTGATTCTTACTTGGTACTATTTTAGATTACATATCCAAGATATAAATAAGATTTTCTTCCCTTATTGTATATTTTGTGCTCATCCTGGTGAATCATCAAAGCAAAGCTGGATCATAGTTTGCAGAGAGCGGCACTTCCAGTGGGGATGTCACGTGAGCCGCACAAATGCAACTTTAAATTTTCTAGTAACTACCTATGAAAGGTGGCATTTTAAAAACATCCTTTATTAACTCATCAAAAATACTCTCATTTTAACACATCCTCAATATGACAGATTTGCTAATGTGATATTTTACTTTTTTGTACTAAATCATTGAAATTCAGTGTGAATCCAGGGTGAATTGCTGAAGTTTTACCCTTACAGCACATCTCAGTTCAGACGGCGCTTTTCAGTTGCTCAGTAGCCGTGTGTGTTTAGTGGGAACACAGGTCTAGCAGGGTGTCCCACCTGCGGCCCATGGACCTCCTGTGGCCCAGGACAGCTATGAATGTGGCCCAACACAAAATCGTAAATTTACTTAAAACTTTTTCTCGCTCATCAATTTTCATTGGTGTTTGTGTATTTAATGTGTGGCCCAAGACAACTCTTCTTCCAGTGTGGCCCAGAGATGCCAGAAGGTTGTATACAGGGTCTGGCAGGAGTAAGGCCTGCTTGAATGTGGTTGGTAGGGTAATAACATGAGTGTAACGTATAGTTTTAGTTTGAACACTTCACCTAAAAGGTCATATGGTGTGCTTGAGTGTGATGTTGTTCTGTTACAGAATTGCATGCTTATGATTTTGTAGTTGAAGGGGGTGCCCTGGCTGGAGTAGCTCAGTGGATTGAGCTCTGGCCTGTGAAGCAAAGGGTCACTGGTTCGATTCCCAGTCAGGACACACGCCTCGGTTGTGGGCCAGGTCCCCAGTGGGGGGCATGCAAGAGAGACAACCACACACTGATGTTTCTCTCCCTCTCTCCTTCCCTTCCCTTCTCTAAAAATAAATAAAATTAAAAAAAATTAAAGGATGGGGAGGTGTTACTTGTGCTAGATCCTGTATTTTAGTTTGAGAATTGGCAGTTAGTGTGCAGTGTCTGTGGTGCCTTCAAATCAGTCACGTGGATTTTACTGCAGCGCCCAGGCTCTCAGGTGCGGGGGATAAATGAGACAGTACCGGGCTCTGTTCTCATCCGACACATTAAAGTCTTTGTGGGAGACTTCAGTTTGCCCCTGGGTAGAGTTCTATGATTGTCTGCTTTTAAACAGTTACAGTTTAGAATTTTCCCTTATCAAAATAGTTTTGCATGGTAGTATCTGTAGTTGTTCACTTTTTGTCAGTGGACATTTTAAAAATGCTTTCTCAAGAAACAAATGGGCTCAATTTTATTTTTATTTTTAATTTATTAATTTTAGTGAAGCAGAGAGAGAAAGACATGGATCTGTGGTCTCCCTCATTTAGGTTGGCTCTGGTGTGCGCTCAGACTGGGACCCACACCCTGCAAACAGGGGTGGTGCTCTAGCCCACCAAGCCAGCAGGCCAGGGCCTCAGCTGGCAACACTTTTGTGCGTAGGTGAGATGCGTCTGGGGATTGTCACTAAAGATACTTTCTTCTTCTGAAGGGATGTTAACTAAGTAAAGGAAGTCGTGTGGCCCTGAAGTGTATCTCATTCGTAAGGCTCTTTCCGGTGACAGTGTTCTGGTCGTGTTAGCAGTGGTACACTCCTCACCGCCAGGAGACAGCGCACAGTGTGACGAGCTGACTCTACTCACTGCTGTCCTAAGAGCCCGTTCAGCCTTTGCATGATAGGCTCTGTGTTACGTTGCTTTGTGCTTAATATTGAGGTGGACACAGAGTCTGTTTAGTTTTTCCATAGAATAAAAGACACCTTTGTCATTTCCTTGATTTGGATGTTTTGAGTATGTTGGGTATCTGCCGCTATTGGCTTCTAGTGGGCAGAGGCCAGGGGTGCTGCTGAACACCTTCCAGTGCCTAAGGCAGCCCCACAACAAAGAATTACTTGGCCAAAATGTCAAAAGTACCAAGAAACTTCTAAACCACTCCTGACACATTCGATCAGTCACAGCACCTTCTCCCTACACTGCACAGATCTGTTTTGCCTTTCAGTTGCATTTTTATCTTTCTTGAAATAATAAAGCATATGTCAAAAATGTTGCATACTTTCTTCCATCTTCAGTAGTAAAATGGCTGCACAAAAATTCACCAATTTTAATGTTTTTTTTCAATGCATGCTGCTATGACAGCTGTCACAATGCAGTCTAACAAAATTGTTTCGAATGAAATTAAAGACAGCTAAGCGCTACTAGAGCCATTGTATGGAAAAAACGTAAGGGACTTCTTGGCCCACCCAATCTTGAACTCACATTAAACAGACATTCACTTACTTCAGGTGTTCACTGTCTTACCAGCTGTGCTGAGACATTTGGCATTCCTGGAGTGGGTCTTTTTCTATTAAGCAGCTGTCACGCAGTTGATGAAGCAGCCAACTGGAAGTAGGAGACTCAGCTTCCAGTTCTCTCTGGTTGGTCACTGTGTGACCTTTGGACTCATGCTCTTTGGGCCTTGGCCTCTCCTCTGTAACGTGAGTTGGTCCTAGTGACCACCCAGGAGTGTGGCTGGTCCCGCACTTGATTTGTAGCAGCTGCTTTCGTGAAGGTCAGTGATACGCACATTGGCCGCGTCAGAGGTTGAGGCGTGCCGACACGCTTTGTTCTGGCCGCCTTTCGGTGAGCCACCAGAGCGCCTCTGTGATGGAGCAGATAGGAGGTGCTCCGTGGGTGTCCACTGTTGTTAACTAACAGTCGAGCCCCTGACAGGCTTACATGTGTAGCCTAGTTCAGTAAACAACACAAAGACTGGAGAAATTTTTCTTAAAAGTCTGTTTTTTTTAAACAAAAATGACAAATACAATATCACCATTTAAAGTAATAAAACTGTTTTTAGCCTTTGGACTGCCCAGAAGTTCATAAGGAAAAGCAAAACCTTGAACATACAAAGATGTATATATAAAAGCTTTTGTTATTAGTTTCATTGAACTTAAAAATAGTCTGTATGGACGACTCTTCTAAAGGCTACAGTATTAAGTGCAGCCATAAAGTTTTGCAGCTATTGAACTTCCTACAATGCGATTCAGTGATAGTGGTCACCCAGTGAATAGCGTTTGTCATCAGTGTGTCATAGGTCTTGTGCTGGCGTCTCCGTTTTTATGGAGGAGTGAGGTCAGGAGGTAAGGACACGTGGCTCAGGCCCCCCAGCTATCCGTGGTGAAGCGGGGTTCGGAAACCGTCTCAGGGCCTGTGCTGCCAGCCTGTGTGCCAGTCACTCAGGGAGTTTGCTAGAAGCGCTAGCACATTAAGTCTGGCTACATTTCCCCCTTGTGCTCAGCTCATGTGAAGCTTACTTCTTGAAAGAATCCCAATGTGAATCATTTTCATAAAAAGCGAGTTTTCACCATTTTGAGGGAAAATCTTTAAAAGTAAATGCATTAACTATACCTTTCTTTTTCAGCACCCTACTTTGAATAGCGTATGCCAGTGTGTGTGCTGAAGAGTCACTTGGGGTTTTTGGCAGGATAGAAGCTAGAAGTAGCGCCAGGTTGTGATCATGCTGAAGTCATGTAACAGGTCGTCAGCATGCATTGTGTGTGTCTGCATAGCTGGGCAGTGGTTTCTCAGTGAGCGTTTGGGTGGCTTGGTGCCTCAGCTCTCTCACAGACTAGGGTGGTCACGTTGTGTTGGAACACTTTCTTGCCGTGATTGCTTTATTTTATTGGGCTGGCCAAACAGTTCATTTAGTTTTTTCTCACAAGATGGCTTTAGTAGCGCTGACTTGTCTTTAACTTCATTTGGAACAATTTTGTTAGATTGTGCGCTGTGACGGCTTTCATAGCATGCATTGAAAAAACAACAAAACTGGTGAGTTCTCGTGCAGCCATTTTAATATTGAAGATGGAAGAAGGTATGCAACATTTTTGGTGTATTATGCTTTATTATTTCAAGAAAGGTAGGTAAAAACGCAACTGAAATGCAAAAACAGATTTGTGCCCTGTGTGGAGAAGGTGCTGTGACTGATCAAATGTGTCAGAAGTGGTTTAGAAGTTTCTTGGTACTTTTGACATTTTGGCCAAATAATTCTTTGCTGTGGGGCTGCCTTAGGCACTGGAAGGTGTTCAGCAGCACCCCTGGGCTCTGCCCCCTGGAAGCCAATAAATAGCTGGAGATACCTAACATACTCAAAACATCCAAATCAATGAAGTTACTGGTGAAAATGAAAAGGGTGTTTTTTATTTTACGGGAAAAACCATATGGACTTTTTGGCCAACCCATACTTCGCTGCAAAGATAGCTGACTGGTGTTCATACCATTCAATAATTGGTGAGCAAAACCTGCTGTCACTGGATTTTGTGAAATGAAAATCTTTGCATTGTGACTTCATGCAGAACAATAAAAGACTGGTAAAATGAGGTAGTTTTGATGAAAATTAATAAATGAAGTATGCATTTCAGGACAGAATCTTGCCCGTGGCTTGTTAGTGTATCTGGAGCACATGCTAACCAACATTTGGGCAGAATCATGATTTACAACCTGTGTTGTCACTGTAATCAAAGCTCAGGCAAATGCAAAGACCCTGTGGCCAGAGCATGCCGAGCTCACTGGAGAAGCAAAGGAGGCCTGTGTGGCCGGAGCGGACCGGGTATGTGAGGGGAGGCCTGGAGGAGATGCTGTCAGAGGGGACTGTCCGCTCTGGCAGGGCCTTCCAGCTACGGCAAAGACAAAGGATGTGGAGAGACGTTTTTATGGGAAGGAATGAAAGGCCGCCGTTGACTTCCTGTATTGTAAGCAGGAATGAGTAGCAGGCATGCCTGGGTGACTTCACTGTAGCACAAGAGTCTCTTGGCTCACGTGTGGATTCTGGCGTCACCCTTTATTGGCTCTGTGGCTGTGGGTAGAGTTGCCTGACCCCTCAGTTCTGGTCTCCAAGCTGAGGGTAGTAATGGTAACCTTATGGGGGTTAGGGTGTTGGGTGGGTTATTACAGGGAAAGGTGCATGTTGGGGAGGAAGTGCTCAGTAAGTGTTAGTTATTTGTAATGAGTTTCATTTCCTCTGGAAAGCTTTCGTGATCTTTCCCTTGCCCAAACCCACCAATAGAGGCGTTCAACCTGGTGTGTCTTTAAAAAAAATCCTCACATACCATAAAATGCACCTTTTCATGTGTATAATTCAGCCGTTTCTAGCGTAGGAACAAGGTTGTACGTGTCGCCACTGTCTGCCTTCAGAATACTTGCCTGGCGTGTCTTTGCAGTACTTGGCATACTTGCAGTCTTAAACACAGGCTTGTGTGGTGGATCAGTGTCTGGTTCTTGGCCTAACTGTAATTTTTGGGGGGCCAGGAGCTGCCTCTCTTTAGTTGCTGTTTACCACCAGTGCCTGTCCCAGTGACCAGCATGTAGTTGGTGTTCAGTGATGATCTGCTATGTGAAGAAGATGTGTTATGGAAGGTAGTGTGGGACCCAGTTGTGAAGAGGTGTGTGTGTGCGGTAACAGGGTTCTCACTTGATCCTGTGGGTGATCAGAAACAACCAAACATTTTTAAAAAGTAGAGCGATACAGCCAGACTTGTATGGCAGAGAATTCTGGCCCCAGGGGAGGGGAAAGGCGAGTGGGGGATGGAAGGGAAACAGGACAAGCAGTCAGGGGACCACTTGGTGCAGGCTGACCTGACCTACAGGAGGAGGGAAAGATCGAAGAATGAGTATATGTGCAAGTCAGGGTGCTTGCTTGCATGTGTGGGTACATGTGAGCGTGTGCGCCCACGTGTGAACGTGTTTGTGGTAGAGAGGAAGGAAGTGCAGTGGCTGGAGCTGAGGATAACGGGGTTGTGGCTTCAGCAGCCAGGCTTGTGTTCCCTTTAAGACAGAGAACACTGGGAAGGAGTAGGCTTAGCAGGCTCTGTGGGGAAGAAGCAGTTCTATTGAGGCTGCGTTGAGCTTGAGTGCCTGCTAGATCCAGAAAGACATTAAATCTTTTTTTTTAAGATTTTATTTATTTATTTTTAGAGAGAGCAGAAGGGAGAATGAGAGGGAGAGAAACATCGATAGGTTGCCTCGAGGCCTGCAGCCCAGGCCTGTGCCCTGACTGGGGATTGAATGGGCGACCCTTTTGTTTGCAGGCCAGCATTCAGTCCACTGAGCCACACCTGCCAGGGCTACTCTTAAATCTTAATCTTGAATCTTTACTTAAATACATAGCAAGTAAAAAAAGTCATTTGCTGCATGCTAAGTGGTTTTCAGTGTGCTTTGGCATTGCAGATTGCTGCCTGGCGTCTGCAGCACGGCACTTGTCAGTCTGCCTGTCGGCCCCACCCTGAACCCCCACTAGGCCAAGCTTCCTGGGGCAGTGGCCTCCCCCATCTCTGTGCTCCCAGCACAGCACAGCTGTGCAGGGGTGGACGAACTCGGGTTTGTAGTTGTTTGTGGAAGAAGACATGCAGGCTACGATTATCACAACAGCTTAGCTCAGAAGACTGTCACTCACAATTGCAAGGCTGTCTTCACCGCCCCTGTGTGCGCACCCCTATGGCTGTGTGGTCCGCGTCTGCGTTGACAGTGTGTGTTCCGCTCTTTACTGCGTGTTCGTGTTTCTCTCCAACAGGTGTCTTGGAGGTAATGTCAGCGAATAATAGTTAACCTCCCAAGTGCTAGAAACACGGGTGTACACAGATTTTTGTGATAGAACTAGAAATGAGGAGAGAATTTTGGTCAAAATGTGAAGAAAGATTCAGTAAAATTTGACAATTTCAGCATGAATAGGAAGAAACTCGCACAGTAGAAATCGAGAGTGTTTTCTGACAGGACATGAAAATGTGAAGTGGTGCAGCATCGTGGTTATCAGCTCAGGCTCTGGAGCCAAAACTGCCTGGCTCCAGATGATAGCTTTGCAGCACTCACTCGTTCTATGACCTTGGAAAAATCATCTGACCTCTTTGTCCCCATTTTCCTATCTAAAAGGGGTTTAATAATGGGATATTTCTAAAGTGGTCGTGAGGGCCGTCTAGTGCTTAAAGCATTCTATGGAGACACAGAATAAGCAAGGACTCAGTAAGTGTTCACTCTTCTTGAGCTTTGTTGGCAACCACGAGGCTTCACGGCAGAGAGGATTCAGGTGGGCAGGTTGCACGTGCACCTTACCCACCGAGGGCACACATTCGTTCTTCACGCTGGAGAGCTTGCTGGGGGTTGCGCATCTGTTGAGTTGGTAAGACGGAAAGGGAATGGTTTGCTGGTCTTAGAAATGAAGGTTTACCTTCTCTTTCTAGTACCTTCTGTTGTGCAGACCACAGCTCAGAACCAGAAGAAGTGGTTTATCACAGAATCACTCACTGTGGTGCCTGTGAGCAGAAGAACTCACTCTCCTCTTTCCGGTCTCTACCTAGATGACCCCTTCCAGGGGACCTTGTACAAAGTGCCTCTCTCCTCACTGTGCTTCATTTCTCTCGATGGTACTTAGGCTCACCTGGCATTTATTGGTGGAAGCGCCATGGAAACAGGGCTTAGTTTCCTCTTCCCACATCAGTGTGCCCAGTGCTTAGGACATTGCCTGCCTCTGGCAGGCCTCCAGTAGGTACTTGTTTACTGAATGGCCCCTGCACATTCAGGGCGCATCACTTAAGTGCTGCGTGTGTGCTGGGGCTGGGCACAGTCCCTGCTCTCCATGAGCTCTCAGTAGGGAGCGGTCACATGAACACAAATGCCTTTCCGAAAGATAAGGGTTGCTTGAGTGGCAAATAGTTGGGGCACAGTGGAGACAGGAGTCTGCTTGGGATGTCAGGGGAATTTTCACTGAGGAGGTGACCCTGGAGTTCAGAGGGGTGAGGGAAGGGAGGTGGAGGTGATAGGGAAGGGTTTTGAGGTAGAGGGTGTAACATGTGCAGGGCATCGAGGTCTGATTGCTGAGGGAAAGTGCTGGAACATGAGGCCAGAGAAAGCAAGGGGGCGTGAGAAGGGTAGGCTGAGGTCAGATTCTGAGGGCACGGTTGATCCTGAGAAAGATATGGACTGTTGAAGGCTGTTTTTTAAATTGCGGTAAAATATAAATAACATAAAATTTATCATTTAACTATTTTTATAAACAATTTTATTCATAATTATTTTTATGTATTTATTTTTAGAGAGAGGGGAAGATAGGGAAAAAGAGGGAGAGAAACATTGATGTGTGAAGAGAAACGTGTGTCGGCCAACCGGGACCTGGCCTGCAACCCACGCATGTGCCCTGACTGGGAATCGAACCGGTGACCTTTCAATTTGCCGGCTGGCGCTCAGTCCACGGAGCCCCAGCAGCTGTGGCCCATTTGAACTATTTTTAGACACACAGTTCTGTGACATTAAGTACATTCACGTTGTTCAGCAATCATCACCACCATCCACCTCCAGCACTTTTTCATCTTCTCAAAGTGACACTACTGTTGAAAGGCTTTACGCTGAGTTGTGAAGGGCTCCCATCTAAGTTAGGGCTGGCGCCAGGTGTCTGGAGTTGAGGAGAGCAGTCCGTTAGGACAGTCAAGGCAGAGAAGGGTCCTTGAGCCGTCAGAATGGTGTCAGACACCGGCATTGAAGCCAGTTTGTAGAAGAACCTCTTTAGCCCTCACTTTACCTTCATTCTCGCATGTTGTGCAGTTCTGACTGACTTAGCTTCTCGACCTTTAGACTCTGCATCTGAGGTTGCTGGGGGGTGTAGCTGTGGGTAGACAGACTGCTGGAAACCGCAGAAGGACACAGCTCGAAGCACCACCTGAGGTTGGGTCTGAGGTCTGAGGGTGGACAGCCTGACCTCAGTCAGCACCAAAGAGATCACGATTACAGACTACATACACACAGGCGGCGAAGTTCTTCCCAGTGCCTTAGTCACGAGAACGGGTAAATAATGTCAGCAGTGTAGACTGCAGCCAGAGACGTTTTAGGTGAGCTCTGTCCAAGAGAAACAATGTGAGCCACACAAAAAGTGAAAAAGAAGTGAAACTAATTTTAGTAATATATTTTATTTAACTCACTATCTCCAAAGTATTACTTAAACAGGTAGATAATATTAAAACATTATTAATGAGCTATTTTAACATTTTTTCATACTAAGGCTTTCAAATTCTAGAACATACTTTATATACAGAACACGTTTCACTTTGAACTAGCCAAACTTAGGCTCTCAGGATCCCTGTGTGGCCAGTGGCTCCATCATCCCATGAAGAACCTGCAGCAGTCCCTGGCATGCAGCAAGCGCCATAGACGCGTGTTGTTATCCCCAGAGGCTGCTTCTTCCAAGATGTCAGATGATTTGTGTAGGTGATACATTTTAAAGACATTCTTCTGTGGACACTGCTTAGTTTCAGATATGCATTGAACAGGTTTTCACAGGGAAAGAAAAACATCTTAAATTGTAATTTTGTGAGGATACTTTATAATTGATGTCTTTGGGTAATTGATTTTCTTGTTTGCTGCAACATTCAGGCTGTTTAACCGCCACAGAAATACTGTAATTAATAATTAAAGGATTTGGGATTATAATTAAAATTAGGAAATATTTGAAAGAATGATTTTATCAACATTTAATCACTAGTGCTGTTATAATTAAATGGCTCTCAAATATTTCATTGGTTCTACTGTGTCTGCGGAGACTACCCAGCCTTTTTTCCATCGGTATATTCTAACACAAGTGGATTGTTTTGAGATTTTCACCTTCTGATATTACCTGTAGAGCAGAAAAGTATCAAAAATAAAACCAAAATATAAAAAGATCCCTGTTTATCAAGTGGAAGACATTTAAGAGGGGATCCGTAGCATTCTAGAGGGGAGCATGGCTGGAAACATTACCAGGTTATGGTGTGGCTATTTAAACGTCAAATATTTGGCACAGAAGAAAGTAGTGCCTAACTGGGGTCAGTATTTAACCACGGCTGTTTTCGTCTGTCATTGATTGGCGACCCCACCCAGCTGCCCAGCCTAATCTGCCCACCCCTGGCTCCCAGACAGTCTCCACCACCACTCCCCCCCCACCCCCCGTGGCTGACTCCTTTGTCTCAGCCTACGTGTTGTTTCCTTTGGGAAGTCTCCTGATGCTGGCATCGGCCGGGCAGCCGTCCTGTGGGGTCTCATGGCACTTCGCGGCTTCTCACCACAGCTCCCTGGTGTCTCTTCTCTCAGCTCCAGGTTCCAGAAGGGGCGGAGATGGGGCCTGTCTTGTTGGCTGTGTGCAAAGTCTCCCTGCCTTCATTTCCTGTCTCCTCCCCAAATAGTACTTAGCATAATCTATGTTTAATTGCCAAAACAGACAAAAGCTTGTTTTGAAATTTTTGTTTTCTTGTGGGTGGGAGCCTTAGTTGTTTGTCAAAAACTATGATTTGCAATCTCTGTTACTACAAAGTGAGGAGGGGCCAAATAATCAAGATCCTTCCTAGTGTTAACTTTTTTTTTTTTGAGAGAAGGGGGAGAGAGGGAGAAAGAGAGAAAAGAAACAAACATTGATTTATTGATTTTTTTCCACTTATTTATATACACTCATTGGTTGATTCTTTTATGTGTCCTGACTGCCAATCGAACCCACAACCGTGGCATATTGGGATAATGTCCCAACCAGCTGACCTACCCAGCTAGGGCTAGTGCTAACTTCTTATCATGTTGTGTTAGAGCTGAATAGAGGGACCTCCATGCCAAAGCCCTCTGTCAGGGAAGCTTGTGGAGAAGCAGGTGGGCTCTGAGTCTCAGTTGCCGAGTTCTGAGATAGAGAGAAGCCAAGTGATCGAGGCTTACAGTGGGAGGCAGTTCTATGCAGAGTGTTGGGTTTATAGTTACAGTAGAAATGCTTGTGCCCCCACTGTATGCATCATGAAAACTGTGAGTGGCATTGTAGGGAAGATAAATGTAGTGCAGAAAAGGTGACGTTCAGCAAGTATTTACTCATCAGCTGTTTACTAACTTTTACAATGTGCCAAAACAGTGTGAGGCACTGGAGACCGAAGACACTACAGTTTATTGTCTCAAGGGTTTCATGGGCTGGTTGATGGAAACATGCAAAACAAGTGCATTGTGGGGCAGGAGTGTTTGAGACAAGACCTCAGACTTCGGAGGCAGGAAGGCCTGGAGCCAGCCTGGGCCCTGTCACGTACTAGCTGTGTGACCTTAGACATGTCACATGACCTGTCAGAGCTCATCTCCTCATCTGTAAAGTGAAGGTAACAACGTCCATCTCTGAGTGAATTATGGTATGGCCATATAGGAAAGTAATATGTAGCCTAAAAAAAAGTGAAGTAGAACTGTGTGTTCTCATGGAAAAGTGTCCAAAATACAGTGTTGGCTGAAAAAAACATTCTACTTAATGTGGTCTCATTATAAGAAGAAAAGAGTTGGTGGTGCAAATAAAAGTCTGAAAGGTTAGATGAGGTCTGTCCAGAAAGTATCCAACCATGTACTATGGAAAATAGACATTTATTGAAGAAAATATAAGAAACATTGTACACAGGACAATGAGGTCTCAGTCCCCTCAAAGTAGGCACCCTGGGACCTCGCACAGTTCTCCCAGCGTCTCTTCCACTGTTCAAAACACTCTGCAAAATCCTTTGTTGGAATCACCATCAGCTGCCCCGTCGTATTTTCCTGTATCTCATTGACAGTCTGAAATCTCTTCCCTTTCAAAGGTGATTTTAGTTTTGGGGGAAGGCAGAAGTCACAGAGTGCCAAATCTGGGCTCTAGGGAGGCTGAGTCACCTGGGTAACTTGATGTTTCACCAAAAAACTCTGCACGAGACGTGATGCATGAGTGGGCACGTTGTTGTGAAGCTGCCAATCACGAGCTGCCCACAGCTGCGGCCGTTTTTATCATGTTGCATCTCCCAGCTGACAAGCACACCGAGGTGGTGCTCCTCATTAACTGTTTGGCCTGGAGGGGCGAGCGGACTCGTGATGGACAACACCTTCCCAACCAAAAAACACAGTTCACAGGGTCTTGACCTGGCTGCGACTTTGCTGCACCTTCGTTGGGCTTGGAGAACCAGGCGACTTCTGTTGGGACGAGTGGGCCTTCCTTTCCGGATCACAGGAGCCGCAGACCCACGGTTCATCTCCAGTCATGACCTTGAGGAAATCACTGGTAGTCGTTCGAATCAAGGCATGAGCTCCTGCAGCACGATGTTCCTTCTGCTCTGGCAGCAGGAGCCACGGAACGAGTTTTGCCACGAAACATTTCACGCCAGGATCCTGTGTCAGAACCTCGGACACAGGAGTTTCTGGAGCCCTCAACGCAGCTTCCAGTCCTCACACTGTCCGTCGCCGATCTTTGCTGACGGCAGCCGGTGCCCGTTCAGCAGTCTCGGGTGTTCTGCTTGTGCAGGCCTTCCAGAGCGTGGGTCTCTTTCAACAGAGTCTCGGCCACCTTTGAAGCATTTGTGCCACGCTTTTATTTGTGCTGCACTCACCGCATCGTCCCCGAAAACCTTCTGAACCATCCGATAGTTTCTGCGAAGAATGTTCAAGCTGAACGCAAACTTTGATGCAGATTCATTGCTCTGCTCGCTCAGTCATTTTGAATGTGACAGCCACACAGCACACACGTTCACTCGATGGCATCTATCACCCCCCACTGACCAGCACAGTGAAGGCAACGTTATTGTTCACACGTGTGCACTCCAGTCCACTCTCCTTGGTTGCCGGGTCACATCCATGTGGTGCAAACTGTTCTCATTATATTAGCAATGGCTGGACTTTCTCTGGACAGACTTCGTATTACCAGCTATTAAAGTATGGATCGTTAGGGGGACTATTTTTAATATTCTTTGTTACATTAGACTCTGTTAAAAATATATATGTTTTTTAATTTAGCAACCCCCAAATAATAAAAGAAATAGTTTTAGAAAGTCAAAGACTCTCCACTGGATTTCTGGCAGGACTGAACAACAGAATGCGTGGAGATGCTCAGCATGAGGGCCAGCACAGGGCGAGGTGGAGAATGGAAACCATCACTATCACTGCTGGACGTGGCAGCTGAGACACAAGACTGCTAGACTGCAAAACCCTTGATGGGCGAGTTGGGCTCTGCAGTTTGAATTTCCAAGGTCATTTGATTCCTTGGATGTAGGATCTTGGTTGTCTGACGGGGCCCAGATCTGGGGATCTGAGTCCTCATTTCCGTGGACTTTTGCTGGCCTCGGGTGAAAGAGACAAGACCTACAGGTGGGTCAGGCGTGCCTAGCACCTGTGAACACCTCTCTCTCCTTCTCTCATTCTCTTTTGAGATTAAAAACATTGTCCGCCTCACCTTGAAGGGAGGGAGAGAGGTGGCCCCCCAAATTGTGATGCCTGTCCTAAAAGAGACCTGCTACTCTCCTGGGCAACGTGGTTACTAGGCTTTTAGAAGTCATTCCCGAGTTTAGATTTGGACGTTGGGCAAGGCATCAAGCCTCTCTTGACCTTGCTTCTTCCTCCGTAAAGTGGGGATGATGTGCCTTCCTCTTCCACTTGCACGTCCTAACTGGCTCTTTTCCTTGTCCTGTTGGATAAAGGGTTGGGAAAACTTTTGAGGGGGTGGCGGTTTGATGGGTCTTTTTATAAGGCTTACCTTTCATCTGCTGGTAATGAGACAGCTGTAATGGATCTTCATGGAAAACCTATTCTGTGCGTTGTTTCTCTCTTTAGACCTGGTTTTTAAAATATTTGTTGCTTTGTGTATTCGTCTCGGAGAGCGTTTTCTTCTGGATGAAACAATGTAGTTTTCCGTAGGCATGATTATATTGGATATGCAAGGAAAGTCTTGATTTTTGCCCGTTTTCCTGGCATCTTGTCAGATAGCGCCTTTCCACTCAGAGCAGCCATGTCTGTTCTTGATTATGTCACCTCGATTCCTGGTCCCACCTGAATGCCTCGCACTGACTTCTTATTAACAAAATGGTGTCACTTAGCTCACATTTTCCAGGGTCCCATTGATATTTATGGAGCCCTCGTAGAATATTTTCAAAGTGTATTACAGGTCTATTTTATGATCAGCTACCATTTATAATTTGCACTTGATTACATGGTCCTGTGTCAATTTTGTTTGATGGTTGTTTCTCTGTTTTCATTTTTTATTTTATATTTCTTGAAGATTTTATGTATTTATTTTAGAGAGGGGGGAAGGGAGGGAGAAAGAAAGGGAGAGAAACGTGAGTGTGTGGTTGCCTCTTGTGCACCCCCCCACCGGGGACCTGGCCCACAATCCAGGCAGGTGTTCTGACTGGGAATCGAACCAGCAGCCTTTCGGTTTTGCAGGCCGGTGCCCAGTCCACTGAGCCACATCAGCCAATGCTGTCTCTCTCTTTTTTTTAAATTGACTTCAGGGGTGGAGGAGAAAGAGGTTGAGATCAGTTTGTTTTTCCACTTATTGATGCATTCATTGGTTGATTCTTGTATGTGCCCCGATCTTGGCACATTGGGATGACACTCTAACCAACTGAGCTACCCAAGCTAAGACCTCATGGTTCTCTTTTGTGACTTAATTTCAGTTCATTTCTATAATTTTAACAGTCCTGGGGTTTTTCCTAACTTTTTCAGTGCCCAAAATTGTTGTCAGGTATTTAAATAAGTAGGAGAGAAAGGAAATTAGATTTGAGAGCATGTTGTATGTCAGATTCCTTGCTAGACATTTTACAGACCTTATTTAATATTAAGTAAACTGTAACTAAATAAACTGCTGAGAGGGAAGCAGCCTGCCAGGCTGAGAACCACGAGACCTGATTTCAGTCTTGGCTTTGTTACTAATAGGATTTATGAGCCTTGACAGGTTATCTGGTCCTCTGGGCCTCTGCTTCCTCATCTGTAGAATGCGGAGAGGGCGGTGCTTAGATTAGGTTCCTTCTGAGGCTGATCTGTACGGCAGCCTCAATTTAAAACTCTCACACCTCTCTCTTCTCAGATTGAATACTTACAAAAGGGGTAAGAAGCTTAATCTACTCTAAGAATTAACAAGCTCAAATTTACTCTAAAATAACTCAAATTACCAAAAAAAATATTTTTTTTTATCTTTTTCCCCAAACCACTTTAGTGACTATTTGGGGGAAAATCGAGACACCTGTATGTTGTGCTCTCAAATTTGATGATATTAATAGGACTAGGATAAATGTTACCTTAGGGAGCACAATATTTTACTTTTGTGTTAAAATATGGATCTCGCTCTGACTGATGTGGCTCGGTGGATTGAGTGCCAGCCTGCCAACCAAAGGCTGGCAGTTCAGTTCCCAGTTAGTGCATGTGCCTGGGCTGTGGGCCAGGTCCCCAGCAGGGGGCCCACAAGAGGCAACCACACATTGATGTTTGTCTCCCTCTCTTTTTCCCTCCCTTCCCCTCTCTCTAAAAATAAATAAATAAATAAAATATAGATCTTAGAACTTCCTCAGTGCTGAGCCAACAATAATACATTAAGCATATTTGAGACCAGTGGGGAAAGAAAATTTTTTGGCACCGTAGCAAGACAGGACCAGGGGAAAGGTGATCTGCCAGTCTGAACCCCCCTTTTCTCTCTTCTTCTGGATGGGAACAGCCAGAGCTTTCAACTTGGCACAGAACAGGGAGTGCCCTGTGTTTGCCGAGCAGAGTTCCAGAGGCTCTTGACTCCATGGCGTTCAGGGAAGGGGGACAGTTCCCACTTCTCATGCCTCATGTGGAATGGCTGGGACTGGAGCTGGTGTGCTTGCTGACCTTTATCCCCTGCCGGTGCCCCCTTTGGGTTTTGTTTCCATGGTAACACAGGTAGAGAGCTAGCCACGGCCTGGGAGGCAGTGTGGGGTGATGGAACAGACACAGCCTTCCACCACAACACAGGTGGACTCTTCACATCTGAACTCGGCTATCCAGGAACGGCAGTGCCTTGATGACTGCTGGACCTTTCTTATGTCCCTCAGGTTCTTCCATGGTAAAATGACAGTGTTAGTACTTGAGTTCATTTTGGTTGCAAGTGCCAGGAACCAACTCTTATTTTCTAACCTCTTAGAAAAGGGGGGAGTTTTATTGGAAGGACACCAGAGGGAAAGCTGAACAACAGAATCTTCAGGTGCAACAGGAACTGGGGCAGCTCTGGGACCTCAGCAGCGGGTGTGGCCAACCTGCTCTGCCCCGCGAGCCTCTTTCCCTTACAGTCCATGTGCACCATCAGCAAGGCTTGTCAGCTCCTTCTCTGTCTACCCAGCTTCCATTCTGCATGATTTGCGGGACGCACTCCCTCCTGGATGCTTCTGTCAGCCTCCCAAGGGCTCTTGCCCTGTCTGTGCTCCTGCCCCTCTCTCTCTCCTGCACGGAGCAACCAGAGGGAGCCTGTGAACCATTATGCTAAAACGTGCCTTCTCAGCTCAGGGCCCTCCAAGTGCTTCCAGTCTTCCTGAGTAAAAGCCCAATTAGTAGTTTCCCTCTTGTCTCCTATTCTCCCACCATTGGTTTTGGTGCTCCAACCAAGCTGGCTGCTTGTGGATTCTGAATCTTACCAGACATTCCTTCTGCCTCAGGGCCTTTGCATTTGTTCTCTCTCCTGAAGGTTCTTCCTTCAAGCTGTCTGTAGGCTGTCATCTCCTTCATTGAGGCCTTTTTTTTTTTTAACTGTATTTATTTATTTTTAGAAAGAGGGGAAGGGAAGGAGAAAGAGAGGGAGAGAAACATCAGTGTGTGGGTTGCCTCTCACACACCCCCTACCGGGGGACCTGGCCTGCAACCCAGGCAAGAGCCCTGACTGGGAATCGAACCGGCGACCCTCTGGTTCACAGGGCAACACTCAACCACTGAGCCACACTAGCCAGGGCTGAGGCCTTTACTTTTCTTTACCCCTCTTTTTTTTAATTGAGTGTAGAGAGAAACATCAATTTACTGTTCCACTTATTTGTGCCTTCATTGTTGCTTCCTGTATGTGCCCTGAGTGAGGATTGAACCTACAATATTGGCATGTCAGGGTGATGCTCTAACCAAATGAGCTACCAGGGCAGGGCCAGAGAGGCCTTTTCTAAGTGCCTTACTTAAAATGAAAAGTGTCCTGTCCCCAGGGTCCTTTGCCTGCTTTGTTTTTCTGCATCACCACCCATCATACTGTATGTTTTACTTGCTTTGTCGCTTTCCCCAGACTGTAATCAAAACAAAACTCCACGAGGGCAAGAACCCTGTCTGTTGTCAGCGCTGCCTCTGCAGTGCCTGGCAGAGCGGAGGCCCTCAGCAAAGACTCCTGGGATGAAGGCCTTTTTGTGTCAGGTGTCTCCCTGAGTTGAGTCAGCAGTGCGAGAGGGATGGGCATGTGAACTACATGTGACCCCTGGCACTTGCCCCAGTGTGAGTCCCAGAGAGGCAGGGCGAGCCGTCCTCTGGAAGCCGCCCTGTCTGGGGTCTCTGAGCTTGCTGTGAGGACTGAATCAGTTGGTGTGTGATTGTCTGGGGGTGCTGAGAAAATGCCCGTTTTTTTCCCTTTCAGAAATGTGTAACTTTTTCACAATATTAGCATGCAGAAATTCAGTCATTCTCCGTAACAGAGGCTGTTGTTTGGAAAGGTAAAAAATATGGTCATATAATAATAGGAAACCTCATATGCAGCCTAATGTTTTAATAAGTAGTGAAAGATGTAATTCTCTGTTCAGAAGAAATGGTGTTGAAATTCTGCAAACTGTACAAAGGCTCTCTGGTATCTGATCGTACCCAAGCCTCAGGACCCCAGCAAGGTCAAGAAAGAGATAAATTCATGAGTGGGAAGGCGTCAGTTTTCATTTAGCTTCTCTTTAGTAGGAATTTCTTTTGCCCACAGGCAGTCTATGTTAAGTGCATTCATCTTTTGATTTTATATTGAATTTTTACTAGTTTACTCTTTTATATTTATACTTAAAATGGTTAACTTTTCAAAGGTACGTGTACATTGTATATATAAAGTGGGTTCTTCCACTGTAAAAAGTAGTTTGACTTGATGCTTCTGTCTGACATGTTGGATAAAGATGGTTTCTTACAGTTTTACATATAAAGTTGAAGAACTTGAATAGCCGTGTGGCTTTTTTGTTTGTTTGTTGTTTTACGTGATCCTCAGTTTAAGCGCTGTTTTGTTACTGAGCGATGGGAGTGGAAATTGAAGCTTTGGAGTCAGGCACTTCTGGGTCACTCTGGTACTTCCTAGTCATGTGACCTTGGGCATTCCTCTGTCTGCAGGGAAGAGATCGTCCTAGCCCCTCACTGTTGACCTGTGGGGGGGCAGTGCTGTGGTGGGCGGGCAGAGGGCCCCTCTGTGAGCTCAGTGAGGGCTGGAAGAGCAGCTCCTCCACGTCAGCGGTTCTGAGAGGCCTGTGGTGCGAAGTGCCCTGTTACAAACTTCAGTCTGGTTTCAGACGTGTAAACTGTGTCAGCACTTAGCAGAGCTGGAGAAAAGGAGACGTGTCGCAGCCCTGTACGTGTGTGCCTTATCCCACAAGCAGTTCCCCAAGCAGAGAAGAGCAGCAAGCTGTTTACGGTGAACACTTTTTAAAAGCTTCAAGGTTTTGCTTTTTCAAGTTGACAACAAAGCTCAGGCAAGTCTTTTTTCATAACAGGGTTCATACGAGATCAGTAAATTAGTGTTTAGTGTTCTTTCTCACAGTGGCTTTTGGATCCTGGTTACAGTTCTTAGTGAACAGTGCGAATGCTGAACAGTCTCTTCTGTAGGACTCACGTAATTAGGTGACACTTCATCCACCCTATCACTCTCCTGTGACAATGGCGGTCTGTCTTGTTTCATGAGTATGTCTTATCATGGTTCATGTCATTAGTGCCTGAATTTAGACTCCACAAGGCCTCGGGGACTTCCATTTAAGTGTTTTTCCTTTGTAGACGGCACAAGTGATCTCCAGGCCCTGGGACTTTTGTTTTCCACACTTGAGTTTTGCTTAGTTTTCTAATGAAGAGAGACATTTTGAAAATGGTAACTCAGAGTATTATCAGCAAATTCTAAGTAGCATCTTGCTTTTCGAGAGCTGGCTCAAATCTGAAAAAGGAGATGGACAGAATCATTTGTAAAAAGTTTGGGGTGCTGTTGCATTTACTTGTCCTTTGTAAGTTGCATTCGGATTTTGTGTCAAATAGTATTTACTGTGGTGAGTCCATGCACAGGATTATGTTAAGGCAGTGATTTTCAATTAAGGGCTGCAGAATCTCTAAGACATACAGTACCTGAGTGTTTAGTCAGGGGCACTGACCTCTTTTCCCTCAGAATGTCAAACAAGAAAATGACAACAGCCAAGACAACAACAGCCATCCAGTGTGAATCAACCATAATTTTACCTATTTTTTGTCAGGTTGGCCAAAAATACAGTTTTTGATGTGCTGCACAATTTTAGTAATTAGTTTAGGTGTGCCCTGAGATGAAAATCACTGTACTAGATGTTCTTCAGAGACATAGTTTTGCTAATTATCTTTGTTGTTTTAAGCTTTGTTTCTTGCTGGAAAAAGGATTAGTACTCAACTTTTGGTATTAACAGGCATGATAAAATAAGATTTGCACAACTATAAATGTTTATTGAGAAAAGAAAAATATATACCAGGAAATGATGTGATGAATACATAGGTTGAATGATTGGCACAGCTGGACTTAAAAAACAACGGTGTTGTCGGTGTATAACTCGCAGCCCCGGGGTCAGCTGGCCCACTTTCCTCTCTGGGTGTCCCCTTCGGGGGGGCTCCTGTAAAGAGGGTTACGCGCGGTGTGTGGCCTCTTTCACTTAGCGTGGTGTTTCCACAGCTCATCCACGTTGTGGCATTTACCTCATTCCTTTTTCCGACTAAGTATATTCCATTGAATAGACAGGTCACATTTTGTTCATCCATTCATCAGTTTGTGCTGTTTCCACTTTTTGGCTATTATGAATAAAGCCTCCATAAACATTTGTGTTTAAATTTTTGTATAGACATGTTTTAATTCTCTTAGATATGTACTGAGGAATAGATTTTTTTTTTTTAGGTTTTTTTTTTTCTCTTTTTAAAAAAAATTCTTTGTTGACTATTTACTAGCTTCTTTTTTTTTAAAGATTTTATTTATTTATTTTAGACAGGGGAAAGGTAGGAGAGGGAAACATCAATGTGTGGTTGCCTCTCGCACGCCCCGCACTGGGGAGGGACCTGGCCTGCAACCCAGGCACATGCCCTGACTGGGAATCGAACCAGTGACCCTTTGGTTCACAGGCTGGCATTCAATCCACCGAGCCACACCAGCCAGCGCAGGAATAGATTTTTTTTAAACTGCATATAGGAATATATTATCCTGAATTTTACAAAGAAATATGTAGAAAGAGGAAGTCTTATTTTGAGAATTGTTGGTACACCTAAGTTAAATTTTTGAAAGGTCAAGAAAATTAGCCCTGACTAGGTGGCTCAGTTGGTTGGAGCATCATCCCATACACCAAAAGATTGTGGGTCCGACTCCCGGTCAGGGCACATACCTAGATTGTGGATTCGATCCCCAGTCGGGACACAAACGGGAGGCAATTAATTGATGTTTCTCTCTCTCTAAAAACAAAAATAAAAAAATCAATTAAACATATCCTCGGGTAAGGTTTAAAAAAAAAACAAAAGAAAATTTAATTAGCCCTAACTGGTGTGGCTCAGTGGATTGAGTGCAGGCCTGCAAACTGGATGGTTACTGGTTCCATTCCCAGTCAGGGCACATGCCAGGCTTGTGGGCCAGGTCCCCAGTGGGGGATGTGTGAGAGGCAACCACACATGGATGTTTCTCTCTTTCTCCTTCCTTTCTCCTCTGTCTGGAGATAAATAAATAAAATCTTTTCTTTTTTTTAAGAAAATTTAATTAAAACATTTATATAGTTTTAGTGAGATAATCTTTATAGTTGATTATTTAGAAAAGCATGATTCTTTGTTCTGGTTCCCTTGTCTAATGATTAACTTTGCGTTTTAGATAGTTTCAGCTATAAAAACTAGATAAACCAGTTAATTTGAGAGGTCACTAAATAATGGGAACTATATTGTACGTAGCAAGGTATTTGTTAAAACTTTTGCTATCTTTCCTTTTTTATTTTGAAGCAGTTTAAAATATTGGTTCAGCTTGTAGCTTTGGAGACAGACCAGGGTTTAATACTGCTCATATTTATCAGCTCAGGGACTTTGAAGAAGTGATTTAACTTCTCCAGGCCTCCTCTCCCTGATCTGTGAAATGAAGGATGGTCTCACAGAGCTGGTACCCGCCACAGTGCCTGATGCTGAGCACCGATGAGTGGGACAGGAGTGCTTTCCTTCCGAAGCAGTGCTTCCTCATGGAGTCCCAGGGCTTCCTGAGGCCCTGAGAGGGGTGTCTTTCAAACTTCGTGAGCCATGACCCACACTAGGAAGCCCCTTTACAGGGGGACCCAGTCGTACCTGTACATACCCACACCCACCTCTCTGTGTGTGGGTATACAGGGTGGGGCAGCAGTAGGGCTACAGTTGTGAGTACGCAAAGCGCAGAGCTTACACTTGTATTATTATTAACTATTGTACTGTCTGTTTGTATCACAGTTGTAAACCTACTTTTGCCCACCCCTATATGTAGCCAGACTTTCAGGAGACAACACTGACCATGTGTGATAGACTGCTTTATTTTTAATTTAAATTAATAGACTTTATTTTTCAGAGCAGTTTTAGGTTTACACAGAAATTGAGCCTCAACCGTTTATTATTGATGTCTTGCATTAGTGTGGTCCATTTGTTACACTTAAAAA